>VZQC01002789.1:1560626-1675933 GCA_009823505.1 Rhizomys pruinosus
TGGCCAGGCGTGGTGGCGAACGCCTTTAATCCTAGCACTCGGGAGGCAGAGGCAGGTGGATCTTTGTGAGTTCAAGGCCAGCCTGGTCTATAGAGTGAGTTCCAGGACAGCCAGGGCCACAGGGAGACCCTGTCTTGAAAAGACAAAAAAAAAAAAAAAGAAACCAAGCTTGCAAAAGCTGGGCATGGAGGCATGTGTTTGTAATCCTAGTTTACACACACACACACACACACACGCACACACATACACGCACATAACTCTGTGTGTGTGTATGTGTGTGTTGAGAGGCCTCATAGTGATAAGAGAAGTTCCTTCTAGCCTCTGTCTATACTGAGAGAGAGAGGTCAGTACTTTTAGAAACTGAGCATGCAAAAGCTGGGCATGGAGGCATGTGTTTGTAATCCTAGTTTACACACACACACAACTCTGTGTGTGTATGTGTGTGTGTTCAGAGGCCTCATAGTGATAAGAGAAGTTCCTTCTAGCCTCTGTCTATACTGAGAGAGAGGACAGTACTTTTAGAAACTGAGCTTGCACCTTTAGTCTTGACACTGGGATAGGCCAGAGAGTTAAAAAGCAATCTGTGGTCGGGGCTGGAGAGATGGCCTAGTGGTCAAGAGCGCCGACCGCTCTTGCAGAGGACCTGGGTTCGATCCTCTAGTTCCAGGGGAACCCGACACCCTCTTCTGACCTGCGCGGCATTGCACGACATGGGTGCACAAACCTACATGCAGACAGTACATTCATACACATAAATAAAAATTTTAAAATTTAAAATTAAAAAAAAAAACAATCTGTGATCTGTGCTGTGACTTGAGCATTCTCAATTTATGGTACCTGGCCCTCCATGCTCTGTGTTATATGCTGAATTAAACCATGTGATATGAAACTTCCCAATACCCTTTAAAGGTTATAAAAAGCTAGAGCTGGTCAGAGGTTAAGAGCACCAGCTACTCTTCCAGAGGACCTGGGTTCAATTCCCAGCACCCACATGGCAGCTCACAACCATCTATAACTCCAGTTCTTCTGACCTCCAAGGGTATTGCATGAAACAGGTGCACTTACATACATGCAGGTTATATATTCACGCACATTTAAAAAATATACTTTTTTAAAAAGGTTGTAAAACATCAGACCTTTCCTCTGTTCTGGAGATTGGTCAAAGACTCTTCAGAGGGACGGCTTGGAGACTGAAGGCTACTCTCTGAAGAGGCTCTTCTGCCCCCCCATCCGTTTTATGGCAGCTCTCTCTCCCCCCTCCTCTCTCTATCACTGTCAGTGAGGCTCCTCTCCAGACTTTAAAGGGAAGCCTCTCCCCCCCCCTTTAAAGTCCATCATGTTTAGGTCTCCACGTCTGTAAATATTGTATTGTTTCTGTCTAACGCGCTCCCTCCCACCTCGAGGCCCAAGGCTTGAGGCCTTGAGGCTCACTTGTGCCAGTAAACCTTTCTGAAGGGAATTACCCACTTCCTTTATAGACCAACCACTGCTGCTGTTTGGCTTCTGTTATACTTAAGAATTAGTAGCATTACCCTTCCCCACAGCAGGACAAGAGGGTTGGAGGCCAAATGGACCATTCCTACAGGAACCTATCCCAGAAGGGCTCAGATTTGGACCAAGTTAACCCCACCAGTTCCCCCAGCTATGGACCTTGAGGCAGACCATATCCCCACACTTGCCTTGGGCCTGTTGAACACTGTTGGCCAGGTGACCTAGGTGACATTGAGTTCCTTCTTGTCTAGCCATACACGTTCAGATCTCTTCAGGAGCAACTCCTCCTGGCACACCGTAGGTGCTCAGGAAGACTTGTGGGATTGGATCATATGAAGGGACATACTCCCTATTCTAATTTGGTTCTACTTAAGCCAGGCTGCTGCCCCAAATGCCATGTCTGTGCCAATGTCCTCAGCTCATGCTGTGCTTGATGTCTAGTATGACCTTCATCTCCCCCATAGACAAAGCCCCAAAATGTTTCAAAGACCCATGCCACCTCCTCAGTGACCACGCCGACATCCCCAGTGTAAAGTCCAGGATTTGAGAAGTACATGTCGTCCTATGCTGCCACCTCATCTACTTCTTTCTGTTCCAGTTGCACAGGGAACACACTGATTCCAGGCAGCCTGGTTTCTGGTCCAGCCCCTGCTATGCACTAACTGGGTTCTCAGCAGTGTCTTACCCTTTAGGGGTCTTGTCTGTGAAACAGGGATGAGAAGATGGACAGCAGACGTGAAGACACGGCTCCGAGCAGACATGAAGACACGGCTCCAAGCAGGCCTTGTGGTTTGGATCACCAGTGTCTCCCAGAGAGGCTCATGGTCCCCACTTTGCTGCTACTGTGGTGGGTCACAGTTGGCACCATTATCAGTCTAGGAAGATTGTTGGGTTCATTTTTCTCAGCCAATTAAAGAATTAAGAGGCAGAAAAATCTCAGGCCAGCAGAAAGCAACAAACTTTTATTGAAAGATATTGAAAAACATTGAAAGAATCACATCCATACATATAAAGAATAGCATACATGAAGCTCTCCACAAGTGGACAGGGGACCTGGCAACCAAAATCCAGCATTCCCTGGGGAGCATCTGAGTTTGAAGGCTTTTAGTGGTTTCCCTCTAATTTTGGATTGGTCAATTTAAACAAAAAAGAGAAAGCCAATAGGTCATATCTCCATGGCGAGATATCTGGGCCCATATATGTGACTCTAAGCAGGTCAGTTGAAGGGGCCCAGTTGGAGTTAAGAAACAAGGTCTTCCTGCCAGGCCAAGAAGCCGGAAGTTTGCCATCTTTTGACCTTTCGCTGACCCTGTTTGCTTATTAGGGATTTATTCCTTTCAAAGGTGGGGCCTAGGGGAAAGTCCTAGGATCATTTAAGCATACCCTTGAAGGAGGTTGTGGGACCCTATCCCTCCCTCCTTTTTCCTTCCCCGTGAGACAGGCAGGTCTGCTCTACCCTGTGCTCCCATCAGGACAGGCTGCCACAGGCCCAAAGCAAAGGAGCCGATTGCACTGCAAGATGTGAGACCGAGAGCTGATACAGGCCTTCCCCTTTGTAAGCAGACCGCCTCGGGCGTTTGTCAGGGAGGGGAAGCTGGCTCACACACCCGGCAAGAAAGCATTCCAGCCCCCGACTCCAGTCAGCAGAGCCTTCAGATGGGGCAGTGTTGAAGAGAGCTACCTCCCTCGAGCCACACCCCCTCTCTCAGGGACACACCCTTCCAGGACAGGCTACATCCACCTTAGAAGCCAGAGGAGGTATACAGGTCCCACCACTTTGGCCTGGTTTGGTCATTCTGCTGGACACACAGCTTGCTCATCGTGCTCCACAGGGTTGGCCAAGGCTTTAAGGGACTGATGTCACAGATGCATCAAGGCCATTTCTGCATACCCTACACCCCCTCCCCATGCCTTCAAGCCCATCCATCTAGGTGTCAGCCCTTCCCCATCCTATCCGGTTTCCTCCCTCACCTTTCCCAGGCCTTGACCCTTCCCCAGCTTTCCCTGAGAGTGAGCCTTCCCCTCCCCTTTTCCAGGTACATCCAAATGTTTGCCCCTCCCCCATCCACCCCAGGAGTTGACTTCTCCAGCCTCTCCTGGTGTTGGCCCCTCCCACAAGACTCCCCCATCACTGATTTCTGAAACACTGTACGGCCTAACCTCCATCTCAGAGACAGTGACCTATTACAGAAAAATGAAAAATCACACTTAGGACCCAGCAGTACCAGCAGCACACATGACCCATGATCAGTTCTCACAGAAGCCTTTTCCCATCTCCACAGTGCAGGATAAGAGGAAGGCTCGGTCTGCCCCTCGGAGCCAGGCT
Organism: Rhizomys pruinosus; assembly: GCA_009823505.1. Taxonomy (NCBI): domain Eukaryota; kingdom Metazoa; phylum Chordata; class Mammalia; order Rodentia; family Spalacidae; genus Rhizomys; species Rhizomys pruinosus. The sequence goes on from VZQC01002789.1 coordinate 1,564,444, forward strand.
GAGTTGAATCTCCCCAGAAGGGTAGGGGAGGTTCAAGAATTTCTGTATAGCTGAGGCTGGAGAGATAGCTCAGTTGTTAAGAGCGCTGGCTACTCTTGCACAGTTCTCCGCACATACACGGCAGCTAACAGCTATCAGTAACTCCTTTTTCTGACCTCCACGGATGTTGCATACATATGGTGCATTTACATATAGGCAGGCAAAATACTCATACACATAAAGTAAAAATAAGTTAAAAATAAAAAAGAATGTCCGTCTACATAAGCAAGTTCCTGGAAAGGCCAGGCAGGAGGGGCCCAGAGACGCCAGAGCCTGTGATGAAAGAAACAGCAGCAGGGTGTTGGGATGGCCCGGAAAAGAGAAACCCCGCCCCCCAGCAGTAGCCGGGGACGAGTAGAAATCTGCACTCGAGTTAATTTCTTCCAGCTCCTCAGCCTCTGCAGACTTCCGCTGTCTGCTCAGAGTGGAGGGCCACTCGGCTGTGAGGAGCTTTTCCTACAAAAACAGCCCCTGGTTGTTTTTCTTTGCAGTGTGAAGTGGAAAATTACCTAGATGAGGTTTCACATGAAGCAGCTAGTTGTCAGAGGCAGATGAAAGAATTTTTGAGCAGAAAGCAAGGTAAGAGGCAGGTTGCTGGGGTGCAGAAAGAGCAAAATAATAATGATGATGATGATAACGAAAGCCTGCTCCCGAGTCCTCAGCACGAGGGGCTGAGATTCTATCTCCTCAATCCGAACATGAAGGTGGTTGTTCTATGAAGGTTGTAATAGAGACCCAGCAACCCAGGGAGACAACACAGCTGATACCATGAACTCTAGAGCCGTGAGGTTCTATCCGCCACACCCGCACCCCCAGCCTCAGCTCTGCCACTCTGTAGCCCTGTGGTCTTAAGCAAGTTACCTAACCGCTCTGAGCCTGGCTGGCTCTCCTTGTCTTTGTTATGAGTTGTTCTCACCAGGAAGACTCAGAATTGCTGGATAAAAGGATGGAAAGGCCTTAAAACTAAAGTGAACCTGGTGCTCAGCTTCCCCGAGCTGCTAGCAGAACGGTCCCAGCGGACTTGAGGCAGAGCTTGAAGGGCTGCCTGGGATGAACCTGGGACGAGACAGGAGGCAGGAGCATGACTCTGGGCTGAGATCACAAGGGCAAGAATGGGTGCCGGGCGCTTGTGGGCAGAGCAGCCTGGGGGAAGTACCCGGATGTAGCCTCTGCTGTCTAGCCCCGGAAGAGACAGGGTAAGAGAACAGCCAAGGTGAGCCGGGAGCCTGCCATGAAGACAGATGGTCAGAAGGCATCGCGGCAAGGGGAGGACCAGGCTTGCCGTGACGGGCTGGGCAGAGGAGCCTGAGAGCTGCAGAGGTCTGTGTTCTTGTTCAGGTTGTCTAGGACTCCTCCAGGATGTGGGGGGAAGGTCAGGCTGTGCCCCTTGACCTTGGTGCACATGTCAGTGTCCTGTGCTTCCTCAGTCGTTCTGAAGGGCTCGCTCCTCTGGAGGAGGTCAGCCCTGAGCCACCAGCCCTGTGCCTGGACTCGGAGTCAGTCTCAGGACGGAGTGCATTCCGCATGGCAGCCAACCCCAGGCTACTCTGGCAGAGAGGAAGAGCCTGAGGAGAGCCGTTTCCCCTCCCTCTGAGGCCCCAGAACAATGCATTTCTGTCTGCTTCATGCTGCCCTGCAGAGGAGACCTCTGTCCAGTGCTGAGCCCACACTGTCAGTGCTCCTCAGCCTGTGGCCAGGTACCCCAGCCCTTCAGCAACACCTCTATAGATCACCCTAAGAACCCAGAGTTCTCTGAGATCCAAGGCCTAGCAAGGAGACCCCAAAAGGAAAAGAACCTTGAAATTGCAGGTCTAGGAGGAAAATGTGAATGCCCGAAGGGTTGGCTGGGGGATAGCCAGCTCCACATTGGGTAGGTGCTCAAGAAAGAACTAGGGTCCATGAAGATGAGAGGACAGCCCAGAAGCTTCGCTAGGACTGCTGCCCAGCACACACTGTGGGACTGTCTAGCACGCTGATGGACCAACCGTGGTCCTCTCTGTGCTCCTTCTTAGAATATATGGACTATATCCTATCTGAAGGTCAGTATGCCCTCTGGCCCAGCAAAGGCCAGCAGGCCCAGTGCCTAACTCACCCTGTAACCCTGAGCCATAAATGCTTTGATACGAGTAAGGTGATGAGTGTTGAGAACAAAGCCCATGCTCTTGGGGTGCCAGACACGTTGGGTGGTGAATATTGTGCTGTGCCACCCAGCTCCTCTTCAAGGAGGGACTTGTACTACAGCATCTGGGAGTGGTGGCAGTGTTGGTCCCTCTACCCTCAGCACCTCAGCCAGAACCTTAGCTGCAGATGGCTGCCTCACTAGAGATCATATCCTTTCCAGACAGTCTACAGCCAATGACTAAGTGTAAATATTTGAGTACCAGGAAGGACCACCTTGAAACAGGTAAGCACACGGAATAACTTAGTTGCATGGGACCCTATTTGGTTTGAGTTACGCACACGCCACTCTTGAAATAACACAGTTAGCAGCCCAGCCCATTCACCTGATGTACTGTACACGCCCCCCCCAAACAATGTACCTAGCAATTTCAGAGCCCTCTCCAACCCCTGCCTGCAGGACGCTCCCATCTCTAAACAAAACTGTAGGCTTCTCTGCCCCTAACAACACTCAATTTTAGGCAGTTTATATGCAGATATAGTCCCAATGTATAAAGACAAGAAAGGCCAATCCAGCCTGAACTTGTTTGGGGTGCATGTGCAAGACAAAACTGTGCCCTCAAGTAAACTTTTAAGAGGATCCCCTATTTACTATCTGTAGGATGGATTGTTTCTTCTCTGAAAACACCTGACAGGCTGTGTACTTAGGGGAGGAGCCTGGAGAACGCCCAGCCCACCAGGTTCCCATAGAGGATGCAAGAGATTTTGGAACTCTGGGACTTTTCAGGACAGGGAGTATATAAAAGTGTCCACCACGTGAGTCTCGATCTCTGCATTTTAACTAGCGTGAGGAGCAGAGGGCAAGAGGCAGCTCAGGAACTCCAAATGGCCATGTTTGGACTGTGGGACCCAGTCGTGGCTGTGTGCGTGGCTTAAGTGAGTGTGTGTTTCTTTGCCATTATTTTGTAAGCAAGCACATTTAAAGTCTCTAGTTTTAACTGAGATTGGAGAACTCTCTTAATTACTAGGGGAAACCAGAAAGCACAGAGGCTGGGCGAGATTGTGGGATACCGCACAAGCAGTTGCTGGGCAGGCAGTGGGCACCTCCCGCCCAGAAGGAAAGTGTCTCTGCGACACTATCTTATCTTACACCTGTGCATAACTGGTTGTGGATATAATTAAAATCAGATGCATTGTAGGAAGAGACATGCAGAGAAAAGGATTATATGACCCAACCAAGCAGGACCATCCTCACTACACCCTTAGTAACCAGCTCCTCCTTCTCTTAAATCCCATAAAAGGAATTTCTGGGGGCTGGAGAGTACAGGATGCTCTTGCAGGGGTTGATTCTCAGCATTCACATGGTGGCTAACAACTGTCCTTAACTCCAGTTCCAGGGGATCTGACACCTTCTTCTGACCTTCATGGGCATTGCACGATATGGATGCACTTACATACCTGCAGGCAATACACTCATATACATAAAATAAAAATAATAAATTGAAATAAGGAATGATAGATAGATAGATAGATAGATGATAGATAGATAGATAGATAGATAGGGAACTCCCAAACTAGAATCCAGGCCATTAAGTACCCTCACTCATGTAACCTGTCAATCTTGAGTCAATACCCTCTCTGAGTAAAGTTACCTGCCTATTTTGGCAAATCTGTGCACATCCTTATTTTCCATGTTTTCAAAAAGAGACCAAGAACCTGGAAACACCTGGTACAACCTTTCCCTCAGGGGACTGAGGGAACTGAGAAGGCGACAAGGCTCAAAACATACTACCCCAAATATGGCAGCTTGACATTGTCCATTGCTAACAATGGACACCTTGGATGTACTAAGCCCACTGTAAGCTGCCAACAGGAAATGGAAAATACATTCACTACAGCTAACTTACTGAACAGCAGAGCCCAGCAACACTGCCACACAGTCTGTTGTGTCTCCTCAATGGAGTCTATGAGTGCAACAGAGACTTCTTGATTCATAGTAAGCTTAACTCAGGGAGCTAAGGCCCCAGACGGTCATGGTCACCAAAGCAACCCCAAACCAGTGGCATTGAAGTTCCTTGTCTCATACCCAGGGAAAATAAGGAAACCTGGACAAAAAGTGACCCCAGAGAATGTAGATTTATTAAGAAAAACTGAGAGAAGAACTCTGAAGAGTTCCTCCAAGGAAGGAATACCGATGTCTACCGTGCTGCCGAGCCCCATGGGCTTCTGTGGACTGCAGGATGGTAAGAAGTGCATGGAGTCATCTTTATCGAGATTGGTCATTTTTAACACATTTCAGGCAGAACCAGCAAGGGTCCACCTCTCTAACCAATGAGAGAACTACTCCATTCAAGGGACTAGGTGACTAGCTAATGATCCACCAAGGTCCCTACTATTACTAAGGGGAGCTAAGGCCTGGGTCACCCTCTTGGTAATGGCATTTCTAAGGAACAGCAGCTGGCTGAGGTTGAGAATACGTGATCACACCTAACAGTATTTTGCCTTGCTAGCCTGAGCAGAGATCAAAATTGTTAATGTGAAGTGTATTTCCTCCCAGATCCACATTACTTCAGCACTGTTGTAAAGTTGAAAAGTAAGCAGTGGACCACCAAAAGTGGGGGAGCTTCTGTATGGAGTCCCAAACTGAAGAAATTTGAGAAAACAGCCAGAGTTGGAAGGACTTCCGATCTTCTCTCTATTTTCTCCCTTCCTGCCCCCAAGTTTGTGCCTTCTCTGACCTTGGTCTAAAGTAAGTACTAAGACTGTGTCCAGCCAGGTCTGGTAATCACAGGTTTGTAATCCCAGCTACCCAGGAGGCTGATGTAAATTCAAGATTTGTCTGTTCAATATATGGAGACTCTCTTAAAGTAAATTAAGTAAAAAGAAGAGTGGGGATATAGATCAACAGTAGAGACCCTTGCCTGGGTTCAATCCTTCATACAAAAAAAAGGCCCTGTGTTCAGAGGGGTCTTTCTTGCATCATTAGTAGAGGAACACTGAGACAGAGGAGCTGAGCAGATAGGCTTGCCCATTAGATCAGACCCTGTGGCCTCCACCCAGACTTCTATATAAATGTACATTAAAAATGCACAGATTTTGGCAGATTTGGCTGTTTGTTTCTGAAGGTTCCCATGCCACGTAAAACCTGTGTTAAATGAATATATTCCTCATGTTAATCTGCCTCTTGCTATAAGGGTCTCAGGAACTTCTGATGGGTGAAACTACTACTTATCCCCCTTACAAAAGCAGTCGGGGGAGGGCCATAGTATCCAAGGGTTACTACTGATTGGCAGATTTCAGGAGCAGGACTTAGTTGGTGGATATTGGGGCTTGACAGATACCTATTAGGATTTCTAGTTATTATGTCCCAGAACCAGGAACTGGAGAGATACAGGTGGATAGTGGCACACAAAGAGATAGTTTACTAAGAAAAAATACATGGGGCTGGAAAGATGGCTCAGCAGTTAAAAATACTGGCTGCTCTTGCAGAAGATCAGAGTTCTTCTAACCCTAGTATCCACATGGCAGCTAACAACCATCAATAATTCCAGTTCCGGGGGATCAGACACCTTTTTCTGTCTTTCTTGGGCACTCCATAACACAGGTGCACTTACATACATGTAGGCATAGCATTCATATACATAAAATAAAAATTTAAAAAAAATACACTTCCAAGGAAGGAGCCAGCCAGAGTAGGGGGAAGCTAGAAGCCCAGTGGTCAGGGGAATAGAAGAGTGGGAGTTTTTTACATTTTCTGCATATCATGCTTGTGCTGGATAGCTTTAGTGTCAACTTGACACACCTGGGTTGAGGGAGCCTCAACTGGGGAATTGACTCCATTGGATTGGCCTGTGGCCACATCTGTGGAGTATTGTCTTGATGGTCGAGCAGTGTGGAAGGGCCCAGCCCACAATGAGTGGTGCCACCTGGGCAGGTAGTTATGTATGGTATAAGAAGGCAGGCTGGGCATGAGCCAGAGCGAGCAAGCCAGTGGACAGCATTCCTCCATGGCCTGTGCTTCAGCTCCTGCCTCCAGGTTCCTGCCCTGAGTTCCTGCCTTGTGCTCCCTGAGTGATGAACTATGAACCAGGAGATGTAAGCTGAATAAACCCTTTCCTCCCCAAGTTGGTGTCAGAGTGTTTTGTCACAGCAATGGAAAGACAAACTAGGACAATGCTCTTTGTCTCAGATTTGCACAACACAGACTTTCTCATGCACTCTGTCTGTTATATGATGGGAACAGATGGTCTTCCTTTTTGTCAGTAGCTTTTTGATGCTAATTTTTGTTGCCTTCATTCTCTAGCTCACTCTCCTGCTTCAGGACGGGCTGTGTGGGAGTCTCGGCCTCAACCCTTTTATTAGTTCTGCAAACTCTGACATGCAGTTAGCACTTTGATTCTGCTCTTCTTCCTACCTCCCTGCACTGCAGTGAGAAACAAAGTCAGGAGATGCTGCATACCTTTCATCTCTTATCTCTATACTTCCTATAAAAAACAGAGGCAGGCAGATCTCTGTGAGTTCAAGGCCAACCTGGCCTAATAGTGAGTTCCTGGCCAGCTGGGGCAGCAGAGAGATTTTGTCTCGAAGCAAAATGAAAAACAAAACAAACAACAACAAAAACCCAGGTCTTCTCATCACAGCTGTCAATAAGGAACCCGAGTCCCCTGTAAAGCAGAAGTTTGATAGTGAAGCAAAAGAGTAAACAGGCTCCTGGCTAACCATCCTTCAATGCCACTGGGCCCCACCCCACCTACATGCCCGGGATGGAGTCATGGTCTAGAGAACAAAAGTCGCCTTCCTCGTCTGGTCTATAGCCCTAATGAGTGCAAGCATAGTAAAGGATGGGAACTCGGGGATTCCAAGCATGGAAAGGTGAAGCCAGCCGAGCACAGAGGGACCAAGAGCTGGTGAATCAGGAGGGAGCAGCTCCCCGCCACCGTCCACCACCACCGTCCACCACCACCGTCCATCACCACCGTCCATTACCACCATCCACCACCACCGTCCATCCCCATCACCATCACCACCGTCCATCACCACCGTCCACCACCACCGTCCATCACCATCACCACCGTCCATCCCCATCACCATCACCACCGTCCACCACCACCATCCATCACCACCATCCACCACCACCATCCACCACCACCGTCCATCACCATCCCCATCCCCATCTGGGAGTCGAGGACCATGAGAACCCCAAATGGGAAAGAACAAGAGGAGAAACTAGAGGTAAAATGTGGACTTAGTAAAAATGCTTTATTCAATCAAACTCCCAAAGCAGCCTCACTCTGTCTGCCAGGGCAGGCAAGGCTGCATTCTGATTCCCCCCTTGGTTAAGGGTCTAATAGCTTGCAGGGCTGCCTGCCGCTTGATAGCTTGCACATTTTCCGTTGCCTCTCCCCCCAGCCCACCTTCCTGCTCTAGCCTGTCTTCATCCTCCAGAGCCTTCCTCTCAAAACAAGCTCTGCCTAATTCCACCTGATCAAATGGGGTGGTAAATCAACAATAAGTTTATTAGTAAACAAGTGCTTCAGGGAGCACGGAAAATTAAGGATGTAGACAGTCCCTGGGTGGCTGTCAAGATGGGTATATATGGTTTCCATCCACTGGACCAGGTACGAAAAGATGTCCCCATAACCAGCTGTGTGGTGATGGCTCTACAGGATTGGCTAGAGTCACAAAAGAGACCTCCAACCCTGACCTGAGCAGGTGGAGTCCCAGAGCTGCTGGGCCAATGCTAAGAACTGTGAGATGTGCTGGACCAGGATGAAGCTATTCCAGTAAGACAGAACTCTCACTAAGGAATACAATTGCACCCTGGGTGAAAGAGGTGAGGGTTGATGGGGTAAGCCTGGGAGAGATGGAAGCCATTGCTAATTACCAGCCTGGTGGCCACAGAGTTGACCAGGGCAAAGAAGATCCAAACCAGGCCCAGAGTTGGCAATAAAGACTGGGTCTAATTTGGGATGCAGTATGCAACAGACTCAGGCCTTGATCCAACAATGGGGTAGTAAGATGTTGTTGGGGCTAGATTCCCCTGGAAGCACACCCTGAGATAAGTGATTTGTATCACCACTATGGGAAGTGAGGCCAGGAGGAGAGCAAGCTGGTGACATAGGCTCGGAAAGGACACTGACACAGGGTGCGTTGGAAAGCAGATCTCCATGAAGTACCACTGTGATCAGTGTCCCAGGACCACTGAGAGCCTCAGTGTGGGCCTCAGAGTTGTCCCATCTGGGAGGCAAAAGAGCTGGGCTATGTGTACATCCCAGGTATACAGCGTGTATCTCTGAAGTGTCACCTCCCTGCCTGGCACTTCCAGCCAAGCCCTGGGACAGCAAGTCATAGGTGCCACATCAGGACCTGCCAGCCAATGTGGAAATGCTACAGGCAAAGTACCAACAGAGTCCCTTTGAGAGAACAGACAGGTGGCTCCAGCTACCACCATGATACCACGTGGTCCTATGAGCACTGAAGGGAGGGCTAGGGACTGGGGAAGGGTGGTATGAGCTGATCTAATATACAGGACTCAGAGATGCCAGAAGACAGAGGAGAAAGTTCAGACCAGAATGAAAGTCATTTGAAACAGCCCTGCTCCAATAGTTATTATATATTGGTTGTTTTTCTTGTTGTGATAAAATACCTGACAAAATCAACTTAAGGAAGAGTTTATTTTGGTTCACAGTCTGAGGATACAGGCCATCATAATAGGGTAGGCTTGGGACCAGAAGCTTGAAATAACTGCAGTCAAGAAGCAGAGGGTGACAAGTGCCCCACTTCTATTCAGCCTAGGATAATGCTGCCTATATTCAGAGTGGGCCTTCCCACCTCAATCTAGAAACTCCCTCACAGATAACCAGAGGTTTATCTCCAAGATGATTCTCCATCCTATCAAGTTGACAATATATGGTTACATCACAAGTGAGATGTGTTAGATTGCCAGGGAAAGACCACTCACCCACACTCGTTCCTGTCCTTCTGGTGGATTATAGAAAGCATGTGAGTGGTACTGCTCTGTAGGAAGCTTTTCTTTTTATGGCAAACAGGGACCACTCGGCCCTGCTAAGAGACCAGCCAGCTACTTCCCGTAGCCCAGCCTAAGTGTTAACTCCAACTTAGGCTCTTAGCCTGGACCCACAAGACACGTGTTCCACTCTTGGCCTTGACTTCCCACCTGCCCAGAGCCTGGACAGGAATTTCACTCACAACACCAGCTACCCAAGTTGGCAGTCCGCAAAGGGAACCTTTTTCCAACCCACTGGCCACCCGAACAAAATGCAGGCCTACTTTTTAGCCTGTGTGTGGACAATAATTAATAAAAATAACGGCCAAGAATCCCATGATGATGTTACTATGGAATTCAAATTTATTCCTTGCCACAGCTTGCTTTTTTAAATTTTTAATTTTATTTATTTATGTGTATGAGCGTACTGTCTGCATATTTATTTATGTGTATGAGTGTACCGTCTGCATGTAGGTTTGTGCACCCATGTGATGCAATGCCTTGGAAGTCAGAAGAGGGTGTCGGATTCCCCTGGAAATGGAGTTCTCCTGGAATTGGAGTTACAGACAGTTCTCAGCTGCCATGTGGGTGCTGGGGATCGAACCCGGGTCCTCTGCAAGAGCAGTTGGCACTCTTAACTGCTATTTTTTCTTTTTTTTCTATTTATTTATGTGTATGAATGTACTGTCTGCATGTAGGTCTGGGCACCTGTGTTGTGCAATGCAGCAGAGGTCAGAAGAGGGTGCCGGACTCCCCTGGAACTGGAGTTCTCCTGGAATTGGAGTCACAGACAGCTCTCAGCCACCATGTGGGTGCTGGGGATCAAACCCGGGTCCTCTGCAAGAGCAGTTGGCACTCTTAACCGCTAGGCCATCTCTCCAGCCCCACAGCTTGCTTTTATAAACCAAATGACGTCAGTTCCCAGAACCAATCATGAGCCCCCCAACTCCACCTCCTCGCCACTGCACACCTTGCCCCACCCAGCATCTCGCACCTAGGCCATGCTGTTTGCTCCTCCTTGTGGCGGAGCCAGACTCTTGGCCATGCGGTGCCCTGAGGCATGCCAGCTGGAAAGGTAGCCTGCAATTCAAGCTGGATTTCCCTACACTGCTCTGTCCACTGGACTCTGTTCTGGACACCCAGAGCCACCGAGAGTTCTGGATGCTCACGCTGTTAGTCCCAGGGGCCAGGGACCCCCCCCCCCAAGAACCCCTGCTCTGTGGAGGAGCCAGCCTGCTCAAACTGCACTGTCCCACAGGTATCAGCAAGCTACTGAGCACAGCATTCATCTCTCTCTTCTTCTTAGATGCACATGTACTCTGAGCAGCTGCCTCAATCTCCTGTCGCTATGAGTTCCCAGTCATGATGGTCTGTGAGCCTCAGACTTGAGCCTTAAGTTGCTTTATCACATATTTTTGTCTCTGCAAGAAGAAAAGTAAAACAATATATTAGAGGATGGGTATGCTAATTAGCCTCTCTATGTCCTTACACATCCTCTAACACCATATTGTATACCTAAAATATCACACTAAAATTCTTTTCTTTGTTTATTTTTTTAAACAGGGTCTCCCTCTAGTGACAGCTGGCCTGGAACTCTCTATGTAGACCAAGCTGGCCTCCATCTCACAGAGATCCAGCTGCTTCTGCCTCCCAAAAGCTGGGATTAAAGGATTGTGTTATGATGCCTGGCTAAATTGATTTATTTTTATTTTATATGGGTGAATGTATTTATTGCCTGCACATGTGTGTGTGTGTGTGTGTGTGTGTGTGTGTGTATACCACATGCATGTAGTACCCACAGAGGCCAGAAGAGGGCATCTGACCCCCTCGAGCTGTAGTTATAGGTAGTTGTAAGCTGCCATGTGGGTGCTGGAACTGAACCTGGGTCCTCTGCAAGAGCCACTTAGCCATTGAGCCATCTCTCAAGCCCCAAATTGTTTTAAATTAAATTAAATTAAAAGCTTTGCTTTTAACAAATGAGAACGTTTTGTCCAGACCCGAGGTATAAATCAGACAGATGGGTGAAGGTGAGGCTTTTCTGCCCAGCAGGCTGGGGCAGCTAAGGTAGAGAACTGTTTGAAACTACCCCTAGCTTAGCTCAGAAAGATGCAGAGAGTTCAGTCTGCTGCTGGTTAATAGGGTGACAGCCACTAGAAAGTCCAAGTATGTGGCTGGAGAGATGGTTCAGTGGTTAAGAGCACTGGCTGCTCTTGCAGAGGGCCAGGGTTCTGGTTCCAATACTCACACGGCTAACAACCACCTGAAACTCCAGTTCCACGGAATCTGATGCCCTCTTATGGCCTCTGAAGGCATTGCATGACACTGGTACATTTACATAGATGCAGGCAAAACACTCATACACATGAAGTAAAAATAAACAAATTTTAAGTCCAAGTAATCTGTTTGTTCCTGGGGTTCCTGGGAACCACAGAACAGCTGCAAATGCAGATGATGAGACAGTGACAGGCTACTGAAGTGCACAAATACTGAGCTTCAAAGTAGAAAAGATGCACTATTTTAAGCAGACCAGTAGTTAATCTCTACAATTTGATGGCTTGGAATTTTGTTTGGTTTTGTTTTTCTTCTTCTTTTGATTTTTTTTATGTTTTCAGTAAAAGCCTCATGAACCCCAACTCGCTGTGTAGTTGAGGACAACCTTAAACTTCTGTTCCTCCTGCCCCAGCTCCTGAGTACTGCAATTGCAAGTGCTTATTGCCATGCCTGGTCACATGGTACTGGGGATGGCAACTTGCCATGAATCAGAATCACCTGAGTGGTGAGCCGCAATTGACAAACTGCCTTCTAAATATTTTATTTTTATTTTATGTGTATGAGTGTTTTGCCTGCATTATGTAAGTGCACCCATGTCATGCAATGCCTGAAGAGGTCACAGATTCCCCTGGAATTTTACATGGTTGTTAGCTGCCATATGGGTGCTGGGAACTGAACCCAGGTCCTCTGCAAGAACACCCAGTGCTCCTAACTGCTGAGCCATCTCTCCAATCTCCGACAAACTGTCTTCATTGCTTTAATTGATGTGGGAAGGCCTACCTCCAATGTGGGAGGCACCCTCTGATAGCAGCCCAGATAAAAAGCGGCGTGCAGAGGGAAGCTTTCTCACCTTTGCGTGCTTGCCCTGTTTCTCTCCTGATTGATTTGCCCCACTGCTGATGCTGCTGACTCCCTCACTGACATCAGAACCAGCATTTCCGGCCTTCTATTATTGACCAAGGACCTGCAGTTCTCCAGAAGCCCTCTGGGTTTTTGGAACTAGATAAGGACTGCTGAGCTACCCAGCCTCACTAGGTTGTCTCGCTTTATAGTGAGAGATGGCCTGCAGGAGTACTCCAGCTGCTAAGGCACGCACTATCCTCAAGGACCAAGCAACTACTGGGTTCTCAGCCTCTCAGATCTGATTCAGCTTTTGCTACAATTTCAAAGTAAGCTGATTAATAAATTCTTTTTGTTTATTTAATTTTATTTCTGTATGTGTATGAATGTACTGTCTGCATGTAGGTTTGTGCACCCGTGTCGTGCAATGCCACGGAGGTCAGAAGAGGGTCTCAGATTCCCCTGGATCTGGAGTTCTCCTGGAATTGGAGTTTCAGACGGTTTTCAGCCACCATGTGGGTGCTGGGGATCGAACCCGGGTCCCCTGTAAGAGTGGTCGGCGCTCAACCACTAGGCCATCTCTCCAGCCGCAATAAATTCTTTTAACATATATTCATTCTGTCAGTTTTGTTCCTCTAAAGAACCCTGACTAATACCATCTGCTTCAGGTGCAGGTGTCTCTTCACCCACTTGGTAGTTCCCTGAAGGCACTCACTAAGTGCTACTGCTGACAGTAGTAAACTGACCCAGGAATCTCAAGTCTTCTGCCAGCATCCATAAGACTCAGGTGACTTTGTAAGTGGTACCCTCCCAGATCCATTAAGGCTCTTGTCAGAGAGATTGGATCCACCCTTCTGATTCCTCAATGTCATTTCCAGATCACTTCTTGTGCTAGACAGCTTCAGTTGTCAATTTGACACACCCGGGAAAAGGGAACCCGCAGCTGGGGAATTTTCTCTGTCAGATTCACCTGTGGGCATATTTGGACGGCATTTTCCTGATTGTTGAGTGAACCTACTCTCGGTGGTGCCACCCCCAGACAGGTGGTCTTGCACCGTATAAGAAAGCAGGCTGTGCACAGGCCAGAGGAGCGAGCCAGTAAGCAGGGTGCCTCCATGGTCTGTGCTTCAGCTCCTGCCCCCAGATTCCTGCCTGAGCTCCTGGCCCAGCTTCTCTCAGTGAAGGACTGTACTGAAAGCTGAAATAAAATCTGTCTTCCCCAAGTTGGTTGTTTTATCACAGCAATAGAAAGGTAACTAGGCTGTTTCTTTCCTCTTGTTAGAATTCCCTACTCCAGGAGTCTGGGGAGATGGCTCAGTCAGTAAAGTACCTGCTGTACCAGCATGAGGTAGGGCCTGAGCTTGGACCCCAGCACCTATTGTATAAAAAGCCAGGAGTGCCATGCACTTGTCACCAGCCCTGGGGAGGTGGAACCAAGGTCCCCGAGGCTTGTTGGCCAGCCACTCTAACCAAATCTGTGAACTTCTGGTTTAGTGAGAGACCCTGTCTTAAGACATAAGACAGGAGTCAAGGAAGGCACCCAATGTCAACCTCTGCCAGAAGACATGTGCGCGCGTGTGCGCACACACACACACACACACACACACACACACACACTGCACTTTGCTGACCAGGCCCATTTGCCCTTCCCTCTCACTGCTGTGTTAAATTATCCTGTCACTGTTTCATCTTGCTCATCAGTTCAAGTTCTGCTATGCAGTGACACCAGCGACCATTGTACTCCCTGAGCCCTGCCCCAGTGTTGTACCTCACGGTCCACATGTGGGTATGCCACAAGCCACTCAGCTCCCTCACCTCTCCATCCCTCCCTCACATTCGCTCCTCAGTCACACACTCCCTGGACACACTCTGAACAGAACCAACGCCAGTCACTCCTCTACCTTAGAAATCCCCAAAACTGAACATCTTTCTCCTCTTTGACTCTTCCACTTTACAATAAGAAGTCTAATTCACTTTCAAATCATTTACTATGGTTTCCTGTTTCCTGGAGATATTTTTAAGCTTGCTTTCATTTCTTTAGACATAGTAAACTGTAGGGGCTGGAGAGATAGCCTAGCAGTTAAGAGCACCAACTGCTCTTACAGAGGACCCAGGTTCGATCCCCAGCACCCACATGGCAGCTGAGAACCATCTGTAACTCCAATTCCAGGAGAACTCCAGTTCCAGGGGAATCTTCTGACCTCCGCGGCATTGCACGACACGGGTGCACAAACCTGCATGCAGACAGTACATTCATACACATAGAAAATGAATAAATAAAATTTTAAAAATCTATTTAAAAAAAGACATAATAAACTGTTCTTTCAGGGGCTGGAGAGATGGCCTAGTGGTTAAGAGCGCTGACTGCTCTTGCAGAGGACCCGGGTTCGATCCCCAGCACCCACATGGCGGCTAAGAACCATCTGTAACTCCAATTCCAGGAGAACTCCAGTTCCAGGGGAATCCGACACCCTCTTCTGACCTCCTCGGCATTGCATGACACGGGTGCACAAACCTACATGCAGACAGTACATTCATACACATACAAAAATAAATAAAAAATTAAAAAAATTTTAAAAAGAAGCATTCATTTAACACTCATCTTAATCCAAAGCCAAGGCCTGAACATCTATGGACCACCCAGACATCACAAGCCTGAGCTTCAAGATCCTCTAAGAATCTGTTTAATTCAGTTCATTCCAGCTTTAATGAATTAGCCTTAGGAAGCTCGGCTTATGGAGATGGGCACTTATTTAATACCACCGTCTGTGCTGGTCTTTGACTGTGATTTGGGTACACAAAAGTTCAGATTTTACTCAGAATTCGGGATCTCTGGGGGCAAAAGTGACTCTTATGCTCATTGACCCATAAGCTTTCCTTCTCTCCTTCAGTGCTGGCATAGTGGTTCCTTGTGGTTTTCTGTGTTCTTGTCACTTTTAAGAAGATAGGTTGTTGTTGTTGTTGTTGTTGTTTTCAGTTTTATGTAGGACTCTTGGTTGTTTTCAACAGGCAGGCACAATAACCTAACTCACAGTTGCCTGGAACCAAAGTTGCAATGTCCTATTCTGTACCCAAACCTCTCCTATCCTGCCAGGATGCTTTCCTCCACTCATCTCAGAGCATCGGCTCTTAGCATATTCAGACCTCCAGACCCTTGGCTACCTTCATATCACTATCTTTCTTCATGTGCCTTGTGTCTCCATTCCTTTCTTTATACCTTGTGATTCGTCACTTCCGCCCTGTGTTACAAAACCTCCTCATCACCGCACCCCCTCTCCCTTATGTGATCTATCAGGGAAATCCATTCCTCAGTTGAGCCAGCCTTCCTGTACTCTTCACACTGAAGCTGCTGAATACTTGTGAGGAAAGCCATCCACCACTCATTTTTGATACAACTCCTTGATGACACTGGGCAGCCAGTGCTGCTCAGCAGATATCTACCTCTGTGGCCCAATCAACACCATGTCACTCTTCTTAGGTTCTTGTCAGTGACCGCCTATTGTGAAGCTCTTCACCTCCTCATCACATCCCACATGATCAAGCAGTGCTCATCCACTTCCGCTGAGGTAGCTGCCCCTTACCCCCACCCCAGTTCTTTTCTCCACCAAGAACACGCGTCTCTGTCTACCCTTGTCTCTCACCTGCTGCAGTAGGCTCTCCATCCCCTCATGTTTTAATTCCCCATGTGACTCCATCTTCTTCCACTTTCTTAGGAATATCACACCAACACTTGACCTAGCTCTTTCTCTCTCTAGTGATTCTATTCCAACATCTTGAAAACACATATTCAAATCATCCTATGTTTAAAAATGGGCTCTAAGGCTAGGGATGGAGTTGTAAGAGTGCTTGCCTAGCATTTCCAGAGCCCCAGGTTTGATCCTGTTAGCACCCCATACTCAGCTACATGGCAAGTTCAAGTCCAGCCTAGGTTACATAAAATCCTGTCTCAAAAATAACAACAGGGACTGGAGAGATGGCTCAGTGGTTGATCTTGCAGAGGACCCCAGTTCAGTTCCCAGCACCTACCTGGCATCTTACAACAATTTGTTACTCCAGTTACAGGGGATGTGACTCCCTCTCCCAGCCTCCACAGGCATCACATGATATAGGTGCACTTACATACATACAGTCAAAACACCGCCACACATTAAATAATAAGTTTTTAAAATTTAAAAGACAACAATAAAAATGGGCTCTTTCCTTCTAAGGAAGAATTCTTGACTTTACCCCCATGCAGCAGTCACAGCACAGCACAGCAGTTCCCACGTCACCCCCAGACCACATCACCCCCAGATCACAGGTCTGTTTTCCTCACCAAAGACAATGAGTTCCTTGAGGCCTGGAACTTCATCATAATCACTATTGAATTTCCAACACCTCGCATAAAATTTACAGAAGAAATGAAAGAATAAGACCTGGGGTCATTGTTAGGCCCAGCAGTTCCCCTGGTCTCTGTGTACTGGTTACCAGGGAATTCTCCTTTGATGGGAAGCCAACTGGCAGAGTGCTAACAGTACAGTATTTCTGATGCTGTGCAGTTCTTCTCGGCGGATGGAAATTCTGGCTTTATTTAGTCAGTATCTAATTTGTGGGTTAATGAGTCTTTGTCTGAAGGTCTTGGTGTATGGCATGGGGCTAGGATCACCTTTCTCAGACTCCCCTGGGGCTTGGGGTGTGGGGAATGAGTGTTTTGAGGCACTGACTCTTTGGACCAAACACAAGATCTCAGTCTGGGTGTATTACTCATTAGGGTTTATTTACCTTTTGTGGTGGCCTAGAAAAAGCCAGGCTTAATGAAGTGGTTACCAAAAGCCTTCAACATCATATTTTCCACAGAGTTCATAAAAATATTGACAGTGGATTTAACTACCACGTTGCATCTTTCAAAGAGATGAACAAAAATCACATTAAGCATATTGATTTGATTTTTTTTGAAAGCACACATAGCCAGAAGCCTGGAATGCTCTTGAAAATCGGTCCTTCTGTGGGTGAGGAGCGAGTTGGTCTCATGGCCTTGAGCATGCCACTGTCCCTCTTTGGTCTGTTTCCTTACTACAAATAAGAATGAATGAAATATGCTGAAAGTTGTATCTTTTTTAGAAGAGAACAAAGCTCTTCTTTCCAAAGTCACTCCCAGGACTGAGCATGTCTTTACTGTAAAGGGAGAGACAGTAAGGAATATTTTATGATCTCTAAGGTCCCCGGTGTTTTAAGATGCCCATGGCCAAAAACCAGAGGAAAATAGTGATGGTCCCTAGCATCCAATCCCTGTGTTATTTCAGGGCTTTCTGATATCAACCTTGCTCAGTCCCATGCCTGGTTTGCCCAGACCTCATCTGAATGGAACCTTCCCAGTTCTCCTCTTCTTCAAATCTCCTCACCCAGACTGCTATCTCTACAGCCCCATTATAGCCAGAGGAGACCATAGAGATCAGAGAGCTGAGACGGCCATGCTTGAAAGCCTTAATGTCATCAGGATAGTGTGGTTTTCAAAAACAATCTTTAGCTTAACCTCGGGTGCTGGATTCTGAGTCCCTGGAGTTGGGGCTCAGATCTAGGTTGTATGGCAAGCTCTTGGGGTAACTGATATATGGAAGCAGGTGAAGCAATGCAATTGAGTTTCTAGTGCAGACTCTCTCAAACAGTGATGTCTGCAAGGCATTAAGAGCATGAGGTGCCAAGTCAAGCTGGCCTGTGTGGTTCCTGCTCCAAATTCAAGCCTGGCGATGCTGGCTGGGCTCATGTCTACTCTGTTCTATTGATTCCTCTGTCAGCAGGTGTGAGGCCTGTGGTACTGTGCCTGGATCACAGCGAGTGACAATTGTTAGCTCTCATTGTGTCCTTGTCTTTCTCAACATCCTCAGCATTGTCAACTCTGTCATCATTATCATCATCTGCATCATCATCACTGATATCATCCTCTTTTCTTCTAATCCTCCTTTACCAGTATCACTAATCTCAACATCATCACTGAAATTGCCTTCTTTGTCTTCTTACCCTTCCTCTTCCCCCATCATCACCACCATCATCACCACCATCACCACCACTGTCCACTATGGTTAGACACTGGAACCTCGCCAAACATCTTCTTCATATGCAGAACAACAGCCTTGATGAAACTAGTACTCATCCACCATTTTCTATATTCCAGGCACTGTTCTAAGTTCCTAACAAGAAATGTTATTACTATCCCTATTTTACAGAGAAAGAAAATGAATCCTGACAAGGTTAAGTAACTTCTTTGACATCACACAGCTAGAAAATGATAGGAAGGTGTAAGCAACAATAATATTAACTTCGCAGTGCATTTGTGTAGATTCACTGAGATTAATAGGCTATAAACACCTCCCGCCAAATAGAGCACATGGCAACGTGCATTTTCAGGTCTCCCAGACTGGTGGGGAGGGATTGCACAGGACAGGAAGGTGCGCCATGCCTGCATTCCTCCCACACTACACACATGCCCACTAATCATTACCAAAGCTTGAAATCCAAGATAAGCTGCACCTCTAGCAGCCCAGAACCCAAGCAAGGAGGGAAGGACAAGCTGGGCCCTCGCCCCTTATGACATTACTCCCTGTCCTATTTCCTGATCAATCTATACATCCACATAGTTCAGACACCCAAATACCTGTCTGGAGCAACACTGGACTTATTTGGAGACTACCTGTCTGGAGCAACACTGGACTTATTTGGAGACTAAGAGTCAGTGGGAATTTGGGTCTCCGAATGCCACCCACAGGTCAGGCCCTGCCTCCATTGAATGGGCTCCTAAGTCCCAGTCCCCTGCCCAAGTCCCTTGGGGATAGGATGTGTATGATGGCTGAGGCCTGTAGATTCTACACACCATGCATCCCCCTTTTTGCCAACAACAATCCAATTTTACTCAGGTGACACCCTTTTCAGTCCCCAGGGATAGAGAGTGATTCAACTCCAACCACTTCTTTGTGACTACCCCTTTCCTTTGTCAGGGGTGATGTAAGCGGGCACCAGACTCTGATCTGATCCATTAGCCATAAAGGGAACTCTCGGGATGTTTCTGGAAGAGATTCCATCTCTGATGGAAAGTGAAGGCTGCACGGAAGTGTATTTGCACCTGCCTCCCATAGCTTCCTGCTCTAGAAATGCTGCTGTCATGGAGGAAGGTGGGAGCCTTGTTAGGAATCAAAAGTGCTAGCCTTGCACCCTGGCCTCACCAAACTCTAGACAAACCCAGAACCCCACCTCAAGACTTTCTGATACAAAATGACAGAAGAATGCGGATTATGGGGTCAGACCACCTGGGAACCAATCAAGAGCTGGCTTCACTACCCACTTGAACATAGACAAGGTGCTTCTTCAAGTATGTGTAGTGCAGAGACAGTGCCACCTCCTGCACAGAGATGATGTTGGGACTAAGAGTGTAGGTATACAGAAAACAGACGAGACCCAGGCTGACAGGGAGTAAGTGCTACATCAGAGCATGCTATTTCCAGGCAGAGTGGCGCAGGACTGTAATCCCAGCACTTAGGAAAGTGAGGCAAGAGGATCACAAGTTTGGGAACAGCTTGAGCTACATGAGGCTCTCTCTACAAACACTTCACTATTATATGAGATCATCAATATCTTTATTATTTGTGTGTTGTGTATGTGTGTGGTTATAGATGTATACATATGGATGCAAGTACATGTGTGTTCATGCATGTGGAGGCCCATGCTGTCTTTCCGCAATCACTCTCTACCTTCAGTTTTTGGGGGGTTTTTTTTGTATGTGTATCAATGTACTGTCTGCATGCAAGTTTGTGCACCCGTGTTGTGCAATGCTGCGGAGGTCAGAAGAGGGTGTCGGATTCCCCTGGAACTGGAGTTCTGGAATTGGAGTTTCAGAAGGTTCTCAGCCACCATGTGGGTGCTGGGGATCGAACCTGGGTCCTCTGTAATAGCGGTTGGCGCTCTTAAACACTAGGCCAGCTCTCCAGCCCTCTACCTTCAGTTTTTGAGACAAAGTCTCACTGAAACTGAAGCTCATTGATTGAGCTAGACTGGCAGCCAATGAGCTCTAGGAATCTGCCTATCTTCTCTTTCTCCCAAGGCTAGGGTTATGGCAATGTCCCATGCCCACCTCTTTATGTAGGGGATCTGAACTCAGATCCTCATCCTTGCAGGAGGCCATCTCTCCATCCCCCTTTATTATTTAAACCACCAACTAAATTAGGACTTCCATTCTCGTAGGCACAGGTATCCTAACTGCTCCATACCTGTAAGAAACTGAAGATTCTTCCTTGGAAGCTGAGACCTTTTAATTAAGCAACCAGTGTCTATTTATTGAGGTGTCACTAGAGACAGGAGCCTTTGAGAGGTATAAAGACAAATCTAGTCTAGTTCTCAGAGACCAGTCAGGGAAAGGGAACATTCATATAAGTGGCCTCAGAAAAACTACACTGGTGGACAAGGACCCATTGATTATCAAGCTCTGATCCAGAACCCATGGAGCACTGCTCTGGGGCTGCATTGGTGGGAGATCCTTTCCTCTTTCTCTGTTAAGAGAGATAGGCCAAATGAGTGTATACACAAATAGGTGCAAAAATGCCAGGGTGCATCAAATACTCAAGAATCCCCAAGAAGTATGCTATATTACTTTTGTTTTTAATTGCTGTGACCAAATACCTCACAAGAAGCAACTTCAAAAAAGAAAGGTTTATTTGGCTCACAGTTTGGAGGATACAGTCCATCATGACAGAAAAGCATGGTTAACACTGGGAATGTGAGGCAGCCAGTCACATTGTGTCCACAGTCCGAAAGCAGAGAGAGAAATGAATGCCGGTGCTCAGCCTGTGTCTCCTTTTTCTCTTTTAATTCAGTCCAGGACCCCAGTCCGTGGGACGGTGCTACCCACATTCAGGATGGATCTGCCTCCTCAGTTAAACCACTCTGGACATGCCCTTCCAGTTATACTCAGAGGGGAGTCTACCAGGTGATTCTAAATCCAGGAAAGCTGAAAATGATGGTTAACCACCACATTGTGGAGGGTGCTTAAAGAAGAGCGATGATTGGAAGAAAAAGGAAGCCTATCAAGAGGAAATTGCATGTAAACTGAGACCTGGCAGGTGAAAGGCAGTAAGGAAGGCTCTGACACACTTAGAGTGTGTTGTCAGCACAGGGAACAATTTGTCAAGGCTCCAAGTGGGAGAACATCACATTTATCTAAGGAGCCCCTTCAAAGCCAGCGTGCCTGAAGCCTGGGAAGAGGGAGGAGCCTAGAGCCAAAGCAGGTAGTACCCAGGGGGCCATGTGAGTAGTTTAGCTTTTATCCCAAGAGCAATGGGAATCTACTGATCCATTTACCTGGGACAGGTTAGTTTGTTCTTCTGTACAAAGGTGTCAGGGAGGAAAGAAAAGCCTGGCCTGGATATGGAGGTGCTTTATCTGGAATCCCAGTACTTGCAAGGCTAAGACGGGAGGACCGCTAGTTCTAGGCCAGCCTAAACTGGATAAAAGATCTTAAACACACACAGACACACACACACACAGACACACACACACACACACACGAGGCTGGAGAGATGCATACTGGCTGCTCTTGCAGAGGACCCAGGTTTGGTTCCCAGCACACATATGAAGGCTAACAACCATCTGAAACTCCTCTTTCAGGAGGCCCAGCGCCCTCTTCTGGCCTGCACAGGCATTATTACATGCACGTGGTGCACTCACATGTAAAAAACGCATAGCTTTAAAAAGAAAAAGCTAAAAACCTATGTGGGCTGTCTCTGATTTCTAACCAAGAAATTATTCATAATGTTGCTAAAAGCCTCCAACAAGCACAGAAACTGCAAAGCTTGGACTGCATGAAAGCTCTCCTTCTGCTTGAGAAAATCGGAAATGTTAGGCTCTAATTAAAAACAAACCCCCCAAAAAGGTACTGAGGAATTATAGGAGACTTTAAACAGCTTTCAGGATTAAAAACCACCCTCAAACCACTGCCCACCCATCTCCTGCTAAATGCAGTCTGGAAAGCCATCCATATTGAATCTGTACCTGGTAGAAGCAGGAGGGGAGAGTTGGTTTTGGGTGGCATCCACAGACATCCCGACAAAGCAGGTGACAGGGCCAGGCCTCCCAGAGAGCACTACAGGAGAGCAAATCCTCCCCCCTCCCAAGACAAGACGTCAAATCCTCCGCTCTTCTCACATGAAAAGTTCAGCAAGAGTTTGAAGATATTCCGCCAGGATTTCTGGAAGCTGAGTAAAAACGACCTTGAAAATAAACCACAGGCTGCTGCAAGTTAATCTTAGTTTCTGGCTTTTTCCAATCAGACCCTGAACTATAATCCATCTTCATTACACTTCTTTAAAGCAAAAATAGTGCATTTCCGCAAGTCTAATTAAGGAAGGAATGTTATAAGGCCTGAGGTCATAATTCTCTCTCTGTCACAATTCTGTTTCTGTGCCTGTTACACACACACACACACACACACACACACAGCCACAACTTCAACCACACACACCACACATGCACACACACATACATATGTACATATACACACAGCCACACATACACATATAGCCGCACACAGTGCACATGCATGTATACACAGACACAGCCATACATACATATACATACACAGTCACATATATACATATACACACAACCATACACGCATATATATACATACAGACACACACAGGTACATACACATGCAAACATACATACAGCTACACACATACATATTATACATGCATACACACCCACACACATACATATATACACACAGCCACACATACAACCATACACATACATACACATACACATACATATACATACACAGCCACACACATGCATGTACATGCATACACACAAGCTCATATAGTTATGCATGAATAAACACACATATACTCACATTCAAACATACATATACATCCTACATACACAGCCACACACATGCATGTACATGCATACACACAAGCTCATATAGTTATGCATGAATAAACACACATATACTCACATTCAAACATACATATACATCCTACATACACAGCCACACACACACAAATACACATACATACACACACGTGCACACACACAGTCTATTTGGGGAGAGGCTTCTCAAGAGCTCAAAAACAGATGAAGGGGCTGGAGAGATGGCTCAGTGGTTAAGAGCACTGACTGCTCTTGCAGAGGACCCGGGTTTGATCCCCAGCACCCACATGGTGGCTGACGCCATCTTTAACTCCAGTTCCAGGGGAATCAGACACCCTCTTCTGACCTCCGTGGCATCGCAGGACACAGGTGCACAGACCGGCATGCAGACAGTACATTCATACACATAAAGAATAAATTAAAATTTGAAAAATAAAAATAAAAAAATTTTTAAATAAACATTTTAAAAATAATAAATAAAATAAAAAATAAATCTTAAAAAAAAGGATGAAACAGCAAGTGTGATAGTCAATGTCACTACCAACTAGTGGCCCTGTGTTCAGGGCCCCACCATACAGCACCCACAGCTAAGAGCACCAAGGGGAGGGAGAAGTGCTGCCTGGCCTAAACTCCAAGAGAGGACACAGACTTTGGCTAAGCCATAGTGGCCATCGGTGCTCTTTGACGGTGGTTAGTATTAAGGTGGCATTTGTTCTGCTTCTGACCAGTGAGACCAAAGGAAATATCTGGCCATGGTTCCATAGAAAATTCTCTTCCATGGAAAACAGTGCCAGGTGCCAGATGGAGCTGGGTCGAGTGAGGGTGAGATACTGGTCTTTGCATGAGACAAAATAAAAAAAAAAACTACTGGACACAGAGGGGACAATGACCTATCTATGCCAATGGGATGACTTCAGTTTCTTCTTAGGAAAGGAAGTGTTAGGCTGGAACTATGTTATCCCAGGGCCATGTTTGGTTAATGTTGTTTATTTGCATGGGGTTGGCTTCAGATCCTGAGAAAAGGCTGGCAGGATTCGCACCCCGTCTGGGAGTTGGAATTCACCTTGAGGATGGAAACCAAGTCAGGCCCACGTTTGCGAGTCTGGCAAGGATGTTCTCCAGCTCCAGGGCCCTCTCCTTTGACCCTTCCTCACCCCCACTCCCATCACCACTCTATAGCCCAAGATGAGTCTTCCAGCTGTCAGTGAGCAGATAGTTCCTACGTGCCTCCCACAGATTCCATTCGCCCACATGAACCCATTGACCATTTCAGGGCCTCTGTAAGGCTTACTGAAGTCACCTCCCCACTCATTCACACAGTCTTTGTCCCACCCACTACCACATCCCATCTCCACTTACTGCTGTGGTTTCTACCAGTCAAACCTTAGAAGTACCTCTAATTCCAGTTCTAACGTAAATTATACCAACATCATGAAGAAAGACACATAAGCCATTGAATTTCTTGTTTGGAATATTTAACAATCCAATCAGATGACTTCTACCCATCACGTAACCATCTTAGTGCAGAGGCAGGAGTCTGGACCAGCCCACCTCATTAACATACACTGCCAGTGCAGTTTAGATGCTACCAGAGGAGACTGGGTGTGTAGTTCAGCGGCAGAGCATTTGCCTAGTATGTACAAGTTGCTGGGTCCAGCCCCCAACTCAGAGAAGAAAAAGAAGGGAAGAGGAAAAAGAGAAGGGGGAAGGGGACTAAGAAGGGGAAGGTACCAGAGTACACAGTGAGCATGATACTCTTTGGAGAGTATATGTTCACATACATACTTGTGTATATTCACATGCACAATATGAGAGTGAGCAAAGGAGTCTTCAACATTAATGTGGCATAGAGAGGTTATTGGGCAAGTTCTATTGATTTGAATGGACCTTAAAGATCAGCAGGACTAAGTCCCTCTGTGTAACTGAGAAGCCAAATCCAAAGTGCCTTGGCCAGACAACCAAATCTCTAGGCTTTTAATAAATGAAAACAAGTGAGTTCACAAAGGATGCTGATCCTGTAAAGTAAATAGTGGGAATGACTTGTACACTCTCCAAGATTAAGACTTGGGCTGTGGTGGGCCCTCACTGGGTAATTCAGAAACCTCTTGAGTAGCTCCTTATTCAAAGGTGGGCACAGCCATACTTTTCAAGATGGGCCCAAGGTCATGTCTCAGATCCATGAGCCCGCCACTGGCCATGAGTGGCTGACCATGAGAGGAAGCCCAAGTAAGCCAGGCAAAATTCTTTTTCCCAGGAATCTGTCATCTGCATCAACCCATTTGGGACTGTAGCCTGCTCATGAGAGCTCTATAAGGGCCGGATTCTAGAACTCCTACTACTATCTATTGGAACAGCCACCCTTCTCCCCATAGCTGAGGTATTTGGCCTTCCCGTGATTTATGAGGTATCCCATGGGGCCTCTAACAGATCACTTTGTTCTTCTGCCTAACCTGTTCAGAAGAGTCTCTGCTGCATGAAATCAAAACAAAAGTTTAACCTGTAGATAGGGCCATTCAGGTATAGCTGCTGAATGGACAATATGTCTGAGATCCATGAAACCAAACTAGAACCACCCTAACCCCATTCCTATTTACTGAGGCAATTAATTAAGTGAATAAGGCTGCAAAGCATCATTGGCCTAACATTATAAAAAACATTTCTCATGGTACACACGCATCATCCCACTTTTCTTCAAAATATATTCAAACTTGGGGAAAGACCTGGAGAATGGACCACTGTTCATCGTTAGCTTTGAGGGTAATTTGTTACACAGCAAAATATAGCTAATATCATCTCTAAAAAAGATTACATTTAATATAAATTAGAAATTCTGATAAAACATACAAGAATCCCCCCCAGAGAAAAAAAAGTGAGTGACCCTTGAGATCAGATCTTCAACTGACCTTGAAAAATAAAAACCTTGATTAATCTGGGCTAACTGTGTGGCCTTAAACATCCAAAAGGAAAGTATAACCAAAAATAAATAATTAGTAAGGCCTGAGAAATTGTACTTCAGGTATAAAACTTGAAATCTTAGTAAAAAGACAAAAAAAGGAGAAAAAAAAAAGAAAAGAAAAGAACACAGTTCTTTTGCCTGTCTTACTGGCAAGTGCAGCTACCCTGTGGCTGCCACTTTCATTCTTCAAAGACATGAGACACAGCTTTTCAACCTTCCAATATGGACTGAAGACTCATGTCTTGCCAAGAATCCTCCAAACCTTCAGTGCCAAATGGGGACTGCTGAGACATCTAATTTGTGGACTGGGGTTTCAGCCTCTTCGGAGTATAGACTGCCATTGTTGGACTACCCAGGCTGTATCATGGAGACCAGGAGGATCAAGACAGGATGTGGTGCTTACTGGACTTCATTTGGTGACCATGGGAAGGGGAAAACTCCAGTGTGGAGCACAAGGGCAGAACTGATGGTGGTTTGGGCTTGCCAAGGAAGAGCCTTCGAACATGAAATCTTTCAGCCTAATAAAGAAAAAATCATAAGCTGAAGATGCTAAAACCTATGATATATGCGGCATGCATATATGCATATTTTAGAGTGATAACAACAACAATAGCAACAACAAAAAGACTGGGTCAAAGAACTGACTGAAATGGTGAACTTCTGCTCAAAACAGTAAGCTTCTGCACTGAGACTTTTGAGAGAGACTGAGAGAAAAAGATGAAAAACATGTTTGGCAGAACGCATGGGCTCTGGTGGGGTGGGGGGGCAGGGAGAGGGGCACGGGTCTACATTTGATTTGAAATTTTGTATGAGATGCATAAAGCTTCAATAAAAATTGGCTTTGAAAAAAAAGATACAAGAATCAAGATATAAGAAAAAATATGAGATTGTTATGGTATCTTTTCTTCTAAAAACCCAAAATGCGCTCAAATCTCTGTCACAGTTTTCCATGTGACCTGAGAGACTTTACCCTCTCTTGCCACCTGAAAATTTTGCACACTGTTTTACTATTTCGGAAGAGGGGGTGGAATGATTGTAAGAGCCAATGAGGAGAAGATGTGGCCATATGGAAATAGAATCCTGCAAGCTCCTGGGACCCTGCTCATACAAACCTACAATAGTGTCAGCATATACAAGACCCATGCAAATCATGTACACAAAAACCCAGCATGGAACTGAAGAAGTTGGCAGCAGACCCCAATCTTAGCTGAAGAAATATTGGCAGCTGATTACTGTTGGGTGAGGAAGAGCTGAACTTTTTTTTTTTTATTTCATTCCTTTCTTATTGTTTTTTTTTTTTCAAGTATCACAATGTTTATTGATAGATACAAGTATATAAAATCAGGACATGATGGGGCTGGAGAGATTGCCTAGTGGTTAAGAGCGCCAACCGATCTTACAGAGGACCCGGGTTCGATCCCCAGCACCCACATGGCGGCCGAGAACTGTCTGAAACTCCAATTCCAGGAGAACTCCAGTTCCAGGGGAATCCGAGACCCTCTTCTGACCTCCGCCGCATTGCATGACACGGGTGCACAAACTTGCACGCAGACAGTACATTTATACACAAACAGAAATAAATAAAATTAATAAAAAAAATTTTTAATCGGGGCATGAACATGATTTGATAGATTAAGTAGACTTAATTTCAGTACTATAATAAGGGAACAATTCAAATTCTCACCATTTGTTTCACACCCACAAAAACCACTTCAAGTGCATTAACGATCTCTCAAATCTGATCAGTTTTGTGCAAGTAAACCACGTTTCTTTTTAAAAAGGCTTGTGCACTTGCCCACGCTCAAGGATATTGAAATCTAGCACATAAAGCCCATTACTAGAGGTAGAAATACAGGCAATATATTATTACGGCAACAACCATCAATTACAGTTAAGGATTTTCTGGAACAACCAAATGGATAGTCTAATATTGCAACAACTCAAGTATTACTGAGCAAAGTGCATTTCTACAGTATTCAGTGTTGCTATTCACTTTTCTAACTTTAAACAGCCTATGATAACTGGCGAGCTGAACTTCTTAAAGCAAGAGACTTTGGATAGGCTGACTAGACCTCAGTGGATGAACTTGCACTGAGGAAAGTTTGGTGATACTAACTTGACACAACTGGCCTTAACTCAAATGACAGAGTGTCTGAACTCCATCCAGTGAGGGGGGTCTGTGGGAAAGGGGTATAAAGACAATTAAGATTAGCCGGGCGTGGTGGTGCATGCCTTTAATCCTAGCACTCAGGAGGCAGAAGCAGGTGGATCTTTGTGAGTTCAAGGCCAGCCTGGTCTACAGAGTGAGTTCCAGGACAGCTGAGGCTACAGGGAGACCCTGTCTTGAAAAGACCAAAAAAAAAAAAAAAAAAAAGACAATTAAGATTGACTGAGATATTCTGTATCAAATACACAAAAATTCAATAGAAAATAATTAACAAATAAATATAAAAAAGAAAAATTTATATACTGTTTTAAATTATAATTAGTTTAAGGAAACTCTGATGAATTTGAAATGCCCTCCACCAGAACACTTAGTCCATTACTTTGAATCAGCTTCAAATCTTCAGAAGAAGACGTAGTTGTCTAAATGAGAAATGTCCCCCAGAGGTTCATGCTTTGATGATGAGGCTGTTTTTGGAGGTTTAGGAGGTGCAGTATTATTGGAGGAACTTGTCACCGAGGGAAGGCTCTGAGAGTTCATAGCCTCATCCCACTTGCAGTTTGCTCTCTCTGCTTCCTACCAGTCGTTGAAGATGTGCCTTCTTAGCTTCTGCCCCTGTTGCCATGCCTGCTGCTTGCTTCATGCCTCCCCACCATGATGGATTCTTACTCTCTGGAAGCATAAGCCCAAATAAATACTTCCTTCTATAAGTCAACTTTGTCATGGTATTTTGCCACAGCAACATAAAAGTAACTAACACAGGGAGGGCAGAGTGCAGCCAGATTCTTTGCTACAATATAACATACATGGCCTTTATCCTATTTCCTGATAGAGTCCCTGTTCTCTCCTGAAACCCCAGGAGTTGGGCCTTTGCTTCATTTCTGTCCACCTTATGCCATCTCCAGTGGTACCAGAATGGCCCTTAAGCTCCACTTAAAGCATTCTGGGACTTCTTTAGCTCATAGCTTTAAACTCTTCTCCATTCCTCCCACAAACCAGTTCCAAAAGTCTACAAACCATATGATCAGATGGTCACAGCACCAGCCCCACTTTTCAGTACCAATTTTCTATCCATTTCATCCATTCTTGTGACCCAGTCTCTAACAAGGAGCAACTTGTGGGAGGAGAGTTTTATACTGACTCATGGCCTGAGGGGTATAGTCCACAAAGGCAGGGAACACATGGCAGCAGGCAGCCCCGAGGCAGCAGGAGCATGAGGCAGTTGTTCGTTCACACCTATCAGACAAGGAAGCAGAGAGCAAGATGAATGATGGCCCTTGGTTGCCTTTCTCTTTTTCCCTTTTTATTCAGTGAACAACCTCAGGCCTTGGGAAGGTGCGGCTCATATTCAGTGTGCCCCCCCCCAGTTAATATTCTCTGGAAAAGCCTTCTAAATATACACAAAGGTATGCCACATTAATGCCCTACATGTTTCTTAGTCTAATCAGGCTGACAACCAAAAGTAACCACCACAAGTACATTGTATCTGCTTAGTAACAACAAAAAAGCAAGAGGCTAGAGAGGTGGCTCAGAGGTTAAGAGCACTGGCAAAAGACTCAGGTTTGGTTCCAACTCTAGTCAGGGGATCCAATGCCTTCTGACCTCTGTGGGCATTGCATACATGTAATGCATCTACATATATCCAAGCAAAACACTGACACACATAAAACAAAAGTAAAGAAAGAAAAAAAGAAAAATTAATAGCAGTAGCCTCCTCTTGGGGGATATGATTTTACGAGTTTTTATCCAGACTTACAGTACCAAACATGGGATCCTTCCTATGAAGCAGACTTTAAATCTACTATTGCACCAGGAGACACATCTTGCCTGGCATGCTAATTAGTATAACCTGCAGGTTCAAAAGCAGAGCACATAGTGCTTTTTTGGCACTACAAATTCCAGCCAATAGAAAGAACTCTTCCAGCTCAATTGCAGCATGATTTCCTCATGTTCTGTATTGGGAGAAGGGACTCACAGATGTCCCTGGCCAATAACTCAGACGAAGGTAGCACACCCCTGGTACTGAATGTTTCATTCAAGAACCTCATGGCTTCTGGGAATGCTTCCTTCCCCCCAGGAGGGGTGTCCTTTGTGTTTAAACTCTCAAGTTGTTTTTACTGTTCTTACAGATATTGTTCCAAATCTGTAAGATACTTTTTTTTTGTATTATACCATCCATGTAATGAAACCTTTTTTACAGAGGTTAACCATAATCTCTGAAAACCCACTTCTATTGATTCCAAGAAAGCTAAGTATATTCTGTTTTTGGTCTTTTTTTTTTTTTTGAGTCAGGGTCTCCCTATAGCCCCAGCTGGCCTGAAACATACTATATAGACCAGGCTGCCCTTGAACTCAAGAGATCTGCCTCCCGAGTGCTATGATTAAAGGCATGCATATGCCACCATGCACAGCTAAGTGTATACTTTAAAAAAAAAAAATGAGTCTCGGGGCTGGAGAGAGGGCCTAGAAGTTAAGAGCACCAACTGCTCTTGCAGAGGACCTGAGTTTGATTCCCAGCACCCACATGGCGGCTGAGAACCGTCTATGGCTCCGGTTCCAGGGGAATCCGACACGACACCCTCTTCTGACCTCTGCAGTGTTGCACAACACGGGTGCACAAACCTACATGCAGACAGTACATTCATACACATAAAAAATAAATTAAAATTTTTTTTAAAAAATGAGTCTCACCTCCAATCACAGACAAGAAAGCTCTCAACCATGTCTGTAATCCAACTACCAAGGATGAGGAAAGCAAGCACTTGACCCTCCTAAGGGCATAACCCAGAAAGTACATAGAGCTCTTATTCCCATATTCCATGGACAGAATATGGCCATGTGGCTGCAAAGAAGGCTGGGAAATAGAATCTGTATTCTGGGTGCCACAAATCACAGCCAACACCATCCTAACAGTAGAAGAAGGCAGGGGTTGATACCAGAGAACAAGGAGTCATATCTGTCTATATCTGCTGGACAGGAGAGTCCCATGTTGGTACAAAAGTCTGGGTCTTAGAGTCAGGTGACTAAGACAGGCTGAGCCTCCGCCAAGGCCACACAGACCACAGACGGAGACACCGCTGCCCTTCTACGGCACCTATCACAGGCATTTGCAAACCCTCTGGGAGCACAAGGTAGATGTGTCCATCTCACACTGGGCTGAGAGGTTGTTCCTGCCTATTTCTCATGCCCCCAAATCTGGCAGGGAAGGACCCCAGCAAACAGGGCATCCCAGTAGAGATGCCACAGTGTGCAAATGGCAAAGTGCCTAGTAGAACACAGAGTCTTGTGAAGATAAAGAGAAACACTAGACTTAGAGTCTAGAGAACATGGGGGAGGAGCAGGAAATGAGGCTGGAAAAGCAGAAGAGTCACAGCTGCAAGAGCCGGGCTGCCTGGATCCAAAGCCGAGCTCCTCAATGGCTATGTGGGCCATGCCAGCCTACCTTCTCTCAATGGCTATGTGGGCCATGCCAGCCTACCTTCTCTCAATGGCTATGTGGGCCATGCCAGCCTACCTTCTCTCAATGGCTATGTGGGCCATGCCAGCCTACCTTCTCTCAATGGCTATGTCGGCCATGCCAGCCTACCTTCTCTGAGCCTCAGTTTCCTCATCGACAAGGTGAAAGTAATTAATGCACTTCCATTCTAGGCTTTTATGAGGGTTAGATGAGTTCACCTAGGTGAGAAGCTTGAGGGAACCGCTGAACAGAGTGCCAGAGTAATGGCTGTGTTTGTTTCAAAAGGAGGTTCACTTCTAGAGTTCCCTTATAAAAAGTCCCCATCTCTTGGCCATCTCTATGTTTATGTCTAGAATGTAAAAAAGGAAATGGGCAGAGTAGTTGGGATTGAGATTTGGAGATGCTCAAAGAGAATGGGAGAGACTTTCCCTGTTCCTCCTCGCTCCCTAGAGAGCTAGGGGACTGCTTGGGGGTTGGTTTCCTCACTGCTTCAAGCTGCCTATTGTAAGAAAGAGAACGAAGCCGGGCGTGGTGGCTCACTCCTTTAATCCTAGCACTCGGGAGGCAGAGGCAGGCGGATCTTTGTGAGTTCAAGGCCAGCCTGGTCTTCACAGTGAGTTCCAGGACAGCTGGGGCGACAGGGAGACCCTGTCTCGAAAAGAAAAAAAAAGAAGAAGAAGAAGAAGAAGAAGAAGAAGAAGAAGAAGAAGAAGAAGAAGAAGAAGAAGAAGAAAGAAAGAAAGAAAGAAAGAAAGAAAGGAAAAGAAATCGATGTTCTACTACAGAGTGGACATGAAGAGGGCAGTGCCAGCTTCAGAACACAGAAAAGGCACATGGACTGAGAATGAGCCAAATTCAAAGCCCACATTGTAACACAATGGAGCCATGCTCCCACATAGGTATTGGGGATCAGGGCCTCAAAGGTTCTCCCTGGGAATGGGAGATGGGTTAGCTAGAATATGAAGGTCAGTTTTCATTATTAACTTGCTGGATTTGGAATCACCCAGAAGACACACCTCTGGGCCTATCTGCTAGGGGATGTCCAGAGATACTTATATGTGTACATCTGTGCACATGTGTGTATGTGTTGCCTGCATGTATGTAAGTGCACCCGTGTTATCCAATGCCTGAAGAAGTCAGGAGAGGATGTCAGATTCTCCTGGAACTGTAGTTATCGACGATTGTTATCTACCATGTGAGTCCTGGAAATCAAATCTCTGGTCCTCTGCAAGAACAGCTCGTGCTCTAACTGCTGAGCCATCTCTACAGCCTCTCGAGAGATATTTAAATCAGGAGGCAAGACCACCCTGAATGTGGCTGGCACTGTCCCATAGGCTCATGTCCTGGACTAAAAACAAAATGGTGGAGTTGGAAGCCAGCTGAGTGCTGGCAAACAAAATGGTGGAGGTGGAAGCCAGCTGAGGGCCAGCAAACAAAATGGTGGAGGTGGAAGCCAGCTGAGTGCCAGCAAACAATATGGTGGAGGTGGAAGCCAGCTGAGTGCCAGCAAACAATATGGTGGACGTGGAAGCAGCTGAGTGCCAGCAAACAATATGGTGGAGGTAGAAGCCAGCTGAGTGCCAGCAAACAAAATGGCGGAGGTGGGAGCCAGCTGAGTGCCAGAATTCCCCATTCTCTGCTTTCAGGTTTGCCCACACGGGAGGCATGCCAGCTGCACACTCCTCCCACCATGGCCTCCACCATGTCTTCCCTACCATGATGGGCTTTTGTTGTGTGACACTATTAAGGAGACAAATGTCTACTTACCCTAGATAGAGCAGTCATGACAGACCAAAGTAAGGACACTACCAAAGTCCAGTGTGGTGAACTAGTGAGCTTATTTGGGTTATATGCAGGAGTATGGGTAAGGGGTTATTTACAGGAGCAGAAATGACTCAAACACAGCTGCATCACCAAAGCCCACCCAGCATGGATAACAGCTCACCAAAGCAAGAAACCTGAAGCACACTGCACAGCCTACAGGAAGCTCAACACTTTGGCAAGTAGCCTTTCCAGGCAGTTCAGATGGTCTCCGCTACTTTCAGACAACTTGGCTTGTCTGACAGCACTCTTGGGGTGGGAGGGTGCCTACTGAACCTGCTCAATTCCAGGGACTTCCTGAAGCTATTCATCTGTTACTTCCTAAACTGAATGAGTTTTGGTTTTTATCTCAGAGCAAATTGCTATACAAAAACTGTATCCCTTCAAACCATAAGCCAAAAGAAAGCCTTCTTGCCTTAAGTTGTTTCTGTCAAACATTTTATCCTGGCAGTAAGCACAGTAATAAAGAGGTGATCAAAGTAGACATTCAGCCCCGCAAAGACATAATTCTCCAGACACAGAGAAAGCAGCTGAACCTGAGTATATCTTCTTCTGGTTTTACAATTTTTTGGTATTTTTGAGACAGGGTCTTCCTTTTAGTACAAGGTGTCCTGGAGCTTGCTCTATAGACCAGGCCGGCCTTGAACCCACAGAGATCCACCTATCTCTGCCTCCTGAGTGCTGGGATTAAAGGCGTGCGCCACCATGCCCGGCGAGTATATCTTCTTCTGAGAAAGCATCCCTGCCCCAGATACAGAACACCCCCCCCCAGCCCCTGCCATGAATCAACTCAACCAGGTATAGCCTGGAGGGACCTTCCTTTTATAAACCACTCAAATGGACAAAATAGGGAGAGGGAGAAAGAGAGCAACCAAGGCCAAGGAGAGTCTGTATATTAAACAGCCTACAGGGCACAAAAGTCCCCACCAACTGCTGCCAGGGGTCGGCTCCAGCGCTCTTGGAGAGACCCCTGCTTGCTGCATGGTAAGTGAAAGGCAACACCTTGAGAAATTGTCACAGCTTTCGCACTTCATTTCCATGCTTTACAGCAAATAGAATAGGCTTTGCACGTGTATGCGGTCCCTGGTGTGCAATAAAACCTGCCTGCACATGGGCGTCTGTATGCTACATGTTACAAGTTTATATCCTCCTCAAACTCTGAGGGTCGGCCAAGTCTCATAAATTAGGCAACATCTCAGGGCTCAGGGGCCCAGTGGGAACCTCACAGGCAGGCAGAACAACAGTCCAGAGAACAGAGAATAAACTCAGCCTCCGTTCTGGGTCATTCTGCAGTTTTCTAGGGCAGTGGTTCTCAGAAGGTGGTCCCTGGACTCCCACATCAGCATTTCCTAAGAACCTGCTGGAAATGCAAATTCCCAGACCTCACACTAGGTTGCCTGACTCAATGACTCTGGGACTCCTACTAGCAATTTATGGTAAAAATTCCTTTTACCAGTCCTCCCGGAGACTCTTGTGCTCTCAGGGAGTAGGGCCCTGTCTCAGTTAGATTAACTTGTCAACTTGACACCCCTGGGAAGAGGGAACCTCAATTGGGGAATTTTCTCTATCAGACTGGCCTGTAAGGCACCTTCTTTGCCCAGCCCACTGTGAGTGGTTGCTCCCCTGGGCAGGTGAACCTGGGCTGTATAAGAAAGTTTAATCCCAGCACTCAGGAGGCAGTGGCAAGTGGATCTCTGTGAGTTCAAGGCCAGCCTGGTCTACATAGTAAGCTGCATGCCAGCTGGGACTAAAGGGAGACCCTGTCTCAAAAAGCCAAAAAAAAAAAAAAAAAAAGACAGGCTGAGCACAGGCCAGAGGAGCAAGCCAATGTGCTGT
This sequence comes from Rhizomys pruinosus, assembly GCA_009823505.1. Classification (NCBI taxonomy): domain Eukaryota; kingdom Metazoa; phylum Chordata; class Mammalia; order Rodentia; family Spalacidae; genus Rhizomys; species Rhizomys pruinosus. The sequence continues at coordinate 1,599,848 of VZQC01002789.1, forward strand.
ATTCCTCGGGGTCTCTACTTCACTCTTGCCTCCAGGTTTCTACCCTGGGCTGCCCTGGGTTCCTGCCTTGGCTTCCCTGGATGATGAACTGTGAACTATAAAAAAATAAGCCCTTTTTTCCCCAAGTTGGTTTTGGTCAACATTTTATCACAGCAACCAAAAGCAAACTAGAACAACTCATTGCCTCACATGCCTGAGCCACGTGACAGGCTAGAGTCCAGTAAGAAAGAAGAGATGACTTCCAAGACAAACTCGAATGTGGTGCTTTTCTTCAGGGCCTTGGCATAGTACCACTGATTGATGGTGAGAGGACAAAAGGGTTGGTAAAGGGAGCCAAGTTGGGGGCCTTAGAATTGGGAGAAGTTACAATTAAAAGCAAACTTCACCACGTTCCCTCCAGGGCAGGCTGAGCGTGAAGGTATGTGTTGCAGGAGACTCTGGGGGCAAAACCACACAGAGGCCAGGCAGGCAGGGGTGGTTACAGTGCCAGCAAATACCAGGTGCTTCAGCCCCGTTCTCCCCTAGCATCCATGACCAATAGGAAAGAAGGCTTCATGGCCTCTTCATGTCCAGGAAGAATTTGAGGCCCTCAGAGACCACACCTAGTACTCAGGTAGTGTGTGAGTTCCCATCGCCACCCTGGGTAGAGACCTTAGGGAGGAAGAGGAGGAGAAAGAAGGAGAAAGAAGGAGAAAGAAGGGAAGGGGTGGCTTTTCAGGTTGCTGTCATAGAAAAAAGACTATTCTGGTCCTCATCAGGTGGGTGGTTTTCAAGAGCCTTCTCTCTTCAGGGGCTCATGAGATGGCTCAGTGGGTAAAGATCCCTGCCACCAAGCTTGACAACCTGAGTTTGGTTTTGGGGACTCGCATGTCTGATCTCCACTCACACACATATATACACAAACGTGATAAACTGATTTATTTTCATATTTTATTTAGCTTTATTTTATGAATGTTTTGCCTTCATGTGAGAGCACCACATGCACACAATACTCAAGGAGGCCAGAAGAGGTCATCAGATCCCCTGAAACTGGAGTTAACAATTGTTAGCACCTTGTGGGTGCTGAGAACCAAATCTAGGTCCTCTGCAAGAGCATCTAGGCTCTTAACTGCCAAACCATATCCCCAGTCCCTAAAAATATTTTTTAAGAGACGAGCCTTTCCTCCATAAAACTCCACCAGGAAATCTTAAGTGTGCTGGCCTTCACAACTGTCTTCAAAGTCCAAAGCTTAACTAGAATGTCACTCTTTCCTTTCCCTTCCCACATAATAAACCCTTCCATTCAAGTGTCTATGGACAGGACTGACCCCAGGAGAAAGCCCAGCACCAGGGCAAGAGGCCCTGTCCAGATCTCAGGAGATTAACTTGCTGTCTCTTTCAAACATTGGATTTTAGGACTTCCGGCATGATCTTAACCCCTCACAGAGAAGGGACTCACGATGGTAACTAAGCAAGCTGGGGCTGGGGTCTGCACCCACCACTGTCCTGCAATGAGAAGGCATTCAATCTGGCATTGCCCTCTGAGGCCAACTCCAGGGGCTGGTGGAGTTTGCCACTTCCTCTGCCATGTTTGTTTTGTCAAGGTAAAAACAGCTCTCTCTTGCTGGGCATGGTGGCGCATGCCTTTAATCCTAGAACTTGGGAGGCAGAGGCAGGCAGATCTTTGTGAGTTCAAGGCAAGCCTGATCTACACGGTGAGTTCCAGGACAGCTGGGGCTACAGAGAGACCCTGTCTCAAAAAGACAAAAAAAAATCTCTCTCCTTATAGAGGATAAACAATAATTATTCTAAAGCCAAATATGAGGGGCCTTGGTGCAGAAACACAGATTCAGGTGATCCCAAATTCCAAGCCCCAATGTAGTAACAACTTCATGAAGTTTTTACAGTACCAGAACAAAGAAAACTATAAAGCAAGACACTTTTCAAACACATTGGTAGAAGTATCAGGTAGGTGGGTCACAGGAAAGAAGTCTCTGCTATGGGCCTCAGCTGCTATCCAATGACATTCTTAGTCTTTTGCTGGTAGAATTGAGTATCTGTTCATCTATTTGTACATTCCAAAGGCTTTACCTAATAGTCACAGGTCATATACAGAGGTGGTCAATAAACGGCTGTTAAGGGGGCTATAGATGGCATGAGCTAATTTGGCTCTAGACTTGTAACATTCCAAACCCTCTACATCATTGAGGTTCCTAATCAATCAGCTCTGAAGTCACAGCTTCTGTCCAAGAACTTTCGTTCACAGTCCCATTATGTCATCACCTCATTAATGTCACATAAGACACGTTCATCTTCTGAAATGGGAGCTATGGATTAGTCAACATGAGCTAAGTCTATAGTAACAAGGAATCCCTGACTCCCAGTGCCTTACATGTAAAGGCTCATCTTCCCTGTCACCTCCCACAAAACTCCTCAGTGGGAAATAAGTCTTCTCTAAGCCCAGCAGGAGAAAAGAACCCGACATGTTTGCATCCTAGAACTGTCTAAGCCCACCCCAGAGGGATGTGCTTTCTCCAGCAAGGCTGTGCCCTCTAAGACGTCCCAAAACAGGAAAGCACAGCACACAGACACATGGTAAGGTGTAAATCCAAATACAGAATGGTACTTTATGCAAATGCTTCAGATCACATATAGGCAGCGTGACGTCACCTCCTAGGGGCCAATCCCAGAACTTTGTGTCATTACGTCCCAATTTGTGGGTGTAGCCAGAGAGGTCCTGTGACTCTCACTTGTGCCTCTGGGGGGCGCTGGCTGGAAATGTTAGCCAATGCATACCTAAGCTCAAACCAGATATGCCTACAATTGTGGAAGATGGGGCAGCAAGAATGTAAGAGCCTTATGCTTGATGACCACAAGAAAACAGAGTTTTCCAGGCTTCTGGGAACCTGCTCATTTGAACTTACAGCAATGGCAACGACAGCATGCATAAGACCCATGCAAACTCCTGCCAGACAAAAACCCAGTAGACAAGTGAGGAAACGGAAAAGAAGCTGCAGTGTTAACCTAGGAGCCGTTAGCTGATCACTGCTGGATGGAGGAGAGTTAAGGAAGTAACACTAAATGGACTAAACAGGCTCCAATGGATGAGCTCACACTAAGGGACATTTGGGTACACAAACTTGACTCCATAGGCCTTAACAAATATGACAAAACACATGAAATCTGGTGGGGGGTATGGGGATGCAGATTGGTCTAAATATGATTAAGATGTATGAAATGCACAAAATTTTAAATATACATCAAATATATATATGAGGAAAAAGAAGAAATTGCATCACGGGAGCTCTGACTTAATCCAAGGACTAAGCCACTAATGGATTCGTAATTTAATGACATTATTGGAAGGTGGCGGGAATTAGGTCTAGCTGGAGAAAACAGGTCACTGGCCTTTGCAGGATGGGTCTTCCCCTGGTCTCCTTGGTGTCTTGCTTCTCTGCTCCCTGGCTACCACAAGGTGAACAGCTCTGCTTCCCACACACTTTCCCGGTGTTCTGCCTCATCACACACCCCAAAACAACAATGCCAGCCAGGAGTGAAACCCATGAAACCAAGAGCTGAAATAAAATGGCTTCCTGCTTGAAGGCATTTTTCCCTCTGGTATTTTTGATACAGCAAAATAACTAACATCAATTGTTACCCCAGTTCCTAAAGATAATGACTATGTTCTTTGCCCTAAAGGGGAGGGATTATTTGAAGTTGCTGGAAATAGAACCATCTCCTGACCAAGCTCCTGGAGCACGATGCTGTCTGCACTGAGGAAGGCAACTGGTAGACAGGGATCTCACAGCACTTCCACACTGTGCTTTTCTGCTGCTCCAGGACGGAGGAGCCCATGATGGGCTGCGTCAGTGACCCACTTGTTCTCTGGCTTCAGGCTGGATTCAGCCAATGAGAAGCAGAGGATTAGATGACAGGAGACAGTGACTTTGGGCAGACTAGTCACCTGTTTCTCCACCTGAGCTCCCACATAGGGCTGTCCACAACTCTGCTTCCCTATCTAATTCTGTCCAGTGACTAATTCATACTCCCCTTGCTGTCCTTGGGAGGGGGACAGGAGCAGAAACAGTTCAGCCTAAACTCTCCCTTGGTCGAGATAGCATCCAGGACAGCTTCCCCACGCCCATACTACATGACCCACCTTCTAAATACACAAACATTAGTGTATGCCAGCTTCCTATTGGAGTGGAGGGAAAGGCCATGGGTGTCAATAGCAGACTGAAGAGATGAGCCTCCCTAGTGGACATGGAAGGGTAAGGGGATAGAATGAGGTCTACACAGCTGGAAAGGGCTGGGCTTAGGAGCCACAGGCTTGTTCCCTAGACCCCAGAATATAACATTAGTAGAAAGAGTCCCAACTAAGCCGGGCGTGGTGGCGCACGCCTTTAGTCCTAGCACTTGGGAGGCAGAGGCAGGCGGATCTTTGTGAGTTCAAGGCCAGCCTGGTCTACAGAGTGAGTTCAGGACAGCTGGGACTACAGGGAGACACCTTCTCCAAAAAAAACAAAAAAAAAAAAAAAAAAAAAGAGTCCCAACTAAAGAACACAGGTCTACCACAAATGTGAGGGAACAATAGCATGTAAGATGGCCCATGGTAAGGTCTCTGCCTGGCCCAAGGCCCTGCTCATCACCTGTGCCGAAGAAGGGGCTAAAAGGTATGGTCGTTACATGTAACCTAAAAGGTCTGGTCATTACATGTAACCTAAAAGGTACAGTTGTTACATGTAACCTAAAAGGTACGGTCGTTACATGTAACCTAAAAGGTATGGTTGTTACATGTAACCCTGCCTTTCCATCCCCACTACAACTGATTGGAACAACTCTCACAAGCCAGACCAATAGTATGCTCCATCTACAACTAGAGAGACCCAACAGTTGATCCAACAGAATCCACTCTGTCACACTGACTTGATCTTATAACTGTGGTTACTCTGAGTCTAGAAGGGGGAAGACCATAACTGTAATGTGAGACTGTGATAATACCAGTCATCAACTCTATTAAACAAGAAACATCTGGAAAGTTCATAAAGCAACCAATGGTCATGGTTGTGGAGTCATCGTTTTGAAGGCCATGTCTTGTCTCTTCTCTGTTTTGTGTCTTCCATGAGGTGAAAAGTCTCCTCACCGCACACTCCCACCACCATGCTGTTCTGTCCAAGTACATGGGGCTGAGCAACCATGGCCTGAACCCTCTGAAACAATGAGCCAAAACAAATCTGTCCTCTTTTGTGGCAGGTATTTTATCACAGTGATGAGAACAGTAACTAACACAAAGACAAAACATGTTAAGCACACCATGGACAATGTTATTTCAATATATTAATATTTTATGTGCTGAATAATTATATAGTTATATATGCATATATCTATGTGTGAATGTTATACTTTGTTTCTTTCCAACTGTTTTAGGATAGATTCTTGAATAACTAGGTATTGAGCAAAGGAGTTCGATTCCTGCTCATGGTTCTGTACCAGGCTTTAATACCATGTACTACATATAAATTTCATTACTTCATCCTCTGAGTGCAACTGTACAGCCCTCATTTTGGAAGCCAGAAACTGAGGGCACATGTGGCAAATTTTGCAGTTGGGCAAATGGGGTTTTTTAGATTTCGTTTTGTGTGTGTGTTTATATGTGTGTGCATGTGTGGGTTTTTTTTTGTTTTGTTTTGTTTTTTTTGGTCTTTTCGAGACAGGGTCTCCCTGTAGTCCCGGCTGTCCTGGAACTCACTCTGTAGACCAGGCTGGCCTTGAACTCACAATGATCCGCCTGCCTCTGCCTCCCAAGTGCTAGGATTAAAGGCGTGCGCCACCACGCCCAGCTTCTTAGTAGTTTTTAATCATTGTATATTTTCTTTTCTTTCTTTTTTTTTTTGTTTTTTTTTTTTTTTTTTTTTTTTTTTTTTTTTTTTTTTTGTCTTTTCGAGACAGGGTCTCCCTGTAGTCCCGGCTGTCCTGGAACTCACTCTGTAGACCAGGCTGGCCTTGAACTCACAATGATCCGCCTGCTTCTGCCTCCCAAGTGCTAGGATTAAAGGCGTGCGCCACCACACCCGGCATGTGTGTTTTTATATGTGTGTATGCCACATGTATGTATGTACTCACAGAAGCCAGAAAAGCTGCAGTTACAAGCAGATGTGAAACTCCTGACTAGGTGTTGGGAACTGAACTCAGGTCCTCTAGAAGAGGAAGGAAATAGGAAGTGACAGTGGAGAGGTCAGAGGCCCCCGTGAAATGAAGGTGTTTGGAGGGTTCTAAGCAGCAAAGTTCCAGGAGCTGACTGGGGTATCAGGAGGACCCTCAGATGCTGTATGGAGTATGTCAAGATGGAAAAATGGGAAGGCTGAGAAACAATGATGGACACTAGCTCAGGACCAGCAGTGGAAGGGATGAAGGGAGTCCAGCTGTGATGTCCAGATGAATCCCATGGGATTGGCCCAGGTTGGACGCAAGTATAAAGGAAAACTTGGGGCTGACAAAATTTAAAAAAAAATACCCAGAACTGAACAACTGAACACTTAAGCAGCCATTTATTTTGCTTATGATTTTGTGGCTCGGGAACTGGGAAAGGGCTAGGCTGAGAATTTCTGTCTACTCTCTGTGGTGTCAGCCAGGAAGGCCAGGAAGCCTCTACTTCCAAGACAGTCAGTCTCTCTGCTGCTTAGCATCGTGGTCCTCTGTGCCTCCTACCACCTCATTCCCAGCCCTCCTCCACTTGAGCCTCACCTCCTCCTTAGTCCCCTTGACAGTCCCTGGACAATTGTGCAGCTCCTAAATATTACTGCCAAGCTCTAGCTAAGGGCTGTGCCTCAAGCTTGCATAGCATCATATCTACAGTATTCTGTTATTCAAAGCACTCACAGACCTGGTCCATCTCAAGGGGATAGAAAAATAATTCTCTCGCTCCCTAAGGGAGGGGTAATCTCATACTGCAGAAGGGAGTATGGGATGCAGATCTTTGTGCCATCTTTATGGCCTGTCACAGATGGAGTCTAAGATGGGGAGGATAGCCTTAGTTGTCAACTTGACACATTTGAGAAGAGGGAACCTGTGGTGAGGAACTTCCTCCATTGCACTGGCCTGTGGCCATGTGTGAGAGGCATTTTCCTGATTGTTGAGTGCTGTGGGAGGGCTCAGCCCACTGTGGGTGTGCCACTGGTCCTATATTGAATAAGAGAGCAAGTTGAGTGCAGGCCAGGGGAGCAAGCCAGTAAGCAGCACTCCTCCATGGCCTGTGCTTCAGCTCCTGCCTCCAGGTTCCTGCCCCGAATTCCTACCTTGGGTTCCCTCAGTGATGAACTCTGACCTATGAGATGCAAGCCAAATAAACCTTTCCTCCCCAAGCTGGTACTGTCAGTGTTTTGTCACAGCAATGGAAGGCAAACTAGAACAGGAGGTATAAAAATCAAGGGTGGGGGATCAGAGCTCAGTTTCAAACCTGTTAAGTTGGAAGCCCCTGTGTTCTTTTCTCATTGCTGTGACAAAATACTTGACAGAAATAACCTAAGGAAGGAAAGTTTTCTTTTGGCTTACAGTTTCAGGGTAGGGTCTATTCAGTCTAGGACTCCAGCCCACAAAAGGATGCTCCCCATATCAAAGATGGGCATTCCTTCCTCAGTTAACCCTTTCAGGAAACATCCTCCCAGACACAACCAAAGGTCCATTCCAATAGTAATCCTGAATCTTCTCAAGACCATGGAGACAAACCATCACACACCCATTGCTTATTTAAATAGAAATGGAGAATAAGGCCCCACAACTGCCTTCCTCCATCTGCCCAAGTACTAGTCCGAGATGGCCTAGCGGTTAAGAGCGCCGACCGCTCTTGCAGAGGACCCGGGTTCGATCCCCAGCACCCACATGGCGGCCGAGAACCGTCTGAAACTCCAGTTCCAGGAGAACTCCAGTTCCAGGGGAATCCGAGACCCTCTTCTGACCTCCGCGGCATTGCACGACACGGGTGCACAAACTTGCATGCAGACAGTACATTCATACACATACAGAAATAAATAAAATTAATTAAAAAAAAAGGCGGTGGCTCTTCCCAGCCTTTAAAAAAAAAAAAAAAGGAAACCGTGAGTCTCCTGTTACAGCTGTCCTGTCAGCTGCCCTTGTAGTGGCTGAACGGCTCCAGGGAACTTTCACAGCCTTCTGGGGGAGGACTGACAGGAGAATGGAGATAAGAGGAGGGTTACGACAGCTTCCTCCTTGGCCGTGGTAGACCATTTGTAGATATAATAAACATTTCGGCTGGCTCCATCCGAGGCCCCAGCACCAAGGTGTTGTAAAAAGGCTCTGGAGGCAGCTGGTTGAAGGCTTTCCCAGTTTTTCATATGACTCATAAATTTGTTACATGGTGAGGAAATTCCCTGAAAGCTTTTTGGCAGTCTTGTCCAGTCTGACCAGTAGCTAAGAAACACATCACCTTCCAGTTAAGAAAAGGAAAGAAAACACGCAAGGCTTTGACTCGGGACTAAGTGGAGGGTCACTTGAAAAGCTCTCCATGCACTGAATTCACAGAGGCTTTCTGGGACAGAGCAGGGATTTATTGGGAAGGTCTACAGTTGCAAATCAGCCTTCCAGCTGTCCATACGTCAGAGGAGCATCTGCATGAGACTGCACAAGTCTACACACATGCACACACCACTGTAACAACAAAACCCTGCCTGGGACAAAGAGACAGTGGCTTCCAGCACCTCCAGCAAGCCTTTCCCTGATAGCTCACTCCCTAGATGTACCCACAGGCATGACTTCACACAGCTAACTCATGTGTCCAATGGAAGGAACCATAACATCAGCTCCTCTCCTATAACTGCCTCCTAGGTACACTGTCCACTTTGACCTCCTGTGATAGGATGGAGCAGTAGAAATGGCCCAGTCAGTTTCCTCCCAACCTAACTCCAGGCAAACAGCCTCAGAATATATGGAAGCCTGGCCGATGAATCCCTTTGAGAAAGACAAGGAAGATGGGACTGAGGAGGACGCACTGGCTCAGCAAATGATTCTTCTTTCTTCCCCCCCCCCCCCCGAGGTAAGTGGCAAGCTGTTGGACATCTTGGTAGCATCTGACCATGTCAACCAATCTCTTCTCTCAGTTTGGAAGACACCGTTTTCTCCCAAGATTCATATACTTCTCCATAGGCCTGTAACATGTCCATAAAAAGTTTATCTTTAAAAAAAACTACTTTTTCATAGGAACCTGGAGGGACACAGACCTATAATAGTTGAGGCAGGAACATCACAAGTTCAAATCTAGCCTAGGCAACTTAGTGAAAATTTGTCTCCAAATTTAAAAAGTAAAAAAGAGGGACTGGAGATGTACCTTAGTTGACAGATTGCTTCTCTAGTATGCACAAGCCCTGACTTCTATCCCAATGCCACATAAAACCAGGCATCCTTTATGCCCATAATCCCGGCACTAAGAAGGTGGAGGAAAGGAGAGTCAGGAGTACAAGATCATCTTTGGGACAGAGAGAGTTGAAGGCTATCCTGGGCTACATGAAACTTTGTTTCAAATAAACAAACAGCAAAAGGAGGTAGGGAGGTGTAGATCGGTGGTAGAACACTTACTCAACATGTAGCTTCAATCCCCAGTATCACCAAAAAAACCTGAAAATTACCTTTTGTGCTAGATGCTTCAGGTGTCAATTTGACACATCTGAGAAGAAGGAACATCAGTACAGGCATTTCATCCATCAGATCAGCCTGTGGGCATGTCTCTGAGTTGTTTTCTTAATTGCTAATTGATGTGGAAGGGCCCAACCCAAAGTGGGGGACTGCCGCCCCTTGGGAAGTGGTCGTGGGTTGTATAAGAAAGCAGGCTGAGAGGCTGGAGAGATGGCTCAGCGGTTAAGAGCACCAACTGCTCTTGCAGAGGACCCGGGTTCGATTCCCAGCACCCACATGGTGGCTAAGAACCGTCTTTAACTCCAGTTCCAGGGGAATCCGACACCCTCTCTGACCTCAGTGACATTGCACGACACGAGTGCACTAACCTACATGCAGACAGTATACTCATACACATAAAAAATAATAAATTTTTTTAAAAATTTAAGAAAAAGAAAGCTGACTGAGCACAGACCAGGGGAGCCAGCTGGTGACCAATGTTCATCCATGGTCTGTGCTTCAGTTTCTGCTTCCAGTTTCCCACCCAAAGGCAGCAGGGAAAACTAGATTTTAAGAGAAATGTCAGAGCTGGAGCTGGCTCTCAGAAAGAATGCAGTATCATGGGTTGAACTAGAGAAGGGACACAGTTTTGGTCACTCTCCTTTTTTAAAATTTTATTTATTTATTTATTTATTTATTTATTTATTTATTTATATTTGTATGAATGTACTGTCTGCGTGTGGGTCTGTGCACCTGTGTCGTGCAATACCACGGAGGTCAGAAGAGGGCGTCGGATTCCCCTGGAACTGGAATTAAAGATGGTTCTCAGCCGCCATTTGGGTGCTGGGGATCAAACCCGGGTCCTCTGTAAGAGCAGTTTGTGCTCTCAACTGCTAGGCCATCTCTCCAGCCCCAGGTCACTCTCTTTAATTGTGGCAAAAATGCAGTCAAGATGGCGCCTGGGTAAAGCACTGTTGAGCAAGCCTGGAGAACTGAGTCTGCTTTCCAGATCCCCCGTAAAGGTGGGAAGAGAGAACTGACCCCACAACATTGTCCACTGGCCTTCATGTGTACACCGAGACACATACACCCACATACACGCCATAAACACAGATACAAGAATAATGAATAAATGAAATTTTTTAAAAACACACTTGTAGAAATGTAAAGAGCCCGAAGTAGGAATGAGGAATGGTGATGCAGAAAAGAAGGCTGAAGAGGGAGGGCAGAACACTGTGGGAGGAACCAGAGTGCCTGGAAGCCTTAGTTCAAAGAAGAATGTCACCAGTGGGCTCTGCCTCTGCGTAGTTGAACACTTTGTCCCCAGTTGGTGGCGCTATTCAGGGAAGTTTAAGGGTTTGCTTGAGGAAGCAGGTCGCTGGGGTGGACTTTAGTCTTACCTACTTCTAATTTCTCTCTCTCTCTCTCTCTCTCTCTCTCTCTCTCTCTCTCTCTCTCTCTCTCTCTCTCTCTCTCTCTCTCTCTCTCTCTCTCTCTCCTTCCTGCACTTGCTTAAGATATGAGCCCTCAGCTGGGCATGGTGGCTCACGCCTTTAATCCTAGCACTTGGGAGGCAGAGGCTGGAGGATCTCTGTGAGTTCAAGGCCAGCCTTGTCTACAGAGTGAACTCCAGGACAGCTGGAGCTACAGGGAGACCCTGCCTCAAAAAGACAAAAAAAAAAAAAAATGAGCTCTCGACTTCCCGCTCCGGCTGCTGCCTGCCATGCCACCCGCTACCACAGACTCATAACCCTGTGGGACCATAATCCCAGTAAGCTCTTCCTCCTAAAAGTTGTCTTGGTCATGATATTCTATCACAGCAATATGAAAGTAACTACTGCAGCAATCGAGGTGAGGAATCGAATTGTCTTTTAAGGGCAAAAGAAACCATTAAATATTGTTACAAGATGAAAAAAATACAGTTGTAGAACTTATCTTTCTAACCATGCATGGGTGCACTGATCAGCCAGGTACAGTATACTCACATCAATGTTCCATCACAAACGTCTTCACCTCACTAAATGCAATTCTACACTAGTAAATAATTCACTGTTTGCCCTGCAGTTCCATTTGATAGGTTTTGTTAACCTTCTGTGTGTGCTGTTGATGCAGAGGGAGGAGAGAGGAGTGACTGTCAGATGTGGGGTTGGAAACAAGTTAGGTAGCATACTATAAGGCAGTTTGGGGGACACAGGCCACCTCAGTTGTCTACTCCATATAACAAGCCAGTCCAAAACTTGGTGACTTAAGATAACCAAGATTTATTAACACTCATGGTTTCAGGCTAGAAACAGGAGACTTCTGATGCCTTTGCCTGGACTCATTATAGTTCAATCCCCAGAACCCATGGTGGAAAGAGAGAACCAACTCTTGGAAGTTGTCCTCTAACCTCTCTCTACACACAGGCTGTGGCGTGCATATGCCTATGCTCACACGGACATGACATTACTCAAGCTCATGCACGCACACTTAAGATAATGAAGAAAAAGAAATTAACTAAGAGGAAGAGTCCCCAACCTTAAGCAGATCATAACACAGAAAGGAATTTAAGGGAAAAGTGGAAAGGAGGGAAGAAAAGGTATTAGAGCAGCCCAAGAGTTGGAAGAAGAACCAGGAAAACCCAGGTCCTAGAAGCTGCAAGAGAGGGTGGTCAACACAAGACATGCGGCCAATATGTCAATAATTCATTGAAAAAATATCAAAGACTGGGATCTAGGGCAGTTGGCAGAGTGTTCACCCCCAGCATCACGCAAAGTGGGGGTAGTGGTGCACGTTGGCAATCCCAGCACTGGAGAAGTAAACCAATGAGGATCAGATGTTCAAGACATCTTCAGGTACACAGTAAGTTTGAGGCCAACCTGGGATATATGAAATCCTATGAAAGAGAAAGAAAAAGAAAGAGAGAAAGGAAGGAAGGAAGGAAGGAAGGAAGGAAGGAAGGAAGGAAGGAAGGAAGGAAGGAAAGGAGAGAGGGAGGGAGGGGAGAAAACATAAGGACCCCAAAGGCTATACTTGCAAACACACGGATGTCGTGGGCCAATGGAGATGCCTGAGGAAGAGCTTCTGCTAAGAGCCTAGTCTTCCCACTCCTCTGCCTCGGGCATGACCACATGACCTGCTTTGGTGATGCAATGATGGGTAGCCATGGGCAGAACATCTCAGCAGAGATTTTAGAGCCATGCATGCTTCCACAAAGACTCTTCTCCCCTCTGCCTTGAGAATGGCCTGGCCCACATATGTGCTGCTACTCAGCTCAGAGCCCAGAAAAATCAGAGTATCACCACCACCGAGTTGTTGGGGCTGTTTGTTAATGCAGTATAACCAAGTAAAATCTGACTCAGTAAATGTGAAATTGCAGCAATGGATAGGAGGCCCAGAACTGAGTGGGTGAATTATGACTGAGGTGTGGCCGAGAGAGACCCCAGAGAAGGGAGCATTTGCACTAGACCTTGAAGTGTGGCTAGGATTTAAAGAGAAGACAACTGGAGAGGTAGAATGTTAATGTGCGTATAATCAAGACCATGCACTTGTAGGGTCCTTTTCATGTTGTAAATTCTGTGTAAGAACTTTCTAGTTCCTAAGAACACTCATTTAATAGTATGCTTTGGTTCTCTTTTGAAATATGTTTCAAAAACCTGTAATGGCAAACAGGGACTGCATATTAATGGCTTGGCCCAGCTCATGCGGAGGAGGTCCAAATAAAATTGGAGTTTCACAGCAGAGAAAATAGAAAGATCTGGAAAGAGTTCCAGATTCTTGCCTGAAAAAAAATGTTTCACTTTGAGATGGACATTTTATGGCTACAGCCCAGTCATTTAATCCCAGCTCCCTACATAAGGTGCATCGTGAGGATGCACCCAGAGGAGGGGTTGATCCACAGGATTTGCTGCGGCCCACCTCCCCTCTCCCCTCTCCCCCTCCCAGGGCATCATGATCTGAGCTCCAGTGGAAAAGGCTTTCAGTGAACAGGGTGGGATCTAAGCACTCTCGAATCCAGAGTCTTGTCCCAAATAGAGAGTGTTCCAAGGCCTGGAGTGAGCTGACTTGATGGAAGTGATTGTGTGTGTGTGTGTGTGTGTGTGTGTGTGTGTGTGTGCACTTGTACATGTTCAATTTAGCAGAGGAAGTCAAGGCAAATAGTTTAATCACAACCATCCCTTGGGGCAATCTGGGATAATTTTCTTGTTAGGAAATGCAATGTGTGGCATGACTAATGTCCAACCAGATGGTAGCTCCACTGCCTCTCTCACCCCTGTTACACTCTGATGAGCTCAGAGGAGCTTCCTCCTTCTGCTCCCAGAAGTTGTTAGTGGCCAGAGTCTGATGATAGCAGAGAAGGACTTTAAAAAAATAAACATGGGGGCTAGAGAGATGGCCTAGTGGTTAAGAGCACCGACCACTCTGGCAGAGGACCCGGGTTCGATCCCCAGCACCCACATGGCGGCTGAGAACCATCTGAAACTCCAATTCCAGGAGAGCTCCAGTTCCAGGGGAATCCGACACCCTCTTCTGACCTCCGCGGCATTGCACGACACGGGTGCACAAACTTGCATGCAGACAGTATATTGATACACATACAGAAATAAATAAATGCCGGGCGTGGTGGCGCACGCCTTTAATCCTAGCACTTGGGAGGCAGAGGCATGCGGATCTCTGTGAGTTNTGTTTTTCTTCTTTTTGTTCTTTTTTATTCTTTCTCTAGTGTTTTTTGTGTTTGTCTGTGCGCCTCTTTTTGTTTCATTTGTTTTCACTTGGTCTTTTGTGTTAATTCGTTTTTTCGTGACTGGTTTTTTGTGTTTTTTTGGTTGTTTCTTTTTTTTTTCTTCTTTGGTTTTTTTTTTTTTTTTTTTTTTTTTTTTTTTTTTTTTTTTTTTTTTTTTTTTTTTTTTTTTTTTTTTTTTTTTTTTTTTTTTTTTTTTTTTTTTTTTTTTGTTTGTTGTGTTTGTACCGTTTTTGGTGGGTCGTCCGCCCACCCTTTCCGCTCCTCTCGCCTTTTTCTCCTACTTCGTTTCCTTCTCGTTCCTTTTCTTTCCGCGCTTCCCTCCCTTTTCTCCCCCTCCCCTACCTTCGCGCACTTTGGCTCCTCCTTTGCTGCCCCTCCGTCCCACACCTACCAGCCCCGACCGGCCCCACACGCCGCCGCCTTCTCTACCCTTCATCCCATCGCTCTCCGTCTTCTTGCTTCCCTATCCCCCCCCCCATCCCAACAACCACTCCTCTCCCCGCTTTGTTCCCACTACACTCCACTTCCTCCCGTCTTTTCCTCACTCCCCGTTATCGTTCTTATTTCACATGCTCTTCTCTTCCCCTCCCTCTGCCCCTCCTCCATCTGCCACCCTCCATATTAGTCTGCCTCGCCTTTGTCGTTTTCCCTTTCCCGTCCCCCCTTGCCCTACATTTTTCCCAAACTCTGGCACCCCCCTCGCCTTTTTTCCTCCCTTCCTCCCTTTCTCTTTTTTTTTTTTTTTTTTTTTTTTTTTTTTTTTCTCCCTCCTCCCCTCCCTTTTTCCCTCCCCCCTTTTCTCATCCGTCACTCACCTAGCCTTTCTACCTCGCACTCCTTCCCTGTTGTTTGCCCTCCGTTCCATTTGCGTCGGTTTTGTTCCCCTTCTTTTTGTGCTGTTGCTCCTCCTGGCGGCGGGCGGAATGACTGGTCGAGATGTGGATTTATGAACAAGTTATTGTAAAGAAAAGCATACTATAAGCAAGTTTTGGGACGACAGGCCACCTCAAGTTTGTCTACTCCATAAACAAGCCATCCAAAACTGTGGTGAAGTAAGATAACCAAGATTTATAAACACTCATGTTTCAGGCTTAGAAACAGGAGGACTTCTATGCCTATTGCCTGGACCTCATTATATTCAATCCCAAAACCCAAGTAGGAGGAGAGAACCAACTTTTGGAAGTTGTCCTCTAACCTCTCTGCTACTACACACAAGACTGTGGGCGTGCATAATGCCCTATGCTCACACGGACCATGACATTACTCCAAGCGCATGCAAACGACACACTGAAATAAGAAGAAAAGAAAATTAACTAAGAAGGAAGAGTCCCCAAACCTTAAGCAGATAAGTAACACAGAAGGAGTTTAAAGAAGGGGAGTGGAAAGGAGGGAAGAAAAGGTATTAGAGCAGCCCAAGAGTTGGAAGAAGAACCAGGAAAACCCAGGTCCTAGAAGCTGCAAGAGAGGGTGGTCAACACAAGACATGCAGCCAATATGTCAATAATTCATTGAAAAAATATCAAAGACTGGGATCTAGGGCAGTTGGCAGAGTGTTCACCCCCAGCATCACGCAAAGTGGGGGTGGAGTGGTGCACGTTGGCCAATCCCACGCACTGGAAGAAAGAAATAAACCAATGAGGATCAGATGTTCAAGACATCTTCCGGTACAACAGTTAAGTTTGAGGCCAACCTGGGCCTATATATGAATCATGTGAAAGAAAAGAAACACAGAGGGTGGAAAAGAGGGAAGGCAGAGAAGAAGGAAGAAGAGAAGAAGAAAGAGAGAAGAAAGAAGGAAAAGAAAGAAAGAGAAAGAAGAAGAAAGTAGAAGAAGAAAGAATAGAAGAAGAAGAAGAAGAAAGAAAAAGAAACAGAAATGAAAAAAAGAAAAAAAGAAAGGAAAAGAAGAGTAAGATAAAGAAAGAAAAAGAACAGTAGAAAAGAAAGAACGAAAGAAGGAAAGAAGAAGGAAAGAAAAAACAAGAAGAAAAAATAAAAGAAGAGAAAGAAGCGTGAGAGATGGCCGCGCGCTAAGAGCACCGACTGCTCTTGCGCAGGACCTGGGTTTACGATCCCCAGCACCCCATGGCAGCTAAGAAACAATCTGTAACTCCAATTCCAGGAGAACTCCAGTTCAGGGGAATCTGACCACCTCTTCTTACCTCTTGCACGGGCACATGCTTATCAATGACACACATAATCAAAATAAAAAAAAAAAAAAAAACACATACAAAATATAAATTTAAAAAAAAGAAAGAAAGAAAGGAAGAGAAAGGGAAAGGGAGGAGAAGAGGAAGGAAGCAGAAAGAAGCGAGAAGGAAGGAAGGAAAGGAAGGAAGGAGAAGGAAGGAGGACAGGAAGGAAGGAAGGAAAGGAGAGAGGGAGGGAGGGAGAGAAACATAAGGACCTCCAAAAAGGCCTTATACTTGCAAACACATGGATGTCGTGGGCCAATGGAGATGCCTGAGGAAGAGCTTCTGCTAAGAGCCTAGTCTTCCCACTCCTCTGCCTCGGGCATGACCACATGACCTGCTTTGGTGATGCAATGATGGGTAGCCATGGGCAGAACATCTCAGCAGAGATTTTAGAGCCATGCATGCTTCCACAAAGACTCTTCTCCCCTCTGCCTTGAGAATGGCCTGGCCCACATATGTGCTGCTACTCAGCTCAGAGCCCAGAAAAATCAGAGTGATCACCACCACCGAGTTGTTGGGGCTGTTTGTTAATGCAGTATAACCAAGTAAAATCTGACTCAGTAAATGTGAAATTGCAGCAATGGATAGGAGGCCCAGAACTGAGTGGGTGAATTATGACTGAGGTGTGGCCGAGAGAGACCCCAGAGAAGGGAGCATTTGCACTAGACCTTGAAGTGTGGCTAGGATTTAAAGAGAAGACAACTGGAGAGGTAGAATGTTAATGTGCGTATAATCAAGACCATGCACTTGTAGGGTCCTTTTCATGTTGTAAATTCTGTGTAAGAACTTTCTAGTTCCTAAGAACACTCATTTAATAGTATGCTTTGGTTCTCTTTTGAAATATGTCTTCAAAAACCTGTAATGGCAAACAGGGACTGCATATTAATGGCTTGGCCCAGCTCATGCGGAGGAGGTCCAAATAAAATTGGAGTTTCACAGCAGAGAAAATAGAAAGATCTGGAAAGAGGTTTCCAGATTCTTTGCCTGAAAAAAAAAAATGTATTCACTTTGAGATGGACATTTTATGGCTACAGCCATATCATTTTAGTCCCAGCTCCCTACATAAGGTGCATCGTGAGGATGCACCCAGAGGAGGGGTTGATCCACAGGATGTGCTGCGGCCCCACCTCTCCCCTCTACCACTCTACCCCCTCCCAGGCCATCTGATCTGAGCTCCAGTGGAAAAGGCTTTTCAGTAACAGGGTGGGAATCTAAGCACTCTCGAATCCAGAGTCTTGTCCCAAATAGAGAGTGTTCCAAGGCCTGGAGTGAGCTGACTTGATGGAAGTGATTGTGGTTTGTGGTGTGTGTGTGTGTGTGTGTGGTGTGTGCACATTGTACATGTTCAATTTAGCAGAGGAAGTCAAGGCAAATAGTTTAATCACAACCATCCCTTGGGGCAATCTGGGATAATTTTCTTGTTAGGAAATGCAATGTGTGGCATGACTAATGTCCAACCAGATGGTAGCTCCACTGCCTCTCTCACCCCCGTTACACTCTGATGAGCTCAGAGGAGCTTCCTCCTTCTGCTCCCAGAAGTTGTTAGTGGCCAGAGTCTGATGATAGCACAGAGGACTTTAAAAAAATAAACATGGGGGCTAGAGAGATGGCCTAGGGTTAAGAGCACCGACCACTCTGGCAGAGGACCGTTTGATCCCCAGCACCCACATGGCGGCTGAGAACCATCTGAACTCCAATTCCAGGAGAGCTCCAGTTCCAGGGAATCCACACCCTCTTCTGACCTCCGCCTGCATTGCACGACACGGGTGCACAACTTGCATGCAGACAGTATATTGATACACAACAGAAATAAATAAATGCCGGGCGTGGTGCGCACGCCTTTTAATTCCTAGCACTTGGGAGGCAGAGAGCATGCGGATCTCTGTGAGTTCAAGGCTAGCCTGGTCTACAGAGTTAGTTCCAGGACAGCCAGAGCTACAGGAGACCCTGTCTCAAACAGACCAAAAAAAAAAAAAAAATGAACATGGGCCAGGCATGGTGGTGTACACCTTTAATCCCAGCACTTGGGAGGCAGAGGCAGGCAATCTCTGTGAGTTCAAGGCCAACCTGATCTACGAGTGATTCCAGACAGCTGGGGCTACTAGAAGGCCCTTGGTCTCAAAGAGCAAAAAAAAAAAAAAAAAATGAACATGAGGCAAACCCAATGAAACTGGGGGCCAGTGTTGCCTCCTGAGACAAAGGCTGGGGCCCCCACCCCCACCCTTGACTGAGGCACAGCCAGAAGCGCCATCTCTTCCTTTGCCCTCTGGGTCTCTACCCATTCACTTCCGCTCCCTCTGTCTGTCTTCATCTCATTCTCCGTCTGTCCGCATGGAGTCTCTCCTCCTCTCCTTTCTCCTCTCTGCATCCCTAGGTGTGTTGGTCATCATCACATGATCTGTCTTTCCTTCTATCTGTGTGCAATGCCCGTGGAGGCCAGACGAGGGCATCAGATCTCCTGGAACTGGAGTTACAGACAGTTGTTAGCCACCATGTGGGTGCTGAGAACTCAACCTAGGTCCTCTACAAGAGTATTGCTGCTCTTAACCACTGAGCAGCCCTTGAGTAGATGTTTTCTGAACAGATGAGTGAACATTCCGTGGCTGGCATGCTGCACACGTGTGTTGGCAGGCAGGAGGTGAAAACATGTTGGCTGCTGAGCCCTGTGAGTGCCCCCCTCCCTCTATCATTCCCTTCACCACCCCCTCCCCATCTATGATGGAGCCTGGCAAGGGACCAGTACCAGAAGCATCAGGGCCCGGTGGAACCCCCTCGCACACAGGGATCATGACCACGTCTTCTCTCTGCAAGGCCCACCATCTTCCCTGTCAGCTGCCCTGTAGCCATAGCAGTGAGATGCAGGAAGAAGGGACTCGAACAAAGATGGACTCCAGGACCACCAGTGATCATACGTGGGGACAGTCCAAGATCAGGAGTCCTGGCCTCTGGCTCAGCCCTGACTCATGACTGCCACAGGTGAGCCAGCCTCATCAGCAGGCCTAGGCTTCTCCACTGGCTGGCTGGTGGCTCCTTTCTCTGTCAAGCATCAGGAGGGGTTGGGAACTCATTTAACCTGAGTATGCCATGCTTGTAATCAAAGTGCCCCCAGCTCAGAGGCCAATGAAGTCACATACACCACAGGGGTCCCCCTCTTTGCTCCCTTCACTTCCCCTTCCCACCCTTAACAGGCCTCTGGACACATGATTTTAACCAAACTAGAGCCTTGCTGCTCAAGGTGGTCCAGGCAGCAGCCTGAGCTTCCCTGGGAGCGTATTAGAAATACAGAGTCCTGGGCCCACCTGAGAAGCTGCAAGTGAACCGGATCCCTAGAGCCTAGGCCCCGTGCACAACAGAATATATGTAGCATATGAGAAGGCTGAGCCCTGCAAGAGGCAGCCATGGGGAAACAAAACCAGGGTCCCAGCAGCTGCGGCCCAGCTGTTCTGGGTGTGTGCATCTAGAAAGTGAAGGGATGTGTTGGACCTCAGATCAAAACCAGATGATGGCTAGAGAGATGAGTCAGTGGTCGAAGAGCTTGTTGCACACTTGAGGACCAGAGTTCGGATCCCCAGACCTCATAAATGCTGGGTGAGCATAGCACCCAGCTATAATGCCAGTGTCAGAAGGTGAAGACAGGAGATCCCCAGAACAAGCTGGTTGTCAAGAACTAGCCATATTGGTGACCTCTGGGTTTGATTAAGGACCCTGCCTCCATGGAAAAGGTGGAGCGTGACTCCTGACATCAATGTTGGGCCTCCACGGGCACACCACAGACACAGGGAAAATGGAAACAGACAAAGAGGGGCAGAAAATGGTCTCTCTAGAGTCACACTGACATGTTTGCTGTAGGACTGTTTACAGAGAAAAGACTGTACACAAGCATCATTAATGCCACAGGAACCAGGATGTAACCCACAACAAAAAGAACAGCAACAAGGCCTGAAGACATGGTTCAGTGATTAAGAGCACTGACTGCTCTTGCAGAGAACCAAGGTTCAATTCCCAGCACTCACATGACAACTAACAACTGCCTGTAACTCCAGTTCCAGGGAATCCAATCCCCTCTTCTGACCTCTATGGGCATTACGCAACACAGGTGCACTTACACACAAGCAGGCAATACACTCATACATATGAAATAAAAATAATATTTTTTCAATTTATTTTTATTTTTTATGTGTATGAGTATACAGTCTGCATGTAGGTTGGTGCACCCATGTCGTGGGTGGTCAGAAGAGGGCGTTAGATTCCCTTGGAACTAGAGTCAAAGACAGTTCTTACCCGCCATGTGGGTGCTGGGAATCGAACCCGGGTCATCTGCAAGAGCAGTCGATGCTCTTAACCACTGAGCCATCTCTCCAGCCCCATAAAAATAATATATTAAAAAGAGCACTGAGCTGGGTGTGGTGGCGCACACCTTTAATCCTAGCACCTGGGAGGCAGAGGTAGGCGGATCTTTGTGAGTTCAAGGCCAGCCTGGTCTA
Source organism: Rhizomys pruinosus (assembly GCA_009823505.1). Lineage (NCBI taxonomy): Eukaryota > Metazoa > Chordata > Mammalia > Rodentia > Spalacidae > Rhizomys > Rhizomys pruinosus. The sequence goes on from VZQC01002789.1 coordinate 1,620,853, forward strand.
CGGAGTGAGTTCCAGGACAGCTGTGCTACAGGGAGACCCTGTCTCAAAAAGACCAAAAAAAAAAAAATTTAAAAGAGCAGAGCACCTGGGTTCAGTTCCCAGCACCCATATGGCAGCTAATAATCACCTGTTAACTCAGGTTCCAGAGGACCAGATCCTTCTTGGGGATCGCATGACATGGGTCACACACATGCATGCATGCAAAACACTCATACACATAAAATAAAAAATTTAAATCCAACATAAAAAAATTTAAGAGTTGGGGCTGGAGAGATAGCCTAGTGGTTAAGAGCACCGACTGTTCTTGCAGAGGACCCGGGTTCAATCCCCAGCACCCACATGGCAGCTAAGAACCATCTGTAACTCCAATTCCAGGAGAACTCCAGTTCCAGGGGAATCCGAGACCCTCTTCTGACCTCCGCGGCATTGCACGACACGGGTCCACAAACCTACATGCAGACAGTACATTCATACACGTACAAAAAATTAAATTAAAAAAATTAAATTAAAAAAATATTTTAAAAAATTTTTAAGAGAAACAAGAACAGAATTCATGATATGCTGCTGAGTGACCACAAACATGATTACAGAGCAGCATGTAGAGCATGATGTATAGCATGATGCCTTTCATGGAAAAAATAAAGCACTCATGCATGCCTGTGAATGGATGGATGGAAAAGTCTAAAAGACCAAAGGAGAGATAAAGGGATGAACTGGGAGCAGAGAAGAGACTGTTGCTTCCTCAAATAGTCTTCTATCTTATTAACATTGAAAAGCTTCCCAGGCTCTGTAACTGAGGTGTTATCAGCCTCACTTCCTGTAAGGAGAGGTAATGACTCGACTGACTCTACCTAGGACAAATAACATGTCCAAAATGGGATGCCTTGCTCTTTATGTTTTCCAACCTCCTGAAACCAGGATCCTGGAGCCTTGGGGAGAATATGACCCTGAGGAGGGTCTCCAACTCCGCTCCCAGAGGAGAGGGTCCAGAGGGAGCACAGTTTTCAGACATCGCCATTCCCCTTGAGCACACCCATCTCTGCTGAGTGCCACAGGACTATAGTACGGAGCAAAGCATCTAACAGATACTTTATGTAGAGCAAGAAAGAGCATGCTCAGTTACTGTGAAGAGAGTACTTCTGTATCTCATGGTGGATGGCTCCTGAGGAACACCTGAGGTTGACCTATGGTACACACACACACACACACACACACACACACACACACACACACACACCACTGGCCAGCCAGCCTAAAGATTTTTAAGTATAAATGAAAGCCTGTGAGTTCCACCTCAGATGGATAGGATGAAGGTCATAACCCCTAGAAGTCCATACTATCAAGGTCACTGTCTGGTACTCTGTGTCTGAAACACATCAGTGATCTGTCCCAAACCCCCAAGAATTAAAGGTGGAAAGAAAACTCACTTCTGCCTTGAAAGACTTGGCCTACCTGGCTTCTTGGACCTTTCCAGAGGGCCTCTGAGACAAAGCAGCTCTAGGGTGCTGAGGGGCGCCTTCTAAGCAAATACTCTCTGGCATATTACTTCCCCTTTCTTAGAAAGAACTAGATGAAATCACGTTGCAAATGTCTTGAAAAGCAGGACTTGGGCACAGCCACCTTCCCAGTACTCTCCCAGAGCCTGTCACTCTGAACACGTGATAGCCAAACAGGTGGCATGCCAGGTAAAGCTCAGTCAGAGCTGGTAAGCTGCGAACACACCTCACAAATCTCTCTGGTGTAGGGCTGACTTCAGAATTTAGAGTTCAGGGAGTAGGGAGATGGGTGAGTAGGTAAAGTGCTTACTTTGAGCACTGTTTTTGCTTCCCCTGCACCCACATAAATGCCTGTAATCCTAGTACTCAAAAGGCAGAAACAAAGACATGCTTAAAACAAGCATGTTTTAAGAAGCAATCGACAAGCTCTGGTTTCAACTGAGAGACCTTGCCTTAATATAGAAAGTGAAGAGCAATCAAGGAAGACACAGACATCAACCTCTGGCCTCCATATGCATGTACACGGACCCACACATAACGGCTTTGAGGCAGGATCAAAACTGGCAGTTTTTAGTCATTCAGGCAGACTCTACCCAAAGTTCTATCGCTTAGTAGGGAGGACTCAACTACTTTTAATACCAAAAGAGGGACTGTCCAATTAATTCACACTAATGTGTGACTGACTGAAAAATGAGTCCTGTGAGCAAAGGAAATAGACCAGTCCAGAAGTACATTCTGGCTCCTGAGCCCCAGGAGGCCTGGGAACTGCTGTGTCCTCTGAGAGGTGTGGAAGACAGCAAGGTGGCTCTGGATGGCCTTGACCCTCCAGCAGAGCCGCTCTGAGGAGAAGCTCACAGGGTAATTACATCAGCACAGGACGCCTTTGTCTTGAGCCCAGGCTCCGTTCCCGCAAGTGACTGAAATAAATTAGAGCCTTTTCAACGAGGGCGGTTGAAAGCGGCCCTCTTGGAAAAATCTCAGCAGCTGTTCTTTATTGGATTATAACTAGGAGCAAAACACCCCAAACCACACAATCGCCTGCAAAGGGGGAAAAAATCAAATCAAATACAACATTGTTATAGACTCTGGAAAATGTTTCTCCAGGAAGCCAGGCCTGGGAGCCTGCTCAGTGTTCTGCTGCTGCGCTGCTCAGGAAGACAGACGCTGCGGGGGGGGGGGGGGGGGGGGGAGCGTCGTCGAGCAGTTGCAGATTATGGAGCACACAAGCAGCCAGGGACTCCAACAGACAGCCACACACCCAGGCAGGCTAGAGACCTGGGACCCAGCCCAGGGCAGGCCACTGTCACAGGGATGTGCTAGAAGTTCCTGTCTGCTGGGTGGCAGCTAGCATCACCACATACAAGAATACTGTCTTCAGTGAGAGGGCCCTAAAAGTGCGAGAAAACACCCCACTTAAGGGGCGAACCTGTCCCATAGAGGCAAAGGTAGGATCTATTCCCCAGGAAACTGCTGGGAGCATCCCTGCCAGGATAGGCCTCTAATTTAGCTAAGATGGAACAAAGGAACTAGGAGACCAGAGTCCTGAGTGGCTCCACCTCTGCCCCTCCCCAGGTCTGTGAACTATAAGGTAACAGGTGTGTTCTCTGAGCTTCAGTTGTCCTGGCCGTAAAATGAGTATCTCCATGTCCCCTCCAGATGGAGGTAGGGACTGTTAGGAAAGCTTGGGGTGAGGTAAGCAAAGGAGACAGAAATCAAAACAGGGCTGTGTGAGGGGGGCAAGACGGCCTGGGAAGGAAGGGGCAGAGAAACCTTTCTGGGCTGATAGAAGCATGCTATGCCTTGACTAGAGGGGGGTCAAGAGCCTACGTATACACACCCTCAGTTATCAAGCTGTGCGTTTAAGCGCATGCTTCTGTATGTAAATTCTACCTCTGTTTTTAAAGCTGAGAGGCCAAGTTTAAGTGTTGAGTGAATGAGACCTACGCAGGCCATAAAGAGGGCTTTATGGCTGCTGTGACCAGGATACACTTGAGCCTATAAAGTCTCATTTCACCTCGGATGGGACACTATTTTGAAGTTCAGGTTCAACCGTTTTAGAAAACACATATGTTTGTGTCTAGTTCAGATTGGTTTGGTAGGTATTTAAGAGAAAACATTTCATGCAATTCAGAGTACAGTCGAAAAATAATAATATTTGGATTCGGTTTTGGGTTCAGTGAATCGGAGCAGTGTTTTCCAATTTGGGGGTCATGGTTCGGTTCAGTTCAAGTTCTTGTCAGAACAGCCCAGTATGAGAGGTTGGGCCCTGGAACATTGTCTGCACACTGCCCCCCCCCCTTCCGGATCAGCCCTTCTGAACCTCTTTCCAGCACCTTCTAAAAGGAGAAGCCAGAACTTCAGAGGAAAAGAAAATAGTTAAAGTCGTCTCTCTATCAATCAAGCCTGGGCACACCCTGCTATGTGGGTAAAAAGGCAGAACTTGATCTTCCAGATGCCACCACCCACCAGGTAGAAGAGAGCCGCTGACCAGCCATCAGATGGTCTGCATCCAGAGCCCTCAGCTGGAGGCCGATGTGTCCCCCTGCAGGAGGGGCACTAGGAAGTGTGGGGAGCTTGGCCCAGGCCCTGGTCAGGGTCAATCTGAGCTCACAGTAGGGCCACACAGGTCATGAACAAGGCCCACATTCTCCCAGGCCACCCACAGCAAGATGCTTGACCCTTCAAGCCTCACTGTACATACCCTCTGCCCCATAGAACCCTGACTTTCTTTTCATTTTTTATGACTCCAAGAAAGAGCTGGAACAAAAGGCAGAAGACAGCTCAGAACTACCGATGGAAGTTTCTGGAAAGATCATTGATGTGGCATGGGAATAAACCTCTAGAAAAGTCTATAAAGAAGAATTACCTCCATAGCTGGCTTCCCCAGCTGCCTTGTACTCGGGCCTGCCTCAGACTGGCCTGGGCCTGCAGCACTGGACACCTGCAGAAGGCCTGGCCTCTCCCCTCTGCTCCACTCCCTTGTCCTCTATGGTTTGCACCACGATCCTACTCTCCATCAACCGGGAAGGTCTGTGCAAGCCTATGCACATAGATGTGTATTATTCATTTGCCCCTGGACCTTCTGTCATCCGTGTCCATCTGAATAACTTTTCCAGGTGCTCTCCAGGTAGAGGTACCACTCTGTCCAGAGAGGACATGCTGGAGAAAGCACCATCCAGGTCACAGACATCTCCAGCCTCATTCCTATTCACCCTCTTTTCTCATAAATTTTCTTGGGAAAGTTATCGGTCATTTACACAATCAGCCATGTCAGCAGGGTGTACAACTGTACTGTTTATCCACTGCATGAATGTGTTAAGAAGCTCAATGGAAGGTGAGCTCCTGAGTGAGGCTTGTGCCCATCTGCAACAGGCACCTTTCTCTGTTCTCACCCATACAAGCAAACCAGACCACTGGACACAGGAGGGAAGAGGCCGGCACCTTGACCATCCTCCTTGGTAAGCATGTCACTGGCCCTGACTGCAGTGCTATCAGCTGCTCTTGTAGCAAGGACTGAAGAACTGGGGTGGCCTCTGAGACAACACAAAACCCAGCCTGGGCATCTGGCCAGTACAGAGGGCTGATTTTATTTTTATTTTATTTTTTTATGTGTATGAATGTACTGTCTGCACGCAGGTCTGTGCACCGTGTGGCACAATGCCTCGGAGGTCAGAAGAGGGCGTCGGATTCCCCTGGAACTGGAGTTAAAGATGGTTCTCAGCCTCCACGTGGGTGCTGAGAATCGAACTTGGGTCCTCTGCAAGAGCATTTGGCGCTCTTAACCACTAGGCCATCTGTCCAGCCCCAGAGGGCTGATTTTAACCAACTGACTCTAGGTCTAGTAAGTCTTATTTGGGCCTCTGAGCTGGGTGTCTGTCCAGTTTCTCTATCTGGAAGATCCCAGCCAACATCTGCTTCTGCCTGCTTGCCCAGCCCTGCCCCAGGATAGCCAGACCAAATTTCTCCCCCAATGCTGTCACATCCAGAAGATGGGTTCCACAAAGAAAACAGGGCAGGTTCTGGACCTAAATATCGGCTTTACCCTCCCTACTTCGACTTTTGGGTAGGCTGCTGAGCCTCTCTGACCCTCAGTTCCATCTTTACAATGCCGACGTTAACGCTACCATAGAGGTGACTTTAAAAAGACCATAGCTGGGCTGGAGAGATGGCCTAGCGGTTAAGAGCACCGACTGCTCTTACAGAGGACCCGGGTTCTATCCCCAGCACCCACATGGCGGCCGAGAGCCGTCTGAAACTCCAATTCCAGGAGAACTCCAGCTCCAGGGGAATCCGAGACCCTCTTCTGACCTCGACCTCCGCGGCGTTGCACGACACAGGTGCACAGACTTGCATGCAGGCAATACATTCATACACATACAGAACTAAATAAAATTAATAAAAAAAAAATTTTTCTTTTTAAAAAAAACCACAACTGCCGGGAGCAGTGGCTCACACCTTTAATCCTAGCACTTGGATGGCAGAGGCAGGCGGATCTTTGTGAGCTCAAGGCCAGCCTGGTCTACGGAGTGAATTCCAGGACAGCTGGGACTACAGGGTGACCCTAGCTGAAAAGTAGCTGATGCCCAACTTGGCTTGGGTCACCTGCCCTACGCTTGTGAGAACCCCTTCAAGTGCCTAGTCCCCCTGATGGATAAGGGCTGTGTGCCGCCCTCCTGCACCCATGGCTCCCAGGCCAGAGCCTGGCAGGCATGGGCGCTGGGAGACCCTGTGCTGCCCACTCCCGGAACCCTGGCCGGGCCAGACCAGCGGGGAGGGCACAGCCCCCAAAACCTCCCTGGGATTCTCTTGAGGAGAGGAAGGGAAGGAGTTCACTCGTTCTTTTAGAAGTGCAAGGAGGCAGGTTTCTAACCGCTGGAAAGGTACATTCTCCAAGAAAGGAACAAAGTCGCCAGCCTGCTGGGCGCCAGGGTCCCCGTGGCGTGGGCGCGGTGTCCTGGGCAGCAGCGACCCCTGCTGGCCAGACCTTGGGAGGCGCCGTCCACAGGCCTGAGGAGGCTCTGGAGGACCATCGGGCTCATCCCGCGGCTGCATATCCTCAGGCAGCCGGGCTCTGCATGCTTGGGGAGGCAAAGATGTCTGTCCACTCAAGAGCAAGGCCTGCGCGCAGCAGAGACCTTAAAGGCCCAGCCTAACAGCGGAAGGCCTCCCCTCCATTTACAGAGAACCCCCAAGAGCTCCAAGAAATAGTCCACAAAACTCCATGGAAGAGCCATCACTTTCTCAGAACCATCATTTTTCTCTGCTTCAAACTGATTGCTGTTTTCCTTTTTTCCCTCCATGAATCAATATTTTTGCAAGGTGGGAATAAGAGGGAGGTCCCTTGAGGCTGTCAGCTGCCTCCCTGGAGGCCCTGAAAGCCAACTGCCCATTCCTCAGCCTCTCCTTGTAGTAGGGCCCACTCCATCATGAGACCTTAGCTCGACCAAGGGGCTGCCAGCGCTTCTGGGCTGTCAGTGCCCACAGGCCTTGCTCCACAGATGTACAGGCCTACCTGACTGATGGAAATTTAGGCTGAGAAAACGAAGGGTCCACCCAGAGTTCACAGCCAGCATCAGGCATATGAGCACAATCACTGTTCTGCCTGGCTTCAGCCTACCGGAAGTCATGCTTGGGTTTGAGAATACCTTTAGAGCAGAAAGAAAGCTGGGCATGATGTCGCAGGCCTTTAATCCCAGCACTTGGAAGGCAGAGGCAGGCGGATCTTTGTGAGTTCAAGGCCAGCCTGCCTACATAGCAAGTTCCAGGACAGCTGGGGCTACAGGGCAACCCTGTCTCAAAAAGACGAAAAGAAAAAGAGAGAAGAGAAGAGAAGAGGAGGGGAGGGGAGGGGAGGGGAGGAGAGGGGAGGGGAGGAGAGGGGAGAAGAGAAGAGAAGAGAAGAGAAGAGAAGAGAAGAGAAGAGAAGAGAAGAGAAGAGAAGAGAAGAGAAGAGAAGAGAGAAGAGAAGAGAGAAGAGAAGAGAAGAGAAGAGAAGAGAAGAGAAGAGAAGAGAAGAGAAGAGAAGAGAAGAGAAGAGAAGAGAAGAGAAGAGAAGAGAAGAGAAGAGAAGAGAAGAGAAGAGAAGAGAAGAGAAGAGAAGAGAAGAGAGAAAGAAAAGGAAAAAATAAAAAATAAGAGCTAGGGCCAACAGGATGGCTTAGTGGGTAAAGGAGCTTGCCGCCAAGCCTGATGACCTGAGATAAATCCCTAAGACCCACATAGTAGAAGGTGAAAACGGAATCCTATGGATTGTCCTCTGACCTCCACACTTATTCCCATACACATGCTTTCACACACACACACACACACACACAGAGAGAGGAAGCAGGGAGAGGAGCGAATAGGCCAATGGCACCTTCCACACACACAAGGCTCAGGCCGCCAATGCAGGGCACAGCAGTCAACTATCAGGCAGAGACCAGGGCAGAACCCCATGAAGAGTGATTATGAATGATGTCAAAGGAGAATCCTCCCACCCCCAAGGTGCTCAATTGTTGGAGAATGTTCATTTTGGGGGTATAGCCCACTAGAATGGCTTTTGACTTTATGCCTCTATATCCACATGTATAACAAGTAGAAGATGCAAACTCACCCTCCCCAACTCTACAGTGTTCCATGTGGGAGCAGTATGCAGGATGCTCTGAGTTCCCTGCGAACAGCCCCATGCAGGGCTTAGTCTGGGCACTGTTCTTGCCTCCTTCAAGAAGCCCTGCCCCTGGGCTAGAGAGATGGCTCAGAGGTTAAGTGCACTGGATGCTCCTGCAGAGGTTCAGACTGGGTTCAGTTCCCAGGCCTCATATGACAGCTAACAACCATCTGTAACTCCAGTTCCTAGGATCTAATGCTCTCCTCAGGTCTCTGTGGGCACTGCAGAAATGTGGTGTGCTTATATGCATATAGGTAAAACATTCATATATATATATTCATATATATATATGAATGTTTTACCTATATGCATATAACCCACATATATATATGTATGTGTATATATATATATACATATATATATGGATAAATTAATTTTGAAAAAAAACAAAGCCCTGGCCTGGAGCTGGGGGTATTTGCCCAGCGTGAGTGGAGCCCTGGATTTCTTTCTCAGCATGAAAACAATTAAAAGGTGCAGAGGAAGAGTTGAAGAAAGAGCTGTCAATAATGTACTTGCTACTCACTCCAGACGGCCAGAGTTTGATCTCCAGCACCCACATAAAAATTCTGCAGAGCAATGAACACCTGTAATCTGGGGAGGTGGAGTCAGGCAGGGATTATTGTACCGACAACAGCCTGTTGGCCAGCCAATCTAGCTGAATTGGCAAGCTCCAGATTCAGTGAGACCCTGTCTCAAAAAAATTAGGTGGAGAGTGATGGGGGAAGGTGCCTGACGTCAGTGTGTGGATTCCACATGCGTAGGCACACAGATGCATGGGCATAGAGGAGATCTCACACACACACACACACACACACACACACACACACACACACACACCAGAATCCTCAGCCAGCTCTGCGTCTCAGCAGCCAGGTGACCTGAGATGTAAACCCAGCGTCCTTCCCTCTCCAATGCAGATTAATGTTGGCCTCACTTGGCTCACCCACCGAAGCTGCTGGGAATGGCAAATGAATTGAAAATCACATGGGAAGGCAACGTGCAGTGACTAACACGTTTGCTTTCATACCTCTGCAAATGCTTTTCATTATTTTTTTAAGTGTTTAGGAAGAGGGATCTCTCCTCTTCATTTCCTGCCCTCTCCCCATCACAGGGGCAGAAGACATTTCCTTCAGGGTTGCAGATTCTGTTTCCGTAGAGAAAGCAGGCCTCGGGGAAAGGACCCCGCTAGGACTTTGCACTGGCTGGGAAATATAATCCAGTGTTTTGCAGCCATCATTTAGCAAGGAGTTGTCATCAGGGGTGGTTTGCTCCCTCCCATCCTCCAAGGACCAACTTGGTGACTCTCTTCATAGTTCTGAACAAGCAGATCTGCGAAAACTTAGGAGGCCTCGGCTGAACCAAAACGTTTTTCAAAGAAACACTTTCCAGTCCGAGAAAGGTAATATCCTGGAGGCCTGCCTGCCTTCCTGCAATTAAGTAAAATACCACCCAACGGCGCTTTTGTTGGCTGCCACTTCCCATGGAAATACCTCAAATGCTTTTCCTCCTGGTGGTTCAGTAGCAAGAGACATGGAAACAGACAGCGGCTCTAAAATGGGACCTTTGTCTCTTTCCTGTGCAAGCCACAGAAGGGCCCCGGGACCAGTGAAGCCTTCCACCACCATCCACCACAGCCAAGCCCAGTGGGCTTGCTCCTGGGTGGGCTCCAGGGCCGGGGCTGCTCTACCAGGCCAGAAGGCGTGCTTGCTGGAGCATGGCCCTGGTGTGTTCAAACCCAGCCTTGCCAGGCCCTCCAGCTCTGGGAACTTGACCCAGAGCCTGCATCTTTCCCAAAGCCAAGGCTCCACTTCCCTGTCTGTTTGGTTGTGGGAGCTGTCAAAGCCTCCGGGGTGGCTGGGGAAAGCAGCTGAGGAGAAGGTACATGTGCAAGCTTCTGAGCACCGCACAGTACACGCTGCGCGAAAGCCCTTGGCCTTTGGAGCGGGGTGCTCTTGTTTACTGGAACTTTGGGGAGAGTCCCACCAGAGTCACCACATGTTACTGGGGAACTTGAGGTCCCCTCTTAGGGTCCTGAGTCTCATTAATACAAAAATTTAAGAATGGACTCCAAAGGAAGATCAAGAACAATTTTATTGGGGTCTAAAAGAAAAACCCAGGGCAGGCAAGATGTAAATCTCAGCAGCTGTCTGGAGGAGGGAGATGAAGAGACCATGCTGCTTGAGTTAAGTTGACATGGAGGACGGTAGGGAGGAGAGGGATTAAGAGTGAAATGGGTTTGCCATTTTGATCATTGGTTTTCTCACTTGGGATGATTAACCTTGATTCTCTTTGAATTAGGGCAATGGACAAATACATTTAGTTATCAAGTTATATGTGTTCAACTAAGCGTATAACTTAGAAAATCACAAACTGAGGCCGGGCGTGGTGGCGCACGCCTTTAATCCTAGCACTTGGGAGGCAGAGGCAGGCGGATCTCTGTGAGTTCAAGGCCAACCTGGTCTACAGAGTGAGTTCCAGGACACCTGGGACTACAGGGAGACCCTGTCTTGAAAAGACCAAAAAAAAAAAAAAAAAAAAAAAAAGAAAGAAAAGAAATCACAAAACTGCTCCAACTGAATCATTTTTATTTTTTTTTTTTTTTGTTCTTTTCAAAGACAGGCCTCACCTGACCCCAAGCTGTCCCTGGAACTTCACGACTGTAAGACCAGGCTGGCCTTGAACTCACAGAGATCCACCTGCCTCTGCCTCCCAAGTGCTAGGATTAAAGGTGTGCACTACCACACTGGGCTTGAATCTCCTTTGTCTTTGTGTGGGAAAGAAAAGGGGGTTACTTCTTCCTAAACCTAGCATCTTGGCTTTGCTCTGTTTTTGAAATAATAATAAAACAAAACCCTGAGCTGGGGCTGGAACTTAGCTGGTGGAGCATCACTAGCATACAGGAAGCCCTGGATTTGATCCCCAGCAGCGCATAAACTAAGTACCATGGTACCTGCATGTAAACCAGCACCCAGGAGGAAGGAGCAAGGGATCAGAAGTTCAAGGTCACCCTACATACAGAGTTTGGAATCAGCCAGGGCTGCATGAGAGCATGTCTTAAAATATAATAAAATAAAATAAACAACAAAAAAACTTGGGATGTTGATATTCTGCAGACATCTTCAAAGAAGGAACAAAGCCAAGCCCCAAAGTAAACTGAGGTCTCTGAGAACTGGGTGAAAAGAACAGAAGGTGGCCCCGGCATGTGCCTGCCTTGTACCAAAATCAAGGCGATAGGACATAAAGATGCTGGAGCAGGCAGAGCACAGAAACCGGAGTGAAGGAAGTGGAAAGGCAAATTTTACCTAATTTGCTATTTACTAAAGAATTTGCTGGTAGCTAGGCATGGTAGTACATGCCTTTTAATTTCAGCACATGACAGGCTGACAGGAAGATGGAGAACTCAAGGCTAGCCTGGGCTAATAGCAGTGACTCTGTTCCAAAAAAAAAAAAAACAAAACAGCAGTAGAGGGGTGGAGAGGCTGTAGAGAGCGTTAAGACCACTGCTGCTCTTGCAGAGGACCCAGATCCGTTCCCAGCACCCACAAGTTGACTAATAACCATCTGTAACTCCAGTTCTGGGGGATCCAATGCTCTCTTCTGGCCTTCTTTGGCACCAGGCACACACACATACACGCATACATTTTTTTAAAGTTGCTAGTGCCAAACAGCACTTGCAAATACTCTTTGCTGAACAGCCCACACTACCTGGGCCTTTCTGGGGTCTCTTGTGCTCAACTACACTTCAGCAAATAGAGTTAACATCTGCTATGGGTGGGGCCTCCAGGACCTAGGTCACTCCCCTCATGGACAGGAGTGTCCAGTACACACTAGCTCTCCAAAGCTCCTGGGGATCAGATTCCATCCCCGTGTGCCTCCGGGGCCAGCAGCCTAGACAGTATGCTGACACTGTAGAATGATCACCCTTCACTCTCCTACCCAGAGGCCTTGGCTGCCCTAGCATCATCCTCACATGGCCACATGTGGAACTGCAGCCTCTGAGCTGTGAGAGAGCAGAAGATCCTGTGGGGAACCTGTGACAGGACAAAGATCACAGCAGGCACTGGGCCAGTGCTGCTGGCCCAGTTCTCCCAGCAGGGGGCTCCAGGGAGAAAGAATGGTGGTGAGGGATGATCCAGGCCCACAGGGACAAGCAACACTGGTAACGTCACCTAAGATCTAGGTCCTTCTCTCCCCAGCCTGGTAGTGGAGTAGGATCCAAACCCAGATGCTGTGCCCTTCACCCATCTGTCTGCAGGTCAGAGTCCATGGAATTACTTATGATATTTCCAGGCATTAATTTCAATGATTTCATCAATGACAGAGATATGTCATATATGGAAATGGCCAGAATTTTTGCAAGACCTGGAAAATGTTTTATCTTTTAAAACATCTTTGAGGCTGGACAGATGGCTCAGTGATTAAGAGTGACTGCTCTTGCAGAGCGCCGGGTTTGATTCCTAGTACCCATCCACATGACAGATAACAACTGCTGTAACTCCAGTTCCTGGGGATCCAACACCCTCTTCTGGCCTCCATGGGCACTGCACAACATGAGCACACCTACATGCAGGCGATACATTCATACACACAAAATTAAAAATTAATAAAATATTTAAAAATAGCTTTTATTGCTGGGCGTGGTGGCGCACGCCTTTAATCCCAGCACTCCGGAGGCAGAGGAAAGCAGATCTCTGTGAGTTTAAGGCCAGCCTGATCTACATAGAGAGAGTTCCAGGACAGCTGAAGCTGCAGGGAGACCCTGTCTCAAAAAGACCAAAATAGGGGCTGGAGAGATAGCCTAGCAGTTAAGAGCACCGACTGCTCTTGCAGAGGACCCGGGTTCGATCCCCAGCACCCACATGGCGGCTGAGAACCATACGTAACTCCAATTCCAGGAGAACTCCAGTTCCAGGGGAATCCGAGACCCTCTTCTGACCTCCGTGGCATTGCACGACACCGGTGCACAAACCTACATGCAGACAGTACACTCATACACATACAAAATAAATAAAATTTAAAAAAAGAACCAAAATAATAAAATAAATAATAAATAGCTTTTATTTATTCTTTGACAATTTCAAACATCCATCTTCATTCTGTCCACGTTCCAACCCTCCCTCTCACTTCCCCAGACACCCCCAAACACATCCTGTCTTTTTTTTTTAATTTCTGTAACCCACTGAGTCCAGTTAGTGCCACCTGCTGGAACACTGGCTGATCTTGGTGGCTTGACTTTGTGCAGGTGACCACGGCTGCTGTGAGCTTTATGTCATGTCCAGAAGACAGCATGTCACAGCACACATGCACATACGCACACACACACACACACACATACACACCACACGCACACACCACATGCACACACACACACCACACACACACACATACCACACACACACCACACGTGCACACACACACACACACACCCCACACGCACACACCACACGCACACACAAACAAACATATCCTCTACCTCTTACATTTTCTGCCTCCTCTTCTGCAATGTTCTCTGAGCCTAGGGAAAATATTTAATTTAGTTGCTGCTAGTTTAGCAGAAACCTTGAATCAGCACCACTTAAAAATATCCCTTTGAGGGGCTGGAGAGATGGCCTAGTGGTTAAGAGCACTGACTGCTCTTACAGAGGACCTGGGTTCAATTCCCAGCACCCACATGGCGGCTGAGAACCATCTGTAACTCTGACACCATCCTCTTCTGACCTCCACATGCACTGCATGACACAGGTGTACAAACCTACATGCACACAGTACACTCATACACATAAAAATAAATAAATAAATAAATAAATAAAATTTAAAAAAAAATATCTGAGTTCAAGGCCAGCCTGGTCTACATAGCAAGCTCCAGGCCAGCTGGGACTAAAAGGGAGACCCTGTCTCAAAAAGACCAAATAAATAAAACATTATATATAAATAAAAATTATATATATATATATATATATATATCCCTTATCTGTGGATGCTAGTACCAAGTACCTAGTTGTAAGACAAACTGAAAAGTGTTAATGTTATATTCCTCATGATCTAAAGACAACTATGCTCCTGCAATGTGAATCCCTAAACAGGTTCTAGAGCTGACCTAACATTTATTTTCAGACCTGGGGTTTTTGGTACATGATGGAGGGGACGTGTGCATCTGCTAGAGTATTATGGGATTGAAATGGAAAGATGCAAATCAAGAAATATGATACGGAAATAACATACAGTTTGTTTCCAAAGGATACAGTCTTAATATAGGGGTAATAGTCTGGTGCAACTTAGCTTTTCTGGGTGCTTAACGACCATACTTAATGCCCATACCAATTTGGCCGAGGGACCTAAGGGATAATTTTGTTCCTTGCCCTCAGAGGTCAACCAAGTCTTAGGGGATTATGCATGGGGGCACCTCTTGAAATGTCCTACAGACGTGGGTCACCAGTCTTCCTGTTCAGGGAGGTCTTGGAGAGCCACTAATGGGACTTCAGCCAGTGTCCAGTCTAAAGAGAGGAAAATCTGCTCATGATTCAGAAAAGAAAGCCTGGTCTAGCAAGACCTGCTTTTGTCCTCGAGTGGATGGAACTGGTAAATAAAAAACTGAAAGGAGCAAGGGGCTCCCACCCTCCTCCCCGCCCCCGCAAAAAAAAACACCCCAAGAGACCCCTGAGAACCACATCCTCAACTGACCTTGAGAAAACAAAAATCTTGGTTAATCTGGGCTAACCGTGTGGCCCTAAGCATCCAAAAGGAAAGTACAACCAGATACAAATAATCAGTAAGACCGGAGAAACTGTACTGCAGACACGGAACTTGAGATCTTAGTAAAAAGACAAAAAGAATAAAGAGAGAGTACTGTTGTTTGGCCTGTCTCCAATTCTTACTGGCAAGTGCATTTACTCTGTGGCTGCCACTGCTTTTGGCACTCCTCAAAGATATGAGACAGAGCTTTTTAACCTCCGAACATGGACTGAGGACTCATGTCTCTCCAAGAATCCTCCAAACCTTCAATGTCAGATGGGGACTACTGAAATATCCAGCTTGTGGACTAAACAGCTAAGGGGATGTCAGCCTCGTCAGAGTGTAGACTGCCATTGTTGGACTACCTGGGCTGTATCATGGAGGCCAGTGCAGGGGGATCAAGACAGGACACATGCTTACTGGACTTCATTTTGGAGAACCATGGAAGGGAAAGACCCCAATATGGAGCAAAAGTGCAGGATTGATGGTTGGGGTTGCCAAGGAGGAACCTTCGAGCATTTCCTTAAGGAAAACATGATATCTTTTAAGGAAGAAAAAAAAAAATCCTCCAATTCAAGTGATATGTGTGTGTATGTGTGTATGTATATATTTATCTATATATATAACTATGTATATATATCTATGTATAATGTAGCAATACAAGTTGGAGAGAACAACAACAAAAGAACTGAAAAAAAAAAACTCTAGAGAGACTCAGAGAAAGATGCAGGACATGTATGGTGGAGTGCAGGGCCTTGGGTGGGATGGGGGGCATGGAAGGGGAAGCGACTCTAGATTCAATCGAGAAATGATGTGTGACCTACTGAAAAGGTTTAAAAATGGTAATAAAAAATGAAAATAAAAAATTATATATAAAATAAAAATTATATACTAATAATTATATATTATATAATATATTATATATGAATAAAATTATATATAAAATAATATATATATATATATATCACAGATATACCAGTTGAGGTGGCACATTCCTTTAATCCCAGCCCTTGGGAGGCAAAGGCAGGTGTCTGTGAGATGGAGGCCAGCCTGGTCCACACAGTGACTCCCAGCAGAGCTGGGACTAGGGAGACCCTGTCAAAATTAAATTAAAAATTAAAATTAAAAAAATAAATATATTAGAGCTGGAGAGATGGCTCAGCAGCTAAGAGGACCTAGGTTTGATTCCCAGCACCCACATGGTGGCTAAGGACTGTCTTTAAGCTGGGCATGGTGGCACACACCCTTAGTCCTAGTACTCTGGAGGGAGAGGCAGGTAGATCTCTGTGAGTTCAAGGCCAGCCTGATTTACAGAGTGAGTTCCAGGCCTGCTGGGGCTATAGGGAGACCCCGTCTCAAATAAATAAATAAATAAATAAATAAATAAATAAATAAATAAATAAATAAATAAGATGTAGAGAATCTTCTACTTACTGAAACTGAAAGTATCCACTGACTACAAATGCTTAAAGCACTGGCTACTCTTGAAGAGGACTCAGGTTCAATTCCCAGCACACACATGGTGGCTAAACATCTGTAACTGCAATTCCTGAAGAATCCCACACCCCCTTCTGACCTGCTCAGGCATCGCACAACACAGGTGCATCCCATACATGCAGGCAATACACTCATATGCATAAAATAATTTTTTTAAATCAGGGTGCAAGTGCACAGAGCTTAAATCAGGGGATTTCACCAGACCACCTGAAGCACAGGTAGGGGCCAGGTGCTTCAGACAGGTGGATTATTGGATAATTGAATCATTGTCTTGTGTGGCTGTCAGGGTGGAGTTGCCCAGCTAGCCCATATAAAGGTGGACCTGCTGTCACTTGGGAACTCTGCGCAGAGCTTAGATGGAGGCTATTTCACCTGACTACCTGAAGCACAGAGTACCAGGGCACGGGCTAAGCGAGCCACTCACTACCCCCCAACTGGAATTGCAGAGGGAATGTCCAAGTGGGACCACAATCGTGATTCCAGAGCACAGGGCATAAATGAAACAGCGAACCTGAGACAACTCCAATCTTGCAAAAACAACCTAGAGGAACAGGCTGGCAGGAAGCAGAGTGAGCACAGTGCTCAGCAGGGTACCAACTGGGTTGTTACCTACCGGGTTTTTGGAAAACCTTCAGAACAGAAAGGGAAGAGTGAGTTATATAACCAAAATTGAAAGCCTGAAACCTAGACAAGTCAACACCCCATAAACAAGGAGAAAACAGCAAAGGGATCTGAAGGAAGCAAGCAAAGCAAGCCTTCAACACCGTTGAAGAAACATTTGAGATTCACGTCAGAACACAAAAGAAAAACCCCCACATGCCAAAAACACAACGAAAGATCAGCATGGGAAAAGCGCAGAATAATTCCATGCCAAACTCTATCAACCCTATAGAGGATTCCTACAAGGAGATCTCCCTAAAGGTAACCCAGGACACAGATCTTAGAAGAATAATCATAGACATATTCAAAGAAATCAAAGAATATAAAGAACAAGTAAGAAAACTAATGACAGAGAATGAAAAACTCAAGAAGGACCTAGAGGAAGAGAATGACAAACTTTGGAAAGAATTAAAGGGAGAGAATGACAAACTGCAGAAAGAACTAGAGGGAGAAAATGACAAACTCTGGAAGGAAGTGGAACCACTGAAAAGATCCCATGCTGGAATAAGGAAACCAACCAGCAAAGCCAGGAACTACAGGAAGAGATTGAGAAGCTCCAAAAGGAAGTGGAAATATTAAGAAATCACAGGATGAAATGAAAAAGGAAATCGAACACTCATCCAATCAAGAGGAAAGGATGGGAAGAAGCCTCAGAAGTAGAATGGAGGAAGTAGAAAAAAGAATATCAGACCTTAAAGACAACACAGAACTAAAAAGCTCAAGTAAAGATTATGAAAAATTTAAAATACATAAGAGTGGAACAACCAGGAATTGTGGGACACTATGAAAAGATCGAACCTCCATATCGTAGGGATAGAGGAAGGAGATGAATCCCAAGAGAATGGTATTGATCAGATCTTCAACAGAATAACAGGTGAAAATTCCCTCAAACTAAAAAAAGACAGATACAAATACAAGAAGCACATAGAACTCCAAATAGACAAGATCAGAAAAGAAACTCCCCACACCATATCATAGTTAAAACACTAAACGTGCAAAACAAAGACAAAATTCTGAAAGCCACAAGAGGAAAACAACAAGTTACATATAAAGGGAAACTCATCAGAATTACAGCTGACTTTTCAGGGCGAACTATGAAACCAAGAGGAATGTGGATCAAAGTATTCCCAGTGCCAAACAACTATGGATGCCAACCCAGGTTACTATACCCAGCAAAAATGTCGATTATAGTTGAAGGAGAAAGAAAAATCTTCCATGACATAAACAAGATGATAGAATACATGTCCAGAAAACCAACCCTTCAGAGAATACTTGAAGGAATTCAAAGGACAGAAGAGAGAAGCAACTATCCCCAGACACCTAGAAAGAGAAATTAATAAAAGCCTGACTGTAGAAGTAGAAACCTAGACCAAAAATGCAAATGGATAATAAGGTAAAAGGAAGAAACACACATCTTTCAATTATAACCTTAAATATTAATGGGCTAAACTTCCCAATCAAAAGACACAGGCTGGGAGAATAGATTAGGAAACAACCTATCTACATGTTGTCTACAAGAAACCCATCTCACTCTCAAGAATAAACACAAACTTAAGGTAAACGGATAGAAAAAAATATTCCAAGCAAATGGTACCAAAAAGCAAGCAGGAGTTGCTATTTTAATATCAGACAAAATAGACTTCAAAGTAAAAGTAATCAGAAGAGACAAACAGGGCCATTACATCTTTATCAAAGGAACAATTAACTATGAAGATTTCACAATCATGAATANAGGCTGCCCCCTGTTGCCACTCCTCTTCAATATAGTGCTTGAAACACTTGCTAGGGCAATAAGGCAAGAAAAGAAATTAAAGGAGTACTAATTGGAAAAGAGGAAGTCAAGCTATCCCTTTTTACAGATGATATGATAGTTTACCTAAGGGATGTAAAAACTCCACCAGAAACCTAGAAATGATTAAGAGTTTCAATAAAGTGGCAAGATACGAAATTAACCTAGAAAAATCAGTAGCTTTTCTTTTTTATTCTTTTTTATTTTCTTTCTTTCTTTTTGGTATTTTTGAGACAGGGTCTCCCTTTGGTCCCAGCTGGCCTGGAGCTCACTCTGTAGACCAGGCTGAGCTTGAACTCACAGAGATCCACCTGCCTCTGCCTCTGCCTCTGCCTCCCGAGTGCTGGGATTAAAGGTGTGTGCCACCATGCCTGACTCAGTAGTCTTTCTTTACACCAACAAGAAGCAACTGAAGAAGGAATACAAGGAGACCTTCCCACTCACAATAGCCTCAAAACCAATAAAATACCTAAGAACAAACCTAACCAAAGATACCAAAGATCTCTACAACAAAAATTTAAAACCCCTGAAGAAGGAAATTGAAGAAGAGATCAGAAGATGGAAAGATCTCCCATGCTCATGGATTGGAAAAATTAATAGAATAAAAATGTGCATTCTATGGGGCTGGAGAGATGGCCTAGCAGTTAAGAGTGCCAACCACTCTTACAGAGGACCCAGGTTCGATCCCTAGCACCCACATGGCGGCCGAGAACTGTCTGAAACTCCAATTCCAGGAGAACTCCAGTTCCAGGGGAATCTGACACCCTCTTCTGACCTCCGCGGCATTGCACGACATGGGTGCACAAACCTGCATGCAGACAGTACATTCATGCACATACAGAAATAAAAATTTTTAAAAATGTGCATTCTACCCAAATTAATGGACATATTCAATGCAATCCCAATTAAAATCCCCAAAAGTTTCTTCATAGGCTTGAGGGAAAAAATCCTTAATTTCATGTGGAAAAACAAAAGACCCTAAATAGCCAAAGCAACCCTGAGCAAAAAGAGCAATACAGTGGGGATTTCTATACCAGACTTCAAACTATATTACAGGCCTATAGTCATAAAATCAGCTTGGTACTGGCACAAAAACAGACTTGTAGACCAATGGAACAAAATTGAAGATCCAATTTCAGCCACCTCATATTTGACAAGGGGGCCAAGAAGACACAATGAAGGAAAGATAGCATCTTCAGCAAATGGTGTTGGCAAAACAGGATCACCACTTACAGAATAAAATTAAACCCCGGGGCTGGAGAGATGGCCCAGTGGTTAAGAGCACCTACTGCTCTTACAGAGGACCCAGGTTCGATTCCCAGCACCCACATGCGGCTCAGAACCGTCTTTGGCTCCAGTTCCAGGAGAATCTGATGCCATCTTCTGACCTCCATGGCACTGCATGACACAGGTGCACAGACCTGTATGCACAGTACATTCATACACATAAAAATAAAATTTCGAAAAATATATATACACAAAAAAATTAAACCCCTACCTCTCACCCTGAACAAAAATCAACCCCAAATGAATCAAAGACCTCAATGTGAAACCCAAAACTCTAAAGGTGATAGAAGAAAAAGTTGGCAGCAAACTACAAGACATGGGCATAGGAAAAGACTTCCTAAATCAGACAGCAGGTATGCAGGAAATAAGGTTAACAATTGAGACCTCATGAAACTCAAAAGCTTCTGTCTGTATGGCAAGAAACAATCAGGGAAGTGAAGAGAAAACCCACAGAGTGGGAGGAAACCTTCACCAGTGATACATCTGACAGAGCATTAACTTCCAGAATATATAAACTACTCAAAAAAAAAAAAAACAAAGAAGAAAACAAGTGACTCACTCAAAAGATGGAGCAAAGAGCTGAACAGAGACTTCAAGTGGGGAATTAGAGATGGCTGAGAAACATCTTAAAAAGTGTTCAACATGGCTAATAATTAAGGAAATGCAAATTAAAGCCAGTTTAAGATATCATCTCACTCCAATAAGACTGACTAAGATAAAGAAAATAAATGACCACGTGTTAGAGAGGTTGTGGGAAAGGGGAACACTCATCCACTGCTGGTGGGAGTGTAAACTCGTACAACCACTATGGAAAGCAGTGTGGAGAACCCTTAAAAGACTCAAAATGAGCTTACCACCTGACCCAGTCATACCACTCCTGGGTATGTACCCACGAGACTCATCCTACCACAGAGATACATGCACAGCCATGTTTATTGCAGCTCTCCTCTCAATAGTGAAGAGCTGCAACCAACCCAAGTGCCCCTCAACTGATGAGTGGGTAGAGAAAATGTGGTACAACTACACAATGGAGTTCTGTGCAGCGGTAAAGATGACATCATGAACTTTGCAGGTAAATGGATGAAACTAGAAGATATTATGTTAAGTGAAGAAACACAGTCCCAGAAAAACAAATGACGAATGGTATCCCTCATCTGTGGATGCTAGCACCAAATACCTAGTTGTAAGGCAAACTGAGCAACACTGTTATATTCCTCGTGATCTGAAAACTGTGGGTTTTTTTAATGTGTATGACTGTACTGTCTGCATGTAGTTCTTATATTGTGAATCCCTTAACAGGTTCTAGAATTAACCTACAATTTATTTTCAGGCTTTTGGAATTTTAGGTATATGGATGGCGAAGTATGTAATGTGTTATTTTAGAGAGAAGTTTAAAATTCAAATTTAGATGAGAACAAAAAACTAGTTTGTCATGACATTTTATTCTAAACCAAAGTATTTTATTTTATGGGAGTGCCTTCTTAGGTTTGTTGTTTGTTTTTGTGTGTGTGTTTTTTTTGGTTTTGGTTTTGGGGGTGGTTTGGTGTTTTTTGTGGTGTGTGCGACAGGGTCCCTCTATAGCTTCAGCTGGCCTGGCTACTCATTGAAGTCACAGAGATCCACCTGCCTCGCCTCCCAAGTGCGAGGGATTAACGGGCATGCACCTCACCACACCCGGCCTTTCTTAGTATTTCTGATACAAGGCTGCTTGAGATTTTGTTCCAAGCTTTTCTAAAATATTATACAGTAGTTAAAAGTATTTCAGGCTGTGTTATAACTTAGCCTTTCTGGATTGTTAATGACCAGATTTAATGCCCCTACCAATTTGGCCAAGGGAATTAAGGGATAACTTTGTTCCTTTCCTCAGAGGTCAAATAAGTCCAGGGGACTATGCATGGGGTCATCTATTGAAATGTCCGCATGTGAGTCACCAGTCTTCATGTGTAGGGATGTCTTGGAGATCCACTAATTGACCTTCAGCCCGTGTCCAGTCTATAAAGAAGCAAGTCTGCTCATGCTCAAAAAGGGAAGCCTTTTCTAGCAAGACCTGACTTTTCCTCGAGTGGATGGAATTGGTAATAGTGCATCTACCCTGTGGATGCCACTGTTTTTGCCCTCCTTGGAAGACATGAGACACAGCTTTTCACAACCTTCCAATATGGACTGAAGACTCATTGTCTCTCCAAAAATCCTCCAAACCTCCAATGACAGATGGGGACTCCTTAGCCATCAGCCTGTGGCACTGAGAAAACAAGGGGTTTCAGCCTCTTCAAAGTATAGGTTGCCATGTTGGATACCCAGGCTGTATCATGGCGACCAGTACAGGAAAGATCAAGAAGGCATGGTGCTTACTGGACCTTCATTTGGTGACCATGGGAAGGGAAAACCCCATGTGGAGACAAGGGCAGGACTGGTGGTTGTTTGGGCTTGCCAGGGAGGAGCCTTCAACCCCTTCTTCCCCCCCCCCAGGATAAACCGACATATTTCAGCCAAAAATATAGGGAATTATAAACATTAATAATAAAAAAGAATAAGCATAAGCTGAAGTGAGAAAACCTATGAACTCATAATCTTGATATCTGTGTGGCATGCAATTGCATATTTTAGAGTGATGACAATTGGAAGGAAACAAAACAAAATAGCCTGGGTAAAAGAACAGACTGACTGAAGGTGAATTCTCGCCCGAAACAGCTCTACTTGAAAATTTTTAAAGAGACAGGAAGAAAAAGATGAGAAAAACATGTTTGGCAGAATGCTGAGCTCTGGTAGGGTGGCCGGGAGCAGGGATGGGGATGGGTCTAGATTTGATTGCAAATTTTGTATGAAATGCAAAAAGCTTCAAATAAAAAATTGGCTTTGGAGGGCCTGGAGAGTATGGCCTCGCAGTTAAAGAGTTGCCGGATTGCCTCTTGCAGAGGACCCGGGTTCGATCCCAAGCACTCACATGGTGGCTGATGAACCTCGTCTTTACAACTCCCAGTCCAGGGGAATCCGTACAGCTTTCTGACCGCCACGAAGGCACAGAACATGGGTGAAAACATAAAATGCAGGCAGGACCTCAACTCATTACCCACTTATACAAAAACATAAATTCAAAAAAAGAATTTTTAATGGGCTTAAAAAAAAAAAAAAGAGGTTTGACGGGCCAGCTTGGTGGCGCCACGCCAAAAAAAAAAAAATAATAATCAAAATAAAGCAGGTTGCAGAGCTGACTGCCCTTCCCTCTAGCAAAGCATGGCAAAGACAAGGCACCAGCCTGCTCAAATCATACAGGACACATAAGACCAAAACTCAACCACCAACTCCTAACAACACAGAATTTGGAAATTGTAAGATTTATTTGATGAGCCATTTGTACTACAATTTAGAGGCTAAAAGACAAAACATTTTAAGTCTTTATTACTTCTCACACTGACTTACCATGATCCTTGCTGCACTACTCACGTTGTTCACAGTACTTAGGAAGGAGCATGAGTTTAGATGGTCACCGCAGATGAATGAAGGAAACGTGGTTCTTACACAAAGTAAAATTTTATTCCACCAGAAATAAAAGTGAAATCAAGACATTTTTAGTACATGGATGGAACTAGAAATTATTCTTAAGTATTCCAGACACAGAAAGACAAATACTGTTTTCTCTCACATGCAAATACTAGATTTTAATTTTTATTTATTTATCTGTGTGAATCTCTGGGTATCTGTATCTATGAATATCTGTGTATGTACATGTATGTGTCTGTGTCTGTATGTTTCTATGTGTGTTTCTGTGTCCATATGTGTGCATGTGTCTGGTTATCCCTGTGTGTCCGCCTGTCCATGTGTCTCTGTGTATATGTCATGAAACTAGAAAGGGGCACATGAGAGAAGTGATTTACATTAATATTTCATCAACTATTTGCATATCAATTCTGGCCCCTACCCCATAAATAAAGTGTGACCTGTGAGATTTTCTTAAACCCTTTTAAATGTGCCACTCTGAACCCTGTTCCTTCTCAGCGGCATGTTTTCACTGCAGAGCAGGTCCTGTCACATGTGCCTCTTCACATGTTCCCTCCTGTGGTCTCCCAGGCTACTTCCAACAGTGCACACTCGTCCTGCACACAAGCTGAAGAGCTTCTTTAGGGGATAAAGTCGGCAATAGAATTGTTGGGCCATAATATACCAACATCTTTCATTTTACAAGACTCTGCCGAGTAACTTTGTCCCATCAATGTGTGTCTACCATTTCTTTTTTGCTCCTTAATACTTATGTTAAACGTTCATTTTTATAGCCTGGTGAATGAATGAAGGTGGCAACTCAGTGTTGGTTTGCTGGGTCTTGTTTGGTTGGTTCCCTGGTTTGTCTCATTCTGTTGCTTAGACATCTTGGAACTCATTGCGCCTCTCCAATTTCAGTGATCCTCTGGCTTCGGCCTCCTGAATGCTGGGATTACAGGAGTAGGCCACCACACCTGGCTTGATTTTCTTATTTCCCTGCTGACTGACAACACAGCATCTTTCCCTGTGTGCATTTAGCCACTTAGATTTCTTCCTCTGAAACTGCCTGTGCGTCTTTTGTCTACTAGGCCATTTGCCTCTTCGTTTTGTAGGTGGTATCTTTTGCCACCCTGAAACTGAATTCAAATTGACTGTCTTTTCCTTTTGTGCCAAGTGGTGGAGAGTGGTGATCTCTTTTAAAACTACCTCTCGGGGCTGGAGAGATGGCTCAGTGGTTAAGAGCACCAACTGCTCTTGCAAAGAACCTGGGTTCAATTCACAGCACCCACATGGCAGCTAAGATCCGTCTTTAACTCCAGTTCAGGGGAATCCGACGCCCTCTTCTGACCTCCGTGGGCATTGCACGACACAGGTGCACCAACCTACATGCAGACAGTACACTCATACACATAAAAAAAAAAAATTAAAAAATAAATAAATAAATAAAACTACCTCTCTTGCCTGAGATCTTTAAAAAAGTTTTTTTTGTTGTTGTTGTTTCTAATAGTTTCAAGACTTGTTTTCAAGGTTAAATCCTTGAAGCAACTGGAATTCATTCTCCTACATGGTGTTAGGTAAGGCTGCAAAGCAAGGAGACACAAAGGGATTTTAGAAGGCAAGAATGCAGACACTGAAAATAATTCTAAAGAAAAAAATTGGCATGAAAACATTATGTAGTATGTATATAGTATATTACTTGTTTGGGGGGATTTTTTTGGTCTTTTTCAAGACAGGGTCTCCCTATAGCCCCAGCTGGCCTGGAACTCGCTCTGCAGACCAGGCTGGCCTTGAACTCACAAAGATCCACCTGCCTCTGCCTCCTGAGTGCTAGGATTAAAGGCGTGCACCACCACGCCCAGCATATTACTTGTTTTATAGCTAGGGTCTCACTACGTGGCTCAGGCTAAGCCCAAAACTCATGATCTCCTTCCTGCCTCTGCGTCCCGGGTGCTGGCTTCCACGCATGCTCCAACATACCAGGCCCCAACTATTTCTTCATCTTTATAGTTGGGCTATCATTTATTTTGAAACAAATGTTCAAACCCAAAATTGCTGTTCTAGGGTTTGGACACGCAAACTACTCCCCAAGCCTGCACAACTTTGAAGAGGGCCCCACCTTATAGGTGATAAGACTCAGAAAAAAGAGATAACTTACTCAGTCACATAGCTCTTTCGGAGTCCACATGAAAGTTCTTTCCACTCCTCTAACCCTCTGTCACTGGGAAACATAGGGTCCCTTTTGCAAGCTTGTGTCTTATAGTTAAAAAAAATTTTTAAGTAGACTCAAAAAGAACTATAGAATAATTTATTGGAGTTAAAGAAAAATGGTATATAGAAGGTTTAGTTGGCAAGCTGGAGATCTCTACAGTTGCTGGGAGAAGGGAGATAGAAAGAGGTACCTCACAAGAATAGTAACATACCATTTCTCACAGGGAAGCCAGGGTCAGAGACTTCAAGTCATTAGCCAGCCAAATAAATTCATCTGCCCTAATCCCGCAGCCTAAAAAGCAAGTCAAGATTCAAAACCAGGACTTGGGACTCTGAGTCCAGAACTGCTCTCGTTCATGGGAACCCCCTCTTCAACTCCTCTCACCACCCCACTTTGTGGAGCTACAGAGTAACTGGCAAGACTCAGAGTGAAGGGTCACCCGTGAGTATCATCCCAGGGATGCAGACTGACCAAGAGAATCAGGGAGAGTGGGGGGGGGGGGGCAGAGGTGCTCAGCAAATAAGGAGGAGGAAGAGAGACAGGGTGAATGGGAGAACAGACTTCTTTCTGGGTAGAGGCATGGAAGACAACTCCATTTTAATGGCTCCATGTAGTCTGCTGGAGAAGTAGCAGTTTCCTGAACTTTTTTCCAGTGAATTTCTCTGCTGCTCTGTCAAAGCATAGAAGGGGAGATGTGGACACAGCAAACTCCCCTGCTTCCCCTAGTCCTCTTCCACCCAACTTATCTAGAGTTTTCCAGGGCCAAATATTGCTTCTAGTAACAGACCTTTTTCATTCCATGTTGCACTCTGGGGAGAAAGTCTTAGAGAACAACATATGGACTACTCAAAGGTTTCAGAAAATTACTTTTAAAAACTCTGGAGTGTGGGGCGGGAGATGGCTTAGCAGTAAAGAGCACTAGCTGCTCTTGCAGAGGACCCAGATTTGATTGCCAGCACCCACAGAGCAGCTGACAACCATCTGTAGCCCCAGTTCCAGGGGAATCCAATGGTCTCTTCTGGCTTTGCAAGACACAGTACACTTACATACATGCAGGCAATATACCCATACACACAAAAACTAAAATAAAAATAACGAAAAGAAACTCTTTGGGTGGACTATGCAGGGAAATTAAATAAGTACCAGGTTGGCTAGAGTAAATTATCACATACATCCAGGAGCTACAGGGCATGTTTACAAAAGGCTTTTTCACTGGTTCCAAATAAGGGACAAATTGTTAAGGTGAGTGACTAAAGGACCGGTGGCTTGCAGCCTGAGAAACACGAAAGCCACCACAAGGAAGAGCATTAATCAATATGCCTAGAAATCAGGAGGCAACCAGGAGAAACACAAGCTGCCTCTTTACGTGTGAGGCTGCTCCCACGTGAGCCACAGCACAGTTCCCCAAACTTTACTATGCATATCAGACACACAAAGGCATACAGATATACAGACATGGACACAGATGTGGACACAGACACATAGAAGGGGGAGAGAGAGACAGAGACAGAGACAGAGACAGACGTGTAAAAATGCAAGTTCCAGGGCTGGGGAGATAGCTCAATGGTTAAGAATGCTTGCTGCTTTTGCAGAGGACCAGAGTTCAGTTCACAGTACCCACACCAGATGGCTTATAATCATCTAGAACTCCAGTTTGGGGAGATCCAACACCTTCTGGCCTCCACAGGCACCCACATGCATGTGGGCATACACACAGAGACACACATAAAAAGTTTAAAGCAATCTTTTCAAAAATGCAGATTCCCACTGAGCGGAATGAGAAGCTGATGCTGCTAGCTTGAAGCAGGGCCTGGAAGCTCTGAAGTCTACACAGGCGGAGGTCAGTGGAACAATCACGTAGATGGCGGTCTGCCCTGTCAGACCCACCTCTGCCTGTAGCAAGCTTGGTTCTCTTGAAATGAGCATCTGGAAACCTATCTCCTTCAAGGCGCTCATATTGCTTCATAAACTCTCCCACTGCAATCTGCAGACCTCCAGGAAAGTGCCAGAACCCACCCACACTTAACAAGACAGGAGCCTGGAAAGACTTCCAAGTGTGAGAAGCCCCATCATTTGAAGTCTCCCTGAATGCCCCAAGTTGTTAAGGCACAAGATGGCAAGCTCAATGCTGCCTGTTCCCAGGAGTCCCGCAAACTCCCAAAAGTCAGTCACCCTGGCCTCATCTCTCAAACTTGTAACTCATTTTCCACTGCTGCTGCCCTGGTTCACGTCTTCCTGGTCTGTGCCTACTGGCACCGCCTCCTCCCACCTCTCCTGGAAACTCTCCTTCCTGTTCCGTCTGTAAAGTTTTCCACCATTGTTTCAGTCATGCGCTTGGCATCAGCTAGAATGATTTGGTTCTAAATAACAGAAATTGACATAAGCCAAGCTTAGGGGATGCATGGATCTCCACGTTTTCTTAAAGATCCTGAGGGCACAGCTAAAGCTCCTGGAGTTCTCCCCGGGTCCCGCCTCCACTGCCTTCTGCAGAAAGCTGTTCTGGTTCTTCCGGCCCCCTGCAGCAGCTCAGCAGAACTTCAGCTCTTGGATTACACACTCATGGAGCCAAGAGCGGAGATGAAGTGGCCTCCGCACCAGTTCCCCAGGAAAAAGAACTTATTTGTCCAACTTGCGTCAAGAGGGTCAAGTAAGTCTACTATTGTAGGAGTGACTTTTTTTTTTTTTTCTCTTTTTGAGACAGGGTCTCCCTGTAGCCCCAGCTGTCCTGGAACTCACTCTACAGACCAGGCTGGCCTTGAACCCACAAGGATCCGCCTGCCTCTGCCTCCCCGGTGCTAGGATTAAAGGCGTGCGCCACCACGCCCGGCTTTGTAGGAGTGACTTTTACAGCGTGGACAGAATCTGAACCAATGACTTCTACTTAACCTTGCACCAAAAAGCTTCTCTTTATCATATAAACAAGCTCACTGAGCCACAAGCTCTTGGGACTTGGACACATGACCTTAATCCCTCAGGACCCCACTTTGCCCACATAAATGCCAGAGTACAAGGAGACTTCCCACTCACAATAGCCTCAAAAATAATAAGATACCTGGGAACAAACCTAACAAAAATACCAAAGATCTCTACAACAAAAATTTTAAACCCCTGAAGAAGGAAATTGAAAATGACGACAAAAGATTTTAGGACCTTCCATGTTCATGGATCGGGAAAATTTTATCTTATTTATTTATTTATTTATTTATTTATTTATTTATTTATTTATTTTTTGGTCTTTTCAAGACAGGGTCTCCCTGTAGTCCCAGCTGTCCTGAACTCACTCTGTAGACCAGGCTGGCCTTGAACTCCCAAAGATCCGCCTGCCTCTGCCTCCCAAGTGCTAGGATTAAAGGCGTGCGCCACCAGGACTCACCAGGCGAGTCCATTTTACCCAAACTGATATACAGATTCAATGCAATCCCAATCAAAATCCCTATGAGCTTCTTCACAGACTTGGGAAAAAAAAAATCGTTAAATTCATATGGAAAACGCAAGCAGACCCCTCATAGCTAAAGACCTTGACACTCTCTCGGAAAACATATAATATACGGGGGGATTGGCCCTACCAGACTTGCAAAACTATATTCTAGGGCCATAGTCATAAAGGTGAACAGCCTGGTACTGGCACAAAAAGCAGACCAGTTGACCAATGGAACAAAATTGAATCCAAATTTGAGCTCATAGATTTCAGCCACCTCATATTTGACAAAGGGAAAAAAAAAACCTCAGTGGAGGAAGGATAGCATCTTCAGCAAATGGTGCTGGCAAAATATGATCACCATCTGCAGAAGAACAAAATTAAACCTTTACTCTCACCCTGTTGAAAATAAAACTCCACTTGGATCAAAGATCTCAAGTGAAGCCTGAAACCCTGAAGGTGATAAAAGAAAAGTTGGCAACAAACCTATAAGACATACGTGTTGGAGGGACTTTCTAAACCAGACAGCAGCTGCACGGGAAGTAAGGTCAACAGTTGACAAGTGGGACCTATAAAACTCAAAGCTCTGTACAGTGAAAGAAACAAGGAGGTAAAGAGAAAACCCACGGAGTGGGAAGATATCTTTACCAGTGACACATCTGACAGGAGCA
This sequence comes from Rhizomys pruinosus, assembly GCA_009823505.1. Taxonomy (NCBI): domain Eukaryota; kingdom Metazoa; phylum Chordata; class Mammalia; order Rodentia; family Spalacidae; genus Rhizomys; species Rhizomys pruinosus. The sequence goes on from VZQC01002789.1 coordinate 1,650,735, forward strand.
TTAATGTCAAGAATATTATAAAACTACTCAAAAAACAAAGATGTAAGAAGAAAAAATGACCTTACTCAAAAGATGGAGTAGAAAGAGCTGAACAGATTTTCACCAGGTGAGAATTAAAGATGGCTGAGAAACATCTTAAAAAGTGTTCCTCATCGGGACTGGAGAGATAGCCTAGTCGGTTAAGAGCACCGACGCTCTTGCAGAGAAACCCAGGTTCGATCCCCAGCACCCACATGCGGCTAAGAAACCGTCTGTAACCCAATTCCAGGAGAACTCCAGTTTCAGGGGAATCCGACACCCTCTTCTGACCTCCGCGGCATTGCACGGACACAGGTGCACAGATTTGCATGCAGACAGTACATTTATACACATACAAAAATAAAATAAATAAAAAAAAATTTTTTTTAAAAAAGTGTCATCATCATTGAATTTAAAACAATGCAAATTAAAACCACTCTCAGATATACTCACTCCAGTACGGCTAGCTAAGATCAAGAAAACAAAGACAACAGATGCTGGACGGGTTGTGGGGAAAGGGGAACACTATCCACTGCTAGGTGGGAATGTAAACTCATACAACCAATATGGAAAGCAGTGTGGAGAACCTTAAAAGACTCGGAATGAGCTTAACACCTGACTCATTCACTCCTGGGTATATACCCCAAAGACTCAACCTACCACAAAGATATATGCACATCCATGTTTACTGCAGCTCTCTTCACAATAGGGAAGACACAATAGGAACCAACCCATATGCCCCTCAACAGACAAGTGGATGAAGACAAAAAATGTGGTACATCTACACAATGGAACTACTATTCAGCGGTAAAAGAGGATGGCATTATGAGTTTGCAGGTAAATGGATGGAGCTTGAAGCCATTATTGCTGAGTGAAGTACACAGTCCCAGAACGACAAACGAAGAATTGGTTTCCCTATTTGTGGAGCTAACACCAAATCCCCAGACGAAAGCAACGTGAACAACAGTCTCAATGGGCTCTAGAATCCAACCACCAATTATTTTCAGACATCTGTAACTTACTGTATATGGGTGGTTAGTATGTATCCATATTTTAGAATATGAAATTAATGGAGGAAAAATGTGAATTCTCTAAGCATAAAAAAAAGACTGAGAGAAAGAGTGCAGGACAGTTATGGCAGAATGCATGATCTGGGATGTGGATGGGGTGGGTGAGGAGGGAAGGGATAGGGGAATATGCCTGAACAGAAATGAAAAAATGATGTATGAAATACATAAAACATCAATAAAACAAATTTTTTAAAAAGTGAGTCAAAGAGCTGAAAGCAGCATGGTATCCTCATTGAAAACATGTGGGAATTGGGCTGGAGAGATGTCCTAGCAGTTAAGCAGTGCAGACTGCTCTTAGAGCGACCCGACTGGGTGACCTGGGATTTTCCCCACACCCACCCCCCACTACCTCCCCCCGGGAAACTCCAGTTCCGAGGGGAATCCGACACCCTCTTCTGACCTCCGAGGCACTGCTGACATGGGTGCACAAACCTACATGCAGACAGTAAATTCATACACATTAAAAAAAAAAAAAAAAAAAAAGAAAGAAAACTGAGAATTGAGGAGTCTACGTGATATTGTGTGAGATATTTCAGACCTAGGGATAAAAGGGCAAGATTCTCTGATAAGGGTGGGTCCTAGTTCCTACTTCCCAAAGTGTTGCTGGAAAGACTGCTTCAATAAAAGTATGAGTGAAGCCCAGCTAGAGACCACAGTTGTGTGAATCATCAGAAGGAATAAATTCTCAGAGTTCAAGTCCACTCTCAGCCATAAAACTAAAAGCTAAGAGTCAGACTGTTTCTTTAGTCAGGTGTGGCTACAATGCAGCTTAGAAACACTGAACACTACACAGCACCAAAAAGGAAGGAGGCCTGCCACCCACATCTCCCAACATAACCTCCCCAGCTCCAGCTACCTCCCACACAAACTCAATCCTAGGTTATCTGTCAGGATTCCAAAGTTACCAGCAAGAGGCCAACTCTGCCCAGTTCTAGCAGAAAGGATGTAGTCAGCTGAGTAACCTCAAGGGGACACAGAGAACCAAAAAGGGTATCTACATTATCAGAAGAGCATCTACAAGCCAGCTGGCAGTCAGCCCTACCCCGCCTGGTGGGCACACTGCCTAGCTCCACTACCCCTGCTGTCTTAGACTGTACCTGGCTCCTGGCTGAGCTTGAAAGAGTGGGTTCCACATACCTGTACTCCTGTGTGTTCCCAGCTCCTGAACCGAACAGGGTGTGTGTGACGGGAAACTCTTGCTGTCTGGCAGGCTGACAGGCAGGAAGCCACAGGTGCCCAGTGTCCATGAAACTGCTTCCGAATCAGCTGTATGCCATAGAGCCACATCACAGTCATTGTTCAGCAGAAACTGGGCAAAATCATTTTTCTTTTTTCTGCTAGAGATTTTAGAACCTATTACTACTTAGGAATTCATCTTCAAAAATGGAAGGTTTGGAATTCCTACCCCCAGTCCATGCATGTTAAGAATGCATGCATGCACATGCATACATATGGAATGCCAGAGGTTGATTTCAGGTGTCTCCTTCAACTTTCCAATGTATTTTTGGAGTCAGTCTCTCACCAAAATTTGAGCCGGACATTTCCACTAGGCTAGCTGGCCAGTGAGCCCCTCCCCACAAGATCTGCCTCTCTATTCTCCCAGGGCTGAAGTCACAGCCACAGGTCACTATACTCAGCTTTTTACATGGATGCTAAAGGTCCAAGCTCATGTCCTCATGCATGCATAAGCAACACTTTACCCACTGAGCCATTTCTCCAGCCTAAATGGGAGAATTTTGGTTTGGTGGTAGTGGTTCTTTTTTTTTTTTTAAGTTTCACCTAAAATATTGATATTTGAAAGTGAGTATGCTCTACTTGATTTGAAGGTCAAAGGCTTAATTGATACTCACTCAAATGTAATTCCTTGCTTAAGTGTCAATTAGATGACACACAGCTACCTGTTAGGTGCCTGTCCCCTACTACAAGGTCCTCCCTTCCCTAGGAACTTTCCTCCAAGCCAGTTCTCCAAGATGCAATCATGTAAGGACCCATTCGTCGACATGGGCTCTTCTTGTCAAGAAGTAAAGTGTGGCAGTCATGCCAAGCCTCTCCAAGAGTTAAGACATGGCTGCCTCCTCCTCCTCCTCCTTCCACCAGATTTTCGGAGCCAATCAGGAGAATTTCTATGGATGTTTACAATTTCTAGTCTGTTTCTTGAGCAAGCAAATTCTAAAGAGTATGGATGTCTTAACCTTAAGTGGAGTTTTATTTTTTTTTTTTTTTTTTTGGTCTTTTTAAGACAGGGTCTCCCTGTAGTCCCAGCTGGCCTGGAACTCGCTCTGTAGACCAGGCTGGCCTTGAACTCACAAAGATCTGCCTGCCACTGCCTCCCCAATGATAGGATTAAAGGCATGTGCCACCACGCCCAGCTACTAGTTTTTTTTTTAATTTTTACTTATGTGTTTTCCTGGATATACATGGGTACGCTTGTGCATCAATGTCCACACTAGTTTTTCTAATTTTTACTTGTGTTTTCCTGGATATACATGGTACACTTGTGCATCAATGCCCACACTAGTTTTTTAATTTTTACTTATGTGTTTTCCTGGATATACATAGGTACACTTGTGCATCAATGCCCACAGAGACCAAAAGGGAACATCAGATTCCCTGGAACTGGAGTTAGGGATGGTTGTTTGCCACGATGTGGGTGCTGGGAACTGAACTTGGGTCCTCTACATGAGCAACTCTTAACCTCTCGGCTATCTCTCCGGCCCCACAAGTGGAGTTTTAAACCCCAAACTACAGTTAAAAGATGATCTTTTTGTTGGGGAGCAGGTAGTTCCCCACCCCAGATACTTTAGACCGTTCTACATCATCATGTATTGTTTCCCCTCAAGGTTTACTCTAGGAGAATAAATTAGTTTGATCTTCCAATCTGTCCATGGAAAACCCCCTGGGGGAAAGCCATACATACCGCCTTTAAAATCTAGCCCACCTATTTTGGTGGCCACTTCACCACACCCGGACATTCTTCAGAAGCATTCCAGCCAGGTGCTGTCAATGGGGGCTGTGGAGGCACAAGAGGCACCTGGTGGGAAAGGATAACTGCTAACTGCTCTTCCACTCATTTGGTTTTCAAAGAATCAGTTCAACATGCACTCCCCAAGGAACAGGAAAAACCATAATAATTCAGGAAGCAAAAGGTAGACTCTGGCCCAGTGTGGTGGTGCACCCTTTCATCCCAGCACTGGGGAGAAAAAGGCAAGTGGATCTCTATGACAGAGGATTCCTGCAGGTCCAGTAGCAAGCCAGTCAAGCCAAACTGATGAGCTAGCTGCAGGCTGCAGGAGAGACCCTGTCTCAAAAGTCAGGTGAAGAATCAAGAAAGATGTCTAACATTGACCTCTGGCCTCTACATGCACACACATGTACCAGCACATGTAAACACAGACACACAGACACAGACACACACACACACACAAACACACACACACACACACACATACACACAGAGTAGAAGAACCGGGATTCACTGCATCCAAAGACTTAGCCACCACCATCCTCCCTTGCACAGTAGGCAGGGCTGGAAGGGATGAGCACTTCTAATCGAGAGGATAAACTGCCACGATTCCCTCCGAGAGCTGTTCTTCCATTCAGCAAGTTTATCTTGAACCCAAAGTTCTGACATAACATTTTTAAAAGTGAGGCTTGAGAGGGCTGAAGAGATGGCCTAGCAGTTAAGAGGGCCGGCTGCTCTTGCAGAGGACCTGGGTTCAATCCCCAGCACCCACATCGTGGCTGAGAATCGTCTGAAACTCCAATTCCAGGAGAACTCCAGTTGCAGGGGAATCCGACACCCTCTTCTGACCTCCGAAGCATTGCACAACACGGGTGCACAAACCTGCATGGAGACAGTACATTTATACGCATACGAAAATAAAAATTAAAAAAAAAAAAAAAGTGAGGCTTGAGGACCGCTGCTACTCCTGTGGATCGTACCTAGTGATATAACTATAGTGGAAATTAAATCTGAGAAAGGAAAAGCACTCAGCACTCAGCTAGAAATCTTTTTTGTTTTTGTTTTGTTTGGGTCTTTTTGAGACAGGCCCTGTAGCCCCAGCTGGCCTAGAACTCACTATGTAGACCAGGCTGGCCTTGAACACACAGAGATCTGCCTGCCTCTGCCTCCCAAGTGCTGGGATTAAAGGTGTGTGCCACTATGTCCAGCAATAAATTTATTTTTCAAAATAAATACAACAGGGCCTAGAGAGATGGCTCAGCAGTTAAGAGCACTGGCTGCTCTTGCAGAAGACATGGTGGCTAACAAATGTAGGTAACTACAGTCCCAGGTGATCAGACACCCTCTTCTCACCTCCCCGGGCACTGCACAACACAGGAGCACTTATATACATGCACACATAACACACACACACACACACACACACACATAAAATGAGGATAAAAATTTAAAAATAAAGTAAAACACAATGAACACTACAACAGGGTGAGACAAAGTTTATCTGCATGAGGACAAGGCAATCTTAGGCTTTGCAGGCCACACAGACTTTATGACGCTGCACAGCTCTGCTGTGGAGGTGTGGCAGCAGCCATAAGCAGCAGGGAACAAAGGAATGAAGAAAGCAAAGGCCAGGGAGGTAACATTCACAGTGTGCACCATGCCTTACAGGCAGACCCACAGAGGACGGAAACTGAGCAAGAACTAGCAGCAAAGTCAGTCAACAGAAGCAGATCCAGAAAGGACAGATGAGGTCACACAGAATACACACAAGATGAAGAACAGAAGGGTAAATGAAAGTTTCTACAGAACAAACTCCAGTGACCTACCTGGAGGGTATCAAGCGGTCTAGCCTAAATTAACCCCAACTTTCTATCTATAAAGTTTTTAAAATTCACCAAGGAATGGTGAGAGATTGAGAGGATGAAAAGCTACCCTGCATACATAGACACTGAACATATGACAACTGATGGAGAAACATTACAGCTGGCCTCAGGACAATGCCATAGAGGTATTACAAGTTAATAAGGGGACAGACAATTCATCAAGACCTAACACTCCTACTGCATATGCAGACTCTGAAACTTCTAAAAAGGATGAAGCAACACATGAAAGAACTGAGCATATGCAATTTTGCTGGTCTCTTGGTAACTTACAGAACAAATGGAGAAGACAAACTAAATGACATGGAAGGGTTGAATTCTACCCATCCATTTGATCTTATTGTACTTACAGAACACTGCAGCCTGAAAAATGAGGTTATTTTCAAGCAGTTACCTAGACAGAACATACCTGGGAACAAAAAGCCATTTAAAAGGATTAAAGCAAATATGCTGGCTCATGCTTGCAATTCCAGCACTGAGGCATCTGAGGCAGGAGGACTGCCATGTGTATTCCAGATCATGGGGCTGGAAAGATGGCTCAGCTGCTAACACTGACTGGTCTTGCAGAGGAAGGACCCAGATTTCAGATTCAGTTCCCAGGACCCACATGGCAGCTAACTGTCTTTAACTCCCATTCCAAGAGATCCGATGCCCTCTTCTTATCTCCACAGGCATTGCATGACATGGGTGCACTTCCATATGTGCAAGTAATACACTCATACTCATAAAAATAAACATAAGGGGCAGAAGGATGGCTCAGCAGTTAAGAGCATTGGCTGTTCTTTCAGAAGACCCAGATTCAAATCCCAGCACCCATGTGGCAGCTAACAACTGTCTGTAATTCCAGTTCCAAGGGATCTGATGCCCTTTTCTGACCTCTGCAGGCACTGTACAACATGGGTGCACTTATATACAGGCATACAATACACATAAAACAAAAATTTTATATATTTTTTTTTAAACCAATAAAAAAGCCAGGCACAGTGACGCACACCTTTAATCCCAGCACTCAGGGGCAGAGGCAGGCAGATCTCTGTGAATTCGAGGCCAGCCTGGTATACATACTGCGTTCCGGACTAGCTGGGGCTACAAGAAGACCCTGTTTCAAAAATTAAAAAAAATCAATAAAAGGATTGAAATCACATAAGGTATATTCTCAAACCAAAATGCAATCAGAAATTAGTAACAAAAAACTAGAGCAGTACAGTACAGATTAAAAAAATGCAAGCCACATAATCATAATTAAGATTTTTCTACTATCTACACAAGGGAGAACAGCCTAATAGAACCAAAATACTCATCTCAAAACATGCATGCAATATCAAAAGGTCTTTTTTCCATGCAAAGTCTTCAAACTCCAGTATTTTATAGTAAGCAGCACATCTCAATTCGAACCAGTCCTGCTTCAAGGACTCAATAGCTGTATCATATGGCTATGCTGCCTTGGACAGCACAATTCTGCAAAGCAAATAATGTGTTTAGGTGGCCATTTCAATATCCATTTGTTAGTAAGTTATTACTATATCTTTTCAAAAAGAAAAATGTCCCACCTTACAGGACTTTTGAAATAGTTAAGCCTATCTGTCAAATTCATCAGTGGGTGTTGGTAGCCTGTCTTTAAACTCCCCTTTTCTCACCCACTGCTGAAGGAGGTAAAACCCTACATTTCTAGCCATAGATCTCAATGTGGTCCACCACACAAGCATGCGAGCCTGTTGTCTACTCTGGGGTCCTGTGGTTGCCACAGGGCATGGCTAACCTCTTGCCTACCTTTCCTGCACAGATACTAAGGACACAGGTAGCCCATCGGAAGCTTATCCCACTCTAAGATTTTTTTTTTTTTTAATCTTTTGGAGAGCGGGTTTCCCTGTAGCATCAGCTGCTCTGGAACTCACTATGTATATGTAGACCAGGCTGGCCTTGAACTCAAAGAGCTCTACCTACCTCTGCCTCCTGAGTGAGGGATTAAAGGTATTTGTCACCATGCCCAGGTTATATTACATTATTTTTGAAGTTCATGTCATAAAGTTATGCTGCAACTATTATCCAAAGGGGGTTGGTTGTTGTTTTTATATGGAATAAGAAAAATCAAAAATTAGTCTATCATCTTCACAGAATTAGACTTTGTAAAATATATGCATTTTTACACATTAAAAAAAAAAGCTTTTTCATTGGGTATGGTGGTACTTGCCTTTAATTCCAGCACTTGGAGGCAGGCCTCTTTGAGTTCAAGGCCAGCTTGGTCTATATAGCAAGTTCCAGGCCAGCCAGGGACACAGACTAAGACCCTGTCTCAAAAAAAAAAAAAAAAAACCACCAAAAATAAACTTTTCCATTCTTTCTCCACTTTCCCATTCCCCACTACTAGGGGGTTGAACCCAGGGTCATGGAACTACATTCCTTAGCCTAAAAATCAGCTTTTCTTTTTTTTATTTTATTATTTTGTGTGTATGAGTGTACTTTCTGCATGTAAGGTAGGTGCACCCGTGTCAGGCAATGCTTTGGAGGTCAGAACAGTGTCAGATTCCCCTGGAAGTGGAGTTAAAGACAGTTCAGTCTAAGGCACCATGTGGATCAAACCTGGGTCCTCTGCAAGAGCAGTCAGTGCTCTTAACTGCTGAGCTATCTCTCCAGCCCCCTAAAATCAGTTGTTTTTTTTGTTTTGTTTTGTTTTTGTATTTTTGAGACAGGGTCTCCCTTTAGTCCCAGCTGTCCTGGAACTCACTCTGTAGACCAGGCTGGCCTTGAACTCACAGAGATCTGCCTGCCTCTGCCTCCCAAGTGCTAGGATTAAAAGCATGCACCACCACACCCAGCTAAAATCAGCTTTTTAAGAAAGATATTGTCTGGGGGCTGGAGAGATGGCTCAGTGGTTAAGAGCACTGACTGCTCTTGCAGAGGTCCTGGATTTTATTCCCAGCACCCACATGGAGGCTAAGAACTGTCTTTTAAAAAAGCTGAGCGTGGTGGCACACGCCTTTAATCCTAGCATTAGGGAGGCAGAGGCAGGCAGATCTCTGTGAGTTTAAGGCCAGCCTGGTCTACAGAGTGAGTACCAGGCCAGTTGGGGTTATTGGAAGACCCTGTCTCAAAAAAAAAAAAAAAAAAAGATGTCTGAACTCCCTTCCTTGGCCTTATCTGACTGATGTGGAATAAAGGGGAGTCAAATAATGCAGGGCTACAGGAAGGATAAAGTTAGAAGCAAACACTCCTAACAAGTAATCCCAACCCTTGCTTGAGGCCAGTCATGGAACTCTTGAATCCAAACCCAAAGACCAGTTAAATGAGACAACACCAGATCAAGCAAACATTCCTAAACAGTGAAATAGAGAGCACACCCCAGAGATTTCCCACATAAACAGAAAAGACATGTTGACAGTGGCTCAGAAGAGCATGGTTCAGGTGACTGACATGATCTTAAAAACCTGCAGCTGAGCCAGGTGTGGTGGCACAGGCCTTTAAATCCAGCACTCGGGAGGCAGAGGCAGGCGGATTTCTGTGAGTTCAAGGCCAACCTGGTCTACAGAGTGAGTTCCAGGCTAGCTGGGACTGAAAGGAGACCCTCTCTCAAAAATAAAAAATAAATAAAAAAATAAAACCCTCCAGCTGAAAGTAATCTCCAAAACAATGGTGTCTTAGTGATGTTTCCTGTTGCTTTTATAAAAGTCTGATGAAAGCAACTTAAGGAAGGTGGTGTTCTGGCTCGCAGTTCAAGGCTGTGGTCCATCCCAGCTGGTAAGTCATGGAGGCAGGGCAGCTAGCACACACTGCAACCGCAGTCAGACAACTGATGAATGCTTGTCCTCAGCTCTTTTCCTACAGTCCAAGCTGACAACCAAGGAATATGCCACCCACAGTGCACAGTTCCTGTAGCAATTAACCTAAGCAAGATAATTCCCAACAGGCATGCTCAGAGACCCTTCTCTCAGATAATTCTAGATGTGATCAAGATGCTAACAGTGATGAACCAGCACAGCCGGGTACTGTTATCAGCCTCACATTCATTCTTTTGCTTGATGCTACGCTTCTGCTTGACCAGAGATCTTCCTGTTTCAAGCTGCTATTAACAACTACCTGAGGCTGGAGAATTTATACAGAACAGAAATTTGGGCTGTGGGGATAGCACAGTGGTGAAAGGCTGAGGATGAGAACCGCAAAAAACAGAACAGAAATTTATTTCTAACAGTTCTGAAGGCTGCAAGGCCTTCAAGAAGAACCTTGCTGGCCATCTCATGGCAGGAAGACTGAAGGTCAAGAGAGCACAGGGTCAGGAATAACAGCACGAACCTGTGCACGGACCAGAGGTAGTCACCTCTGACAGGCCCACTTCTCAACACTGTTGCAACAGGAATTTTCTTTCCAACACCTTAACTTTGGGAGAAACGTTCACACCGCAACACTGGGGAATACGTGTCAGGCACAGAGGAACTCTGCAAATTGAAGGGCCCTCACCTCTCCTGATTCTGGTGTTTATTCTCCCAAATCACTGTCCATATTTGGCTTCTGTGTAGTTGAGGCAGGCACCCAGTGGTAGACATCCTTTAGGTGCCCAGAAGGCATCGGTGTCATCAGTACTTCCCAGTTAATTTCCCTGGCACCCTGCTTGGACCATGGCACCTTAGCAAGCCCACCATCCACCTACCCTCTCCACTGAACTGTGAGTTTCAATGTGTGGGGGAGAAGGGAAAGGGATCCTTCCAAGTCTGTCATTCCTGGGTAATTTCCCACTCTACACTGCTGCCCCCAACATCTGTTACTCCTGCAATCCGCAGACATGTCTGCCCCTCTGAGAAATTAAGTCCCTGGTAGGAATTCTTCATACTGACTCTTCCTTGTTCAAAGTCCCCTTGTGGTTCCTTTCTCCTGAATGGATCCTAAATCCTAAATAATGCCATAATTATTTGCAAACTTTTAAAGAGGATGCCTATTTCCTATATCACAAGAAAATTAAAGCCACGAAATTACAGTCCATTTAGGAAACAGTGAAGTCAGTGAGAAAGCATAAAAGATGATCACAGTAGACTAGTCAGTAATGAACAGAAAAGCAAGTAGATTACACCCTATTAAATGAAAAGGTTCTTTCTCTAAGTAGGCAGACATAAAATACAGGACAGCCTGCTTAAGAAGTGTCTGCTGAGTCAGGTGTTCATGCCACCCATCCAGAACCTGGGAGACAGAAGCTGGTAGGAGGCAAAGGCTTTATTCAAACTGTCACTGAAGTAGACAGATTCTCCATCTCAAATCTCTATCTTAAGAGGGGGAGCTTTGTTTCCTCTTCTGTGGCAGAAACATGGCAAAGCACTTTGGCCTCCTATAGCTAGTTAACTGGAGCCTAAGGAAGGGCTTCTTTTGAGTACAAAGGATTACAGAGGGGCAGAAAGCAAGGGAGTAGGACAAGAGACAGATTCAAACCAAGCCCTCAGAAGAAATGTAAATGACAAGAAAGTTAAAAATAGTAGGCTAGACAATTCAGCAAGCAATCAGAAACAAGATATACTCTAGTAACAAAGGAAGTAAAATTTAAAGCAAATGATAAACAGTACATATACCAAGCATAAGCTCTAGTCTAGGCAAACAAATGAAATAGAGAAATAAGTGTAAAAGGAGACTTTAAAATAGTATACTGTTATTTATTTCTATGGTATGTATAATCCCCCCTCAAAAAATAATTAAATTTGAATAACTGAAAAATACCTGTTCACCTCTATCCATGCAAACTGAACAAACCTTCATTCTTTTATTTTTTATTTACTTATTTTTATGTGTATGAATGTACTGTCTGCATGCAGGTCCGTGCACCCGTGTTGTGCAATGCCGCGGAGGTCAGAAGAGGGTGTTGGATTCCCCTGGAACTGGAGTTAAACATGGTTCTCAGCCACCATGTGGGTGCTGGGGATCGAACCCAGGTCCTCTGCAAGAGCAGTGGCCACTCTCAACCGCTAGGCCATCTCTCCAGCCCCACAAACCTTCATTCTTTAAAGCACCCACAGAACAATTCATGCTAGGTCCCAGGGCTGGAGAGATGGCCTAGCGGTTGAGAGCACTGACTGTCTTGCAGAGGACCCATGTTCGATCCCCAGCACCCACATGGTGGCCAAAAAGACGTCTTTAACTTCAGTTCCAGGGGAATCCGACGCCCTCTTCTGACCTCCTCGGCATTGCACAACACAGGTGCACCGACCTACAGGCAGACAGTATATTCATACACATACAAAAATAAAAAATTAAAAAAAAAAGATGCTAGGTCCCCAAACCTCAAATCTAAAAAGCAAAAATTATATAAACTATTTTCCTTACACAATGTAAAAATCCTACAAATAACAAAAAATTTTAAAGCCAACCACACAAAAAATATTTAAATAGTCTTAGCTGTTGAACCAATGTTTAAAACATAATGATAAGCTACTTAGAAAACAAGGCTACTGGGGCTGGAGGGATGGCCCAGCGGTTAAGAGCGACGACCGCTCTTGCAGAGGACCCGGGTTCGATCCCCAGCACCCACATGGCGGCTGAGAACCGTCTGTGACTCCGGTTCCAGGAGAACTCCAGTTCCAGGGGAATCCGAGACCGTCTTCTGACCTCCGCGGCATCGCACGACACGGGTGCGCAGACCTGCATGCAGACAATACATTCATACACATAAAAATAAATAAATAAATAAATTAAAAAAAAAAATTAAAAAGAAAACAAGGCTACTGCAGATGAAAATAACTTGGATGTTAACATTGTTTAAATTAGACAAAGTTTAAAAGCATTCAACACAGCCATATGCTTACAAACAAGTCTCATACTCAAAAAGTTAAAGGGAAAAATATAGAAAAGCATTTTATCAGAAATCTTTTTAAAACAAAGCCACAATAAACCAAAATACTAATTTTCTGAAGGAAAAAGGCATTATATTTTACAAGGCTAATCAAGTAAACTATAAGTACACTTCTTGGAAGTGACAACATTAACTGAAATTTCTTTTCAAAGTCTCTGCTAATAAATGTTTAAATTTCCACAAGATAGAAACTTTCTAGAAAAATATAAATTTTCAAATAAATTTAGTAAAACGCATTAAAAAATTTTTAATTTCTTTTCATTTTATGTGTATGAATGTTCTGCCTACACCCATGTCATGCAATGCCTCCAGATAGGGCACTGGATCCCCTGGAACAGGAAGGAGTCAAGGATGGATGTTGGTGCTGGCAACAAACCAAGTCCTTGCAGTCAGTGCTAACAGCTTAGCCATCTCTCCAGCCCAAAGTACATTTTAAATGTAAAGGCCAAAGTTACTGAAATTTTATAATGAAAAACCTACTAATAGTTTCAAAAGAATTTGACAATTAACAAGAAATGACTCTAAACAGGGCTCTCAATTCAGTTTTAGGCATCACTCTTTTCAGTCTTTTATGGAACAAACCAATGTCATGCTTAGTCAGCTGCTTTCTACAGATATACAGCCTTCCACCCACATTGGGCTTTTGCAGAGCCAGCAAAAGCCCAATGTCATTAGCTATACAATAGCCAAAGGCATACCTCACTCACCTACAAAAGTAAACTTCCCCGGTACTAGAGAAGCAAATCAAATTCTAAAACATCAACAGGCAGTCACACTACAGGAGAAACGCACTTCTAGGGAGAAGTATGATTGGACACCACAGGCCTGTGGATCAAGAGATTTGGTTTTTTTCTTTGACCATTACTAATCCTGCATGACTTCTCATGTTTAGAAGAGGCTTATGGATGGGGTCAGACTGACACACATTTCATTTCTGTCCTATAGATATGAGATTGAGCATGCTTTTTCAACACTCACCCAATCCTATCATTAAATGTGGGCTGGTGAGAAAGCATGCTCAACATGAATGCTAGAGTCAACGAGCACCGGTCATCAGACTGGTGCTGATGAGGAGCCTTGGGCTTCCTGGGTTTCTGATGAAGGATGGTGGGCCTACTTACCATGGAAAGTGACACTGCTATGTGACAAAAGTATCATAGTATGCATCACCATACACATACACGATACGCCAAGACTGCCAGTGTCAAAACGGCAACTCTTGGTGATTCTGTTATGCTGTAATTAGTTACATTCATTCAAATTTTAAGGAAAGTCAATCTTTAATTAGTATTATTAAGTTAACTATTTTAACCCATAAAGTCTACATAAACTACAAATGATCTATACATTTTTTTAAATAAATCTAAATGGTTCCAGGAGTATAAAGATTATTTAATTCTGGAAAATCTATTAATATAAGCCAACCACATACTAAATGAGAAAACCAGTATGCTCACCCAAAAGGTCTGATAAGATTCCAGATCTTTCCAAATCAAACTTTTTAAAAAAACTAAAAAGAGAGTAACACTACCTTTCTAGATAGAATGTCTAATTCAAAACAGCTAACTCATGAGTAACTCACAGTGACCCCCATTAAAAGGGGCCATCATCACTTAACAGTGTTCTAAAAATCCTAGCCAACAAAACATGCAATAAAGCTACTAAAACATTATCATTATTCAAAGATGTTATCAACATATCTCCTAGCAACCCCAAGAGAAATTACTAGAAAAGGTATGAGAATTATGTGACTAGATACCAGAAAAATATCAATTTATGGTCTGACACTACAGAGTTTACCTGGTAAATTTCCCCACAAATGTCCATGCCCATGCCCATGGCCTCCACCCCAGCCAGCTTCCTGGTTACTGATTACTGCATCAAGCCTCCTAGGTTAACTGGCTTCCTGACCTCCAGCCAAGTGAGACATTTCACAATATGGCCACAGTCATAATTCTAAAACCACATCTGACCTGCCAATCCTCTGCTGAGAGTATTCTTGTAGCTTCTCATCATTTTTAAAATAAAGCCTAACTCCTTCCATGTGGGCCTGCACAAGTAGGCTGTGCATACCTTCCTGACACTCCACCACACTGTCCTCCTTGTGTTTCCCAGAGACACCAGAGCAACTTTGGGCTAGCTATTCCCTCTGGCTGGGATGCTTGTCCCTGAATCTCACAACCTTTCCAAAATGGCAATCAAGTAATATCTTAAATGTTATCTCTTCCCAAGAGCTTTCTTTGATGCTGACCTTGTGTTTTCGTTTCCTCAGAGATTCTAAAATTCACGATCTGATACCTTTCCCAGTACTTGTTTGGTATCCCAACTCATGTCCTCTCCACCAGCAAGAACTCTTGCTATACTAAACTCTCATCTCCAACACTCAATACACATGTAGATTTTAACTATTTGTTATATGCAGCATGGGGGCTCACACCTGTGATCACAGTATTCAGGAGGCTTGGGCAGGAAGATCATTAAACATTCTAGGCCAGTATGGACTACCTAGTGAGTTCTAAGTCAACCTGGGCTACAGAGTGTAAGACCTCTTCCCTCTTCTCTCACAAATACACAGACACCCACAACCATCATCACTACTACTACTACCACCACCACCACCACCACCACCACCACCACCACCAGTTATTCTCAATAGACTGTTAAGCTCAAGACAACAGAAACCAAGTGTATTTTCTTACCAGTTCTAGCTCCAAGACTTAGCACAGGATGTTTATTCAATAAATACCTGGTGAATGAATGAATGAATGAGTACATTCTTCTTGAGTCCCTAACAATCTAAGGTTGGGCAAACATTTTTGGTACATCCAACACACTGCTGGCCTATATTGAGCTTGTAAGCAACTGACAGTATACAAAGTCATCTTGTTAGTTTTTTGTTGCTATTGTTGTTGGAGCCAGGGTCTCATTATGCGATTGAGGTTGACCTCAAATTCTCAGTCTTCCTGCTTCAGCCTCCAAAGTGCCATGATTATAAGCATATGGCACCCCACCCAGCTACAAAATCACTTTATACGAACTTTTATAAATTTATGTCTCTCTACTTCCACCCATTCCCCAAGTTCCACAGTTATGGAATTGACACAATAAGCTAAATGCAAAGCTTTAATAGTTTGATGGCCTTCTTGAAATTAACCTTGAAAATGCCTTTGTCAAAAAAATAAAAAAGTAACAAGCTAAAACCATTAAATCTTTTAAGTTATAATTCTTAAGTTTACATGTCAGTGGTTAGTAGCAAGGAGACATTCCTAACATTATACTGGGGAAAAAGTTAGGTTTTAATAAGTCAGTCTATCTTGTCAGTGTACAGAAATGGCTGCTCCACCAAAGCCACAAAGGACTGTCTCATAAGGACTTAAGATACTACATGTCATCCTCATTACCCAAGAATTACTCATTAAATGTGACACGGTAAGCACACACCTGGTGGTTTGTGGACTAAGTACCTAATTACTTCAAACAAATGGCTACATTCTCAATTTTGTAAATTTTCTTTTTATTCAAGGGTTTACTCACAGGCAGTACTTTAAAGTCAGGCTTTTAAAATTAAAGGCTGAAACTAAAAACCTTTGCAAATATGACACTGAGAAGAGAATTATCATCTTAATAATTTAAACCCTTATCATCCTGTGGAGTTGAAGTCTTTTACACAGAAGATGATTTTTTTTTACATTAAGATGTGAGCTACAATATAGTCTTTTAATTTTCCATGTGATCAGAGAGCAGACTGAAATTGTTTTTATGTTAAAACTCACTTCAGTAGCTGGGCGTGGTGGCGCACGCCTTTAATCAACTGATGTTTATGCTTGCATTGACAAATGCCCCACCATCTGTGTTTTGTTTTTTTCCCAGTTTATTTTAACATGAGATTGATCTTTCAGATCTTCTGTGTAAAAGAACTGTCAACTTCCCACAGGATGATAAGGGTTTAAATTCATTAAGATGAGAATTCTCTGCTCAGTGTCAAGTTTTGCGAAAAGGTTTTGTCTTCAAGCCTTTAATTTTAAAAGCCGACGTAAAAGTATGCCTGTGAGTAAACCCTGTGAATAAAAAAGAAATTACAAAATTGAGAAGTAGCCAATTTGTTTGAAGAATTAGGTACTTAGTCCACAAACCACCAGGTGTGTGCTTCTGTACCGGGTCACATTTAATGAGTATTTCTTGGTGGTAATGAGGATGACATGTAGTATCTTAAGTCCTTATGAGACAGTCCTTTGTGGCTTTGGTGGAGCAGCCATTTCTGTACACTGACAAGATAGACTGACTTATTAAAACCTAACTTTTTCCCCAGTATAATGTTAGGAATGTCTCCTTGCTACTAACCACTGACATGTAAACTTAAGAATTATAACTAAAAAAAGATTTGATGGTTTGCTGTTTACTTTTTATTTTTTTACAAAGGCTTTTCAAGGTTAATTTCAAGAAGGCCATCAAACTATTAAGCTTTCATTTAGCTTATTGTGTCAATTCCATAACTGGTGGAACTTGGGAATGGGTGGAAGTAGAGAACAAACATAAATTTATAAAAGTTCGTGATAAAGTGGATTTTGTAGCTGGGTGGGGGGTGCCATAACGCCTTATAATCATGGCACTTTGGAGGCTGAAGCACGGAAGACTGAGAATTTGAGGTCAAAACTCAATCGCATAAGAATGAAGCCCTGGCTCCCAAACACATCAGCAACAAAACACCCTAACAAGAATGACTTTGTACTACTGTCAGTTGCTTACAATCTCAATATGGAGGCCCAGCAGTATGTGTTGGATGTACCAAAAATGTTTGCCCAACCTTAATGTGTTAGGGACATCAAGAAGAATGTACCATTCATTCATTCATCCACCAGGGTATTTATTGAATAAAGCAACTCACTGTGCAGTAGAAAGTCTTTGGAGCTAGAACTGGTAAGTAAAATACACTTGGTTTCTGTTGTCTTGGGAGCTGTAACAGTCGACGCTTTGAGAATAACTGGTGGTGGTGGTGGTGGGTGGTCGGTGGTGTTTGGTGTAGTAGTAGTAGTAGTATGATGATGGTTTGTGGGTGTCTGGTGTATTTGTGTAAGAGAGAAGAGGCAAGCAGGTCTTACCTCTGTAGCCAGGTTACTGTAGAACTCACTAGGTAGTCCATACTGGCCTAGAATGTTTCACATTGATCTTCCTGCCCACAGCCTACCTGAAGTCCTGTGATCACAGGTGTGAGCCCCCATGCTGCATAAGAAACAAATACTTAAAATCGCTACATGTGTATGAGATGGTTGAGATGAGAGTTTAGTATTATCAAGAGTTCTTGCTGGTGGAGAGGACATGAGTTGGGATACCAAA
Source organism: Rhizomys pruinosus (assembly GCA_009823505.1). Lineage (NCBI taxonomy): Eukaryota > Metazoa > Chordata > Mammalia > Rodentia > Spalacidae > Rhizomys > Rhizomys pruinosus. The sequence continues at coordinate 1,668,822 of VZQC01002789.1, forward strand.
CAAGTACTGGGAAAGGTATCAGATCGTGAATTTTAGAATCTCTGAGGAAACGAAAACACAAGGTCAGCATCAAAGAAAGCTCTTGGGAAGAGATAACATTTAAGATATTACTTGATTGCCATTTTGGAAAGGTTGTGAGATTCAGGGACAAGCATCCCAGCCAGAGGGAATAGCTAGCCCAAAGTTGCTCTGGTGTCTCTGGGAAACACAAGGAGGACAGTGTGGTGGAGTGTCAGGAAGGTATGCACAGCCTACTTGTGCAGGCCCACATGGAAGGAGTTAGGCTTTATTTTAAAAATGATGAGAAGCTACAAGAATACTCTCAGCAGAGGATTGGCAGGTCAGATGTGGTTTTAGAATTATGACTGTGGCCATATTGTGAAATGTCTCACTTGGCTGGAGGTCAGGAAGCCAGTTAACCTAGGAGGCTTGATGCAGTAATCAGTAACCAGGAAGCTGGCTGGGGTGGAGGCCATGGGCATGGGCATGGACATTTGTGGGGAAATTTACCAGGTAAACTCTGTAGTGGGTCAGACCATAAAAATTGATATTTTTCTGGTATCTAGTCGGGGGGGACATAATTCTCAATAACCTTTTCTAGATTTAATTTCTCTTGGGGGTTGCTAGGATATGTTGATAACAGCTTTGAATAATAGATAATGTTTTAGTAGCTTTTATGTTGCATGTTTTCTTGGCTAGGATTTTTAAGAACACTGTTAAGTGATGATGGCCCCTTTTAATGGGGGTCACTGTGAGTTACTCATGAGTTAGCTGTTTTGAATTAGACATTCTAATCTATAGAAAGGTGAGTGTTACCTCTTTTTAGTTATTTTTTGTTAAAAGTTTGATTGGAAGATCTGGAATCTTATCAGACCTTTTGGGTGAGCATACTGGTTTTCTCATTTAGTATGTGGTTGGCTTATATTAATAGATTTTCCAGAATTAAATAATCTTTATACTCCTGGAACCATTTAGATTTATTTAAAAAATGTATGAGATCATTGTAGTTTATGTAGACTTTATGGGTTAAAATAGTTAACTTAATAATACTAATTAAAGATTGACTTTCCTTAAAATTTGAATGAATGTAACTAATTACAGCATAACAGAATCACCAAGAGTTGCCGTTTTGACACTGGCAGTCTTGGCGTATCGTGTATGTGTATGGTGATGCATACTATGATACTTTTGTCACATAGCAGTGTCACTTTCCATGGTAAGTAGGCCCACCATCCTTCATCAGAAACCCAGGAAGCCCAAGGCTCTCTCATCAGCACCAGTCTGATGACCGGTGCTCGTTGACTCTAGCATTCATGTTGAGCATGCTTTCTCACTAGCCCACATTTAATGATAGGATTGGGTGAGTGTTGAAAAAGCATGCTCAATCTCATATCTATAGGACAGAAATGAAATGTGTGTCAGTCTGACCCCATCCATAAGCCTCTTCTAAACATGAGAAGTCATGCAGGATTAGTAATGGTCAAAGAAAAAAACCAAATCTCCTTGATCCACAGGCCTGTGGTGTCCAATCATACTTCTCCCTAGAAGTGCGTTTCTCCTGTAGTGTGACGTGCCTGTTGATGTTTTAGAATTTTATNTCAACCTTGCAGAGTCTTGTGACAATACAAACTGTGCTTCAGAATTTTGCCTGTAAGTTCTCTTTCTCCAGCATCAAGTCCGAATATCTCTGCTGAAGCTCCTTTTCTCGTTCCTGCTGCCGTTGCACATCTTCCTTTAAACACTTAAAGAGAGAAAAATATTCCAGTTATCTCAGACCTGAGTCCACTGAAAATGAAAGACACCTGACAGCACAGGGTAGCTGAGTGAATCCCTAATTCTTAAGGAGTATGCCTTCCCCAAAGAGAAACAATCAACAGAGATTTTTGTGTGCAGCCAGTATCACAGGCATTCTTCACTCTAGTCATATGACTACCGGCTTGTAAAATCTCTGCTGCTCCCTCAATAAACAAGTCTTTATCAATACCCAAAATGCACCCCAATCAGCCCTGGTTGCCCTGAAGCTGGACAGGGGCTACAATACAAACAAAGGAGATGAATCTAAACCAAATCTGGCCAAAGGATCTGATATTCTGGAATAACCAGCTACCCTCCAAAATCCTAGGTTCCAAACTAAAGGACACTGCTTTAGTTTCCCCCATAGAGTCACAAAAGTGGGATTCAAAGTTTCAGGGGAACAAATGACAAGATTGACTTATTTTACTACATGATCTATCCCTGTGGACAAGACAAAACAAGTAAAAAGAAAGTCTTCACAGCAATTGTTTGCTTGTCTATCCACAGGCAAATTCAGGTTAGAAAGTCACAAACCCAAATGCTCTCACCAATACCAACTTCAGAGAGAACCTGCTTAGCAGATGAAAAGGAGAATTTGCATAAGTCTGCAGGCTGCCCTTACCTCTAGTCTCCGGGGAATAGCAGAATCTTCATGTTTCTTGAGTTCTTCAAAAGTGCGTAACTCCAAGTGAGCCTGCTCAATTTGGTCCCATAAGTCATTCATTTGTTTCATGAGCCCCATTGCACGAGACTGGTAACCTCCAAGCAAAATTTTCATCTTCTTTTCCATCTTTGCAGCTCTCTTGGCTTCTGTTGTCATGTGACCCCTGTTTATCTGGGGAATGGGGAAGGAACGTCACATTATCACACATGACAAAAAAGCAGACTATCAAATAACACGGGCTAAGCATTGCCTCAAAGCAAAATTATACCAGACTCCCCATACCTCAATTAACCATAACACAAAATCAGCCTAAGAAGAATTTACCTTATATCCAAATATGCTATACTAACTTCACTCATGATCAATCTCAAAACAGGCCCGAGTTTCACAACATGGTGAACTGCCATCTACTTTGTAGAAATGACTTCTATGACCATTAATCTGCATGCACTTTGGACTGCCACTTGTCCATCTTCGTTTACATCTCATAATGCAATTCAGTGTCAAACACATGTTCCTTTTTCATACTGAATATTCCATCCAATTGATATACCATCATTGAGACCAAACAGAACTCCTTCAAACTACAAAAGTACTAGATCCTAACTCTGACATAAAACCGTAACAGGAAAAGCAAATCAGTGTGACATTTGTAATGATATATTTTTCTTAATTTTGAGAAGATACCATAACATTAAGAATGATGGGCTGGGCGTGGTGCGCACGCCTTTAATCCTAGCACTCAGGAGGCAGAGGCAGGCGGATCTTTGTGAGTTCAAGGCCAGCCTGGTCTACAGAGTGAGTTCCAGGACAGCTGGGAAAAAAAAAAAAAAAAAACAAAGACAGGAAAAAAAAAAACAAAAAAAAAAGAAGAGCAGCAGGAGGAGGAGGGAGGAGGGAGGAGGGGAGAAATGGTTTCTCCTGTTCACCTGTATTATGACGCAAGAGTGGTAATCTTGGATCATTCTAAAGATTATAGCGGATTTAATTTAAAATAAGCTAGGACTGGAATTGGTGGTCATGCCTGCAATCTCAGCACTCAGGAGGCCTTGGCAGGATCCTGAGTTCAGCACTTTGCAATAATGATGAATCTGTCTCAAAAATCCCAAAATATAATAACAAAAACAAACAAAGTCATGAACGAAGAAGAACAGGAACGGGCTGTGGCTGTTGGGCCTCCATAAGGGATGGACGACACGCCTGAACTCCCAGCACTCGGGGAGCGCAGAAGAGTAGGTAAGAGCGCACTCAAAGGCTGATCATGTGTCAAGGCCAACCGGTCTACATCGTGAGTTTCCAGGATCCTCAGAGCTACAAGGAGACCCTGTCTCAAAAGACAAAAAAAAAAAAATAAAAAACATTGAAAGGACAATTAACAGAAGAGAGATCCCACCAATATCCTGGAGTGAAATATATCACAGCACACAGCAAACCCAGCTCAGGGGAGGGCAAGATTAGAGGTATTGAGTGCCAAATCTATTAGCATAATAGTCTCTATAACTATATCCTACATCCCATATATAATCATTTCACATTTTAAAGTGATCTGGAAAAAAGTATGTTCACAACACACACACAAACACACCAAAAGTACTAAATCCTAAATCTGACACAAAATCATGATGTGAAAAGCAAATCAGTACGACATTTGTAATGATTTTTTTTTTTTTTTGAGAAAAAAATGTAACATACTCCTTGGGTCTATCTGCCTTTCCTTTCTCACCTCCTTCATGTCTCTCACAAAAAAATGATTACATCCAGTGACATCTTTGTAGAGAAACAGGTCTATTTCATATGTTTCAAGGGGCACTGAGCTGGGCAATATCGAGTACCACTTGCCTCATCAAGTGACTTCTATAAGCAACCAAACAAAACTCAGTAGTTTCAGGATAATGGACCAAATGATGCTAGGTAAAGTATAATACTAAATTATGTACACTCTATAACCAGAAGACAGTGTGATAATGTAAATCCTTTTCTCCTGAGATACTAAAAATGGAGTAGAGGTTAATAAGTAGAAATAGCCCCGTGAGGAGAATACTGTCAAATGCAAACACTGATATTCCTGCGGGGCGGGGCGTGGTGGCTCACGCCTTTAATCCTAGCACTTGGGAGGCAGAGGCAGGTGGATCTTTGTGAGTTCAAGGCCAGCCTGGTCTACAGAGTGAGTTCCAGGACAGCTGGGGCTACAGGGAGACCCTGTCTCGAAAAGACAAAAAAAAAAGAAAACTATTCCTAGCTGGGTGTGGTGGCGCACACCTTTAATCCTAGCACTTGGGAGGTAGAGGCAGGCGGATCTTTGTGAATTAAGGCCAGCCTGGTCTACAGAGCGAGTTCCAGGACAGCTGGGGCTGCTGGGGCTACAGGGAGACTCTGTCTCGAAAAGACCAAAAAAAAAGAAAGAAAACTATTCCTCGAGTGTTTTGTGCATGTTCAGAAACAATTTAATCACTTAACAAATATACAGCTTTCCATGACAATTCTGAAATATCCACAGCAAAGTATGACACCTGATTTCAAAACTCAGGTTCACCTCAATGCTTTATATACAGAAGAATGCAAAAAAAAAAAAAATTGTCCTCAACTACTGAAAAGTGGTGCTTTATATCTACCCATATCCAGCTTAGTTTATTGTAAGTCAGATCAAATAAGGTACTGGGGGAGGGGAAGCAGAAGTGTGTGTGTGTGTGTGTGTGTGTGTGTGTGTGTTGTTTCGGAACATGTGATACAGCCAAAAATTACTTTAAATAAAGCTCTTTTGAAAGCATTCGTTCCTTTAACATTTAATAAAAGCTAAGCTTGTCTGCTTCTGCAGCTTACTTAAACCCATATAAGCTATTGTTCATTATAAAAAACATTTTCCTGGGGCTGGAGAGATGGCCTAGCGGTTGAGAGCGCCAACTGCTCTTACAGAGGACCCGGGTTTGATCCCCAGCACCCACATGGCAGCTGAGAACTGTCTGTAACTCCAATTCCAGGAGAACTCCAGTTCCAGGGGAATCCGAGACCCTCTTCTGACCTCCGCGGCATTGCATGACACGGGTGCACAAACCTACATGCAGACAGTACATTCATACACATAAATAAATAAATAAAATATTTTTTAAAATTAAAAAAATAATTTTCCTCCAACTGGCAGTAAATCAAGTAAGCCCCACAGCATACTATGTCTTCTAAAAGAACCACAAACAATGATGGGGACAGGCGGCACAGACAGCAGGTAAGATGATCACTGGTACTACCTACCTGCTCTGAGCTGATACAAGTTATCTCACCTCTGTGCCTCCTTTTCTCCATCACTGCTAAATTAAGAAGCTGAAGGCAGATCATGTACATAAAGAACCTCAGTCACCCAGAACCTGGCACACAAAAAGCAGTCAATGAATGTGAGCTATGACTGTGATGACTATTTTAGAAATGTAAAGAGTTCAGCAATTTTGCTCTTCTCTCTAAAGGACTGAGGGTGAGACTTTAAAAATCTTCTTTAAATTTTTAAATTCCAATTTCAACAAAAGGGTATGTATGTGACCCCTCCTGGGGGGGGAAAAGAGGCATGAAAACAGCTATGCTTTCTTTGAAGTGGGCAATATGCCTTTTGCAAACCACCATATGAAATAACACACCGTGGACCTCTGTTCTACAATGCAGTATTATTAGAACATGGATTCCCAGTGCTCCTCAATCTGACAGGAGGATTTTCTAACCATGAAGTTCAAATAAGGTGAAGAATGTCCCAAGTACAATGAGCCAGCAATTTTGCTCCCAACAAACCATGCCCTACAAAAATATGTACACCAGTGCTCACAGCAGCTCTACTTCTAACAGCCAAAGGACAGAAGCAACCCTAATATCCACCAATTAATACACAGGTAAACAAAAATGTGCCATCTATATAATGGAGTATCACCCAGCCATAAAAAGTGAAGTATAATAGGTGCTACAACTCGGACTAACTTTGTGGATGTTATGTGTAATGAAAGCAGCCAATCACAAACACCAACATACTATATGATCCATTTCTATGAAGAGTCCAGAATAGGCAAATCTACATGGACAAAGAACAGATTAGCATACCTTATGGCTGCACAGGTTGCAAAGATGAGGGACTAACTGCCATATATAGGGTTTCTATCTGGGGTGAGGAAATTACCCTAAAATTGACTGTGGTGACAACTATACAACTCTGAACACACTAATATCAGTGGATTGCATGCTACGTCACTGTACTATAGGGTATGCAATTTATGTTTCAATAAGCCTATTATGAAAAAGAGTATCCAGGGGGCTAGAGAGATGGCTCAGGGGTTAGGAGCACTGGGTGTTCTTGCAGAAGACTTGAGTTCAAATCCCAGCACCCACATGGTGGCTAACAACCATCAGTAATTCCAGTTCCAGGGGATCCTCTGACCTTCATGGATACAGCACAACATGGATACACTTACACGGAGGGAGGGAGAAGAGAAGAGAAGGGGAGGGGAGGGGAGAAGGGGAGGAGAGGAGGTAGAAGATAATAAAATGGTTAAACAGCTAGACTTGGGCTTTGGCCAGGCCTAGATTCCAATCCAGCTGTGCCACTAGCCAACTGTGAAACCTCTTTAAGTTGGTTTTGTGTGTGTGTGTGTGTGTGTGTGTGTGTGTGTGTGTGTGTGTGTGT
>VZQC01002789.1:1680632-1728156 GCA_009823505.1 Rhizomys pruinosus
AAAAAAAAAAAAAAAAAAAAAAAAGGAAAAAGAGCCTGGGACATAGTTACATAGTAGAGCTCTGCTTAGCATGGGTAAGGTTCTAAGTTTAATCATCCTTATACCAACAAAAAAATATGTAACTCTGAACAACAGTCTAGCTTCTGGTCAGCCTGCTTTTTGAATAAGGCTGCCTTTCTGAGCAAAACACTGTGTCTCATTTCACTGGCCTGTCCTGGAGCTCAATGTTTGACTTGGGCCCAATAATACCAGCATTCAGTATTTGGTTCTGATCACCAGACAAGCCTTCAAAATATAGCTATGACTAAGTTTAGAAGTCATTACTGTGCTTGAAATATGTATCAGAACAAAATTTCTAATAATTTTACACAGAGTTTACTATTAGGAATTTAAAGTGAACCAACACCTGATACAAATAAAGCTGACTTCATCCAACATGAAAAGGTAAAATCTAACACAAAACAGGTAAATGAGAATACATGTAACACAGAGATGTGTAGTAAGGAAACCAAGGCTGCATCTGGAAATTGTTTCAAAATAACAGTGAGACAGGTAAAATAGGAGCAGCTATGATGTGAGGACTCGCATCTGTGCAATGTACACGAGGAAGAATTACAAGTTTATTTTAGGATCTATTTGAAAATTCCTATAATAAAAGTATTTTTAACTTCAAATTCATAGCTATTCTAAAGGCTAATTATTTTGCTGAGATCATATATACTAGGCTGTAGAGATGGCTCAGTGGGTAAAATGCTTGCTGCACAAACATGAGGACCTGAGTTCATATGCCCAGTAGCATAAAAGCCAACCCTGGAGGCATGCATCTTTTAACTCCAGCACTGAGAGAGAAAAGCCTGGGGCTTATTGGCTAGCCAGTCTAGCCAGAACACCAAGCCCAGGTTCACTGGGAGAGATTGTCTCAAACAAATAAGGTGGAGGAGCAACTGAGGAAGACACTGAGAGGCCTTTGGCCTCTGTTCGTGTCTGCAGCATGGGTGGGTGGGGAGAGAGAGAAAAAGAGGGAAAGAAAGAAAAAAAATATATACACCCCATACATACACACATGGAGCCTATACCACCAACCAAGAAGTGCCACTGTAATGAAAACAGCAGACATTACACTTATTGAGTGTGTTGAATACCTTAACACACCAAAATATGTACACAAAGTGTGGATGAAATCCAAAATGATGTAAAAGCCACTTAGAAAAACCAAAATCTGAACTTCAAGCTTCACTCAGTATAACAGTATCTTTTTTTTTTGGGGGGGGGTCTTTTTGAGATGGGGTCTCCCTGTAGCTCTGGCTGTCCTGGAACTCACTCTGTAGACCAGGCTGTAGACCATTCTGCCTCCCGAGTGCTAGGATTAAAGGCATGTACCACCAGTATCTTTTCTAAAATAAACTCATAGCTCAAATTTCAGGCATTTATCAAAATTTACAGAATTTAGCTGGGCATGGTGGTGCACACCTTTAATCCTAGCACTCGGGAGACAGAGGCAGGCAAGTCTTTGTGAGTTCAAGGCCAGCCTGGTCTACAGAGTGAGTTCCAGGACAGCTGGGGCTACAGGGAGACCCTGTCTCAAAAATTAAAAAAATTAAAAAAAAAAAACTACAGAATTTAAAAACTTAGCCACTTGCTCAAGAAATTTGACTTGGTTATAGCTCACAGTGTCTATTAAATCTATTTAGGTGACTTGAAGTATTCAGACTTTCAAAGACATGAGAAAGAGTTTCCACTTATTAACACATCCTACTTGCTACTGATTTAATCAAACTTACATTACCTCAAATTTACACTTCTGTTAAACAATATCTATTACCTATCCAAATTTTAGAAGACTCAAAGAGGTTTAAGTAACTTGCTGTAGACTACACAGCCACCAAGTGATGATTCTGTGCCATTGCATCCAGCATGTCAGGCTACACCACTGCTAATATGCCAAATGCCAGCCCTCCCCTAAAATCCAAACATGCCTGAACAAACTCAAGCAGGGAACTGAATGGCTTGATGACATCAGACAACCCAGGGGATAAGGAGGTCATTTAGACAAGATGCCAACAAGACCTTAATGAATGGGACTTCCCACCATTCCTTCCCTGATATATGTATGACCTCAGAGGAATTCTGACACTTGAATAAAGCTATTAAACTTTGGGGGGGGCTTTTTTTTTTTTTCAAGACAGGGTCTCCCTGTAGCCCCAGCTGTCCTGGGATTTACTCTGTAGACCAGGCTGGCCTTGAACTCACAAAGATCCACCTGCCTCTGCCTCCCAAGTGCGAGGATTAAAGGTGTATGCCACCACGCCTGGCTAAAGCTCTTAAACTTCTTGATTCTTTTAGTCTAAACAAGCCATAAAACTACAGAAAAACATTCCCCCCAAATGCCTTTTTTTGGGGGTCTTTTCGAGACAGAATCTCCCTGTAACCCCAGCTGTCCTGGAACTCACTCTGTAGACCAGACTGGCCTTGAACTCACAAAGATCGCCTGCCTCTGTCTCCCGAGTGCTAGGATTAAAGGTGTGCGCCACCACAGGCAGCCCCCCAAATGCTTTATAAGGTTACATTTAAAACTCTTGAAAACCCCAAATGCTTTATAAGGTTACATTTAACACTCTTGAAAAAAGTAAACATAATTAGTGTTTATTTGGAAACTTTTCAAAAGCTACTCTTTACTACAGAGGTCAATGACCTGAGAGTGAGTGATCATGTTCCTCCTCTTCTGTAAATTCCCATTTACAGCATTACACTATTAAATAGAAAATACAGTACATCTTTCTCTGCTTTTTTGTTTTGTTTTGTTTTCATTTTTTTAACAGTAAGTGATAATTTATGAGTACAAGCATCCTTCATGTAAAACCAATTTGCAAGCAGTTGTGCCCAAACCCACACAGCTCATGGGTCCCACCATCCTGAAAGGGGGGGCTTGTATGTTCAATCAAGTTGATCAAAAAAGCAGAGAAAGATGCAGAAAACTTACGGCAGAATGCACGATCTGCGATGGATAGGGGTGGGGTGGGGGGAAGGGAAGGGGATATATGCCTGAACTGAACTGGAAAATGATGTATGAAATACACAAAGCATCAATAAAAATAAATTAAAAAAAAATACAGTACATGACTATCTCAATTTAGTTTAAAACCTTCCTTTCACCTACATGTTGAAGAGAGTGTACAAAAGTCTGGGGTGACTGTCTATAGAGAAGCTTCTGAATAGTAAGCTTCTTTTCTTCTCCACTTTTTCCTTAAACTTTCTACAAAGCACAGGTATTATTTTTAGAAAAACATTTGGAAATGTTATTTTTGAAAATCCATAGGAGAAACTGTCTAGAAAAGACTGGCCAGAGACCAATGGAAAACTGATGGTCCCCAGGAGATGAATCAATGGAACCATAAGTGTTTCCTTGGGTCATTACAAAAGGGAGCTGTACGGGCTTATAAAAGTGTAATTGTTACTTTCAAGCTCACTGAATTTGTTAAGGTTACTAAGCTTAAGTAATTCCAAAATAAACACATTATCCTTGGGTCTCCAATACTGTCTTCACTTAAAAGTCTGTTATGGTGAGGTTCAGAAACATTAAGAGCATCCCTCACTGAAACTCTTGCTTAGGGACCCAAAATACAACCTGATAATACTGTACAAAGAAGTTCAGGACTACCCAAAATAAGCACAGTCAACAGCAGCTGCACTTCTTCATCCATCATTCAGCAATAGGATCCTTGAAAATTGGTTACAAGTGGCTCTCCTTCCATCTCCATACTCCTCACTAGCACTAAGTTTTTTTCCAGTGACCCTTTCCACTACTAAAGAGATGCAGGTCTGAGTAGGGGATTCAGTCAGAATCTATCAGACTTAGCAGCCTTGAGACTGCATACCAGCAAAGCAAACCAGCAAGGCAAGACCTAATGAACCTTTCCAGGAATAATAATGCGCTTACAGAGAAACTCCGAGCATGTTACATCTGCTTGTTAGGAGGTAAAGCACAAGCTCCCTGAAACAAATTCAGGTTGTGTTAGGAATAGAAGCAATGTGGGCATGCTGCTCAGTCTCTGCTCTGAGTTCCTACTGGAGACCACTAAGAAGTCTGCCAGTATCTTGAAGGGCCACGGCAGACAGAACCTGAGAAAGAGCTCCAAAGGGCTGAAAAGCCCTCTTCTGAACCACATGCCACGGATTCCAGGCCTCCTGGCAGCCCTCAGGGGAGGGCTTGCAGAGATATTTCCATCAAAGTGCTCTATCCAGCACTGCCCACTAACTAAATCCTTACCCTAGGTTTTCTCTCTGAAGTATGAAGGGCATTTTTTCCTATGTAAAAATATCTGCCTTTATAATGAAAAGCACTAAAAAATGGGATCTACTGTACAGCCAATTTTGCTGGAATGTAACTCTCAGGAAAGTCAGGGGTCCACAGAAGAGTTGTACAAATAACTGAGGATTTTAAATGTGTTATCTGTGTTCTTTAAGTTACTCTATTTCCAAGAAGTCAATGTTACACATTATTTCTTGACTACAGTGACTGCGCCAGTAAGTGCTGGGAGAAGTATTACTTCGGGACCGAGTTTCCACCTCTGAGGAAAGCCATACCATTTTTACAGCTAACATGACAAAATCCACTTTCCAGCCAAACTTCCTCAACACAGCAGTTTAGATACTATTTCAAATACTATTAAACTTAACGGCAGGCCTAGATTCAGACTTTTCATTTCACTTTTGCACCTACTGGAAATTATTTGACTCAAAATAATTATGTCTTCAGATGATTTCCGATTTCCACTTTAAGTGGAAACAAATTAGAACACTTCAGATTCTATTTGCGTTTCCCAAACTCTGAAATGACTACTGGGCATCAGAAAATAAGGTCCTCCACAGTAGCATTTTCCAGATAACTGGAGCCCACAAGGTGAACAGCTTGTCTATCTTGTTCCCTGCTATGTCCCGAGGGCCTACCTAGAACAGTGTCTAGAACATAGCAGATATCTAGTAATATTCACTAAATGTGTTGAGTAAAGACAAAAGCTATGCCAGGCNACCTTTAATCCCAGCACTTGGGAGGCAAGTGGATCTCTGTGAGTTCAAGGGCCAGCCTAATCTACATAGCGAGCTCCAGGCCAGCTGAGACTAAAGGGAGATGCTGTCTCAAGAAGAAAAAAAAAAAAAAAAGACAAAGCTTTTATTATTTTTTTAAATTTTATTTATTTCTGTATGTGTATGAATGTACTATCTGCATGCAGGTTTGTGCACCCGTGTCGTGCAATGCCGCGAAGGTCAGAAGAGGGTGTCGGATTCCCCTGGAACTGGAGTTCTCCTGGAACTGGAGTTTCAGACGGTTTTCGGCGGCCATGTGGGTGCTAGGGATCGAACCCCGGTCCTCTGTAAAAATGGTCGGCGCTCTTAACCACTAGGCCATCTCTCCAGCCCCAAAGCTCTTTTATTTTTAACCATTTGATGAAAATTTTCATACAATGAATTATAGCCATCCTTCCTTTTTTTTAAAAATCATGGCACTGAAGAAAAGTTAAATCTTTCTTGTTACTTTGGGAGGAATCGCTGGAAACAACAAAGGCTCTCACCTCCTACAGGCGGCTTTTGATGGCCTTCAGAAGCCATTCAGACATACTGGACTTTCTACTACCATGATAAAACATCCTCTGCATGCAGGGCTTCCATAACTTCTCTGATAAGAGCTCTGCTTGCTGCCTGCCCCTTCACAAATGTCTGGTGAGATTTCAAAGTACATTCTGCCTCCAAAGCAGAAATGAAATACATGCATTTGTTCCAATTCAGAAGTCTTTTCCACGTACTTTTGACCTGTACCTCCCTCAGTATTACGTGTTTAACAGGCCCCACCTCATACAACATACCTTACCACATTCTACAAATCTGAGGTAAAGCTCTTAGCATCTTTTAAGATTTTCATCTAAGTGCTAAACTCCAATACTAATAATTATGAATGATGGCTCAAAAAAAGACCTGCAGTACAAACTTCATGAGAAGGCTGGATTTCACCATGTGACAGGGCCACAATTTAGATTCCTTACTCCACAGTTCATGGCAGCAGAAATCAAATGCTGGCAGCCATTGTGTGCTGTGCTTGCCCAGAAAGACCTATCTCCCCAAACCCAAGAGTGGAAAGGATAATTTAAGTTTAGCTTTTAGTTTACACAATATAACTGGAGTTCCCTCCCCACAACAAACCCCGAATAATGTTTATAATTTAGCAATCAACTGAAATGATGAAAGAATTACCACACAATTGAAATAAAATATTTATGTATTTCAAACCAGTAAAACCGTGTCTTCAAGGGCTGGGAGAAATCTAGTTCTGAATTAGGGATGGATACAAATAAAATGGGATATTTGTTTATCTGAGTCTTTAAGTTGCTTTTCTTCTTCTTAAAGAGTTAATAAACTTTCATTTGGAATAGGCATAGTTTACTAAATTAAAGGATTTGATTGAGTATTCCTTAAAAGTAACTGGCCGGGTATACAATGAAGCAAGTTATCCAGGAGTCAAGGAGAGAAAAATTACTTCAGACTGTTTTATGAATATTCTTCCAAAATCACCAATCCTTCAACAAAAACAGTTCAACGGAAGATTTCAGTTCCTGGTACTGAACTGAACAAAGAGAACCACATGTTTTTAATGATTGCTCATAAACGACCCAAATAAATCTCCAACAGAACAGCAGCGGTTCTTTCTGTACTTTTCCCTTCAAAATTCACAGGGCTGATTCAACATAGAAATAAAAATCACTGTACTTTATGGCACCACTCACTTTGTGACACATTTATTTGCTGTCATGAAAGTTAGTGCCTCAACAGAGTAAATGAGATTTAGGGAAAATTTCTTTTTATTTTAAACAGCACAAAATGTCCTTGCCATTTGTGGCACAGAGTTTACCCACCTCAAATGAGAAGATTTTCAAACTAAGTGAGAGACTGAACATTTATATATAAATGTTACAAGGAAGCTTTCCAAATAGCTTGCCAATCAATTATGAAGCTGACCTTAGATCAGGATTACACTGCTAACTACCATTTATAAGAAATGAAGCCTGCACAGCAAAAAAGTATAACAGAATTTAACCACTCACATTCTAGTCTCTTGAACTCCAACCCTAAATTAAAAGGCAGCACAACAGCACCCCCTGCTGGAATTACTAAAACAGGAGTAATCAACCCTGTAGCAAGACAAGAACTGTTTCAGAAGGACTCATTTCCTACTAACTGAAAACAGGTTCACATCAACCAGTAGTTGTCTATACACATGTGTTCATAAAGGCTGAATTAAGGGTTTTAAATTAAAAGACATTGCTCTTTCCTGTTCACTTCTCTGGCTCCACACAGCCCCAACTACCCCAAGTGATTCTAATATCTGGCTCTAGCTCTAAATAAAAAGATTTTCAAATCTGTTTTCCTTAAAGAAAGATTGGCAACCACATAAAGGGGAAATTGAGGCCATTTTCTGTTTACAACTGCTTGAATAACCCCTCTCCTTCCCATCCCATCTTGGCCTCAGAACACACCTGAAGACCACCATTAAGGCAGCCTGGAGGTCTGTGAACCACAACTTTACATGCCACTGGCAAAATGCCTACACAGATTCTGGAATTCAAAATACACACATTATATATTAAGGAACCACATGCATGAACTGCTAATACATCAATGCCTTGCAGACCTATAAAAATCACAGAAACCATTGTGAAGATAACATAGCTCCATTCTCCAACTCAAACTTACAGAAGAATTTCAAAGTTCTTTACGTGTGGTATCAGGCTGCAGGAGGTAACTCCTGCTGAATCTCATTGAGCTACATCGTTCTGAGAGGCTGTGTCAACTTAGTAGCTAGCACCTTGCTCCCTCCTGTGAAAGGTTCTGACTGGAAGGTACTTAGCACAGTTTTCAAAAACTGAAGCTCAGCTACTTTACTGAAGTTGTCACCAGAGATATTATTTGGTTCAGAATTTCAATCAAGGTACATCTGAGTTTGAAATTTAAAAGGATACCAAGGGCAGGCAAGGTGGCTTAGCAGGTAAAAACACTTGCACTGTAGGCCTGGTGACCTGAGTTCCAGCTACAGAACCTACATATGGAGAAAACTGATTGCACAAAATTAGCCTCTGACCACCATGCGCACATTGTAGCTCAAGCACCCATACACAAATATGCACAAAAATAATTTAAAACTTTAAATATAAGCCAGGCGTGGTGGCATGCGCCTGTAATCCCAGCACGAGGCCGAGGCCAGAGGCCAGAGGGCATAGGGCAGAGGGCAGGAGGCAGAGGCAGAGGCAGAAGGAAGGATCTCTATGAGTTCAAGGCCAGCCTGGTCCACAGAGCAAGCTCCAGCCAGGTGGGACTAAAGGGAGACCCTGTCTCAAAAAGACTCCCCCCAAAAAAACACCTTTAAATATATACATAAACATATAAATAAATGAATGGATACAAACCTCCAGTCTCTTTTCAAGTGATTCAATTCTGTCCTTTTTGCTGGCAAGATTAGCCCGTGTGTAGCGGCTCTGCCCAGGAAGATATAAGACCTGACTGTAGCATTCTTCCCACACCTGGTTATAAGCCTCACTGGAGAGTTCTCCATGGCTCATTCCTTGTTTTACCACTTCCATCTCTTGTACCAGAACATCCTGGGCCTGTTTACAAAAATAATTTTGTTAAGTTTAAATATACACTTTCCAAAGACAAGAAAGTTTAGTTGGTAGTTTCCTAGAAAAGGACAGACAATACCTAAGCCAAATAAGAAGCTCTAAGTAGGGGAGTGAGGAGATGCTCTGTGAGAAAGAGTGAAGACATGGATCTCCAGGACTCATGCAAAAAACAAACAAACAAAAAAAGACACAGCCACATGTGTACCTGTATGCAAGCACTAAAACCTACTGACACACATACCTCTTCCTCCCGCCGCAGATGCAAACTGATTTCTTAAAATCAAGCATCCATGATTCCCCAAGCATATCCATCCACAGTTTGCTGTGGCTCACTGTAACATGTCTCAGGTATGCACCTGTCTCTATGTGCCAGAAAACAGTCCAAAAGAAGTACAACCTATACATTACCCCCCAAAACCAACTTCTTACGAAGTAGCCAATATTAACTTCATTTTTAAAGCTGATAAAACTAAAGCTTAGAGATTAAACAACTGCCCAAGACCACACCTCTAATAAGGAAATGAAGTAATTTCAAGCCCAGACACACCACTGATTAGCTGTGCTCCATCCACTGCCATCCCACCCTCCACTCATGACTTCACAAGATAAAGGGCATCATGGAATCCTTGACAGAAGCCTTTTTCTCATTCTAAAGGACTCAGTCCTTTTCTCATTCTGGGCACATAAGTCAGATACTAAGGGAAGGGGCTGGGCAGCCTAGGTTCCATCACGACTTTACCACTGAAATAGCTGCCTGCAATGCTGAACTTCTCTGAGCCTATTTCTCAACTGTAAAATGCAGCTAACACCCACTTGTCAAGTTTACAATTAGGATTAAATGAATAATATAAAAGCCTAGCCCAATCCCACACACACAGAGCTCCCCTGTGCATATCAAAACCTCATCCAGGGGCTAGCACTGGCTGAGCAGTTAAGAGCAACAGCTCCTCTTAAAAGGTTCAATTCCGGGGCTGGAGAGATGGCCTAGTGGTCAAGAGCGCCGACCACTCTTACAGAGGACCCGGGTTCAATCCCCAGCACCCACATGGCGGCCGAGAACCATCTGAAACTACAATTCCAGGAGAACTCCAGTTCCAGGGGAATCTGACACCCTCTTCTGACCTCCGCGGCACTGCACAACACGGGTGTACAAATCTGCATGCAGACAGTACATTCATACACATAAAGAAATTTTTAAAAAAATTTAAAAAAAAAAGGTTCAATTCCCAGCTGGCTGTGATGGCACACGCCTTTAATCCTAGCACTTGGGAGGCAAAGGCATGCAGATCTCTGTGAGTTCAAGGCCAGTCTGGTCTACAGAGTGAGTTCCAGGACAGCCAGAGCTACAGGGAGACCCTGTCTCCAAAACGTATGCCAAGGAAAATAAAAACAAAAAAAAAGGTTAAATTGCCCAACACCGTCACCACAACAGCTAGGCCTAAGAATCACGCTGTACTGACACTGTGCCATAGGGGAGCCAACAGCCCTGCTTTATGACCTATCTCAGGCACTTGTATGATACAGGTGCAAAAACCTTTAACATACCTGCACGGCATAGCAAATCATATACTCATAGGCAATGAAAAAATTAATTCTAGGCTGGAGGAGATGGCCTCCAGCGGTTTTAAGAAGCCACTGAATCTGCTCTGTACAGAAGGATCCTGGGTTCGATCCGCGGGGAGACCCATGAGTGCGCGGACGCGAGAACCGAAACTCCAATTTCCAAGGCGAGACTCCCAGTACGAGAGTAATCCGAGCACACCCTTCTCTTGACCTCGCGCGGCATGACTGCGTACGACACGTGGTGCACAGATACACTGCAAGCAGACAGTAAGCATTGCATGGCACAACATATTGGTTGTGTACGAAATAAATAAATAATAATTAAAAAAAAAAAAAGGCAATGCTTTAAAAAAAATAATAGTTCTAAAAGCATACATCTAGCCTCTTCATATCTTAACATAAAAGTTCACAACCGGGGCTGGAGAGATAGCTTAGCGGTTAAGAGCGCCGACCGCTCTTGCAGAGGACCCAGCACCCACATGGCGGCTGAGAACCGTCTGTAACTCCAATTCCAGGAGAACTCCAGTTCCAGGGGAATCCGACACCCTCTTCTGACCTCCACGGCATTGCACGACACGGGTGCACAAACCTACATGCAGACAATACATTCAAATAAATAAATAAATAAATAAATAAATAAAAATTTTTAAAAAGTTCACAACCAAGTCGGGGGGCGGTGGCACACGCCTTTAATCCCAGCACTTGGCAGGCAGAAGGAGGCGGATCTCTGTGAGTTCAAGGCCAGCCTGGTCTACAGAGTGAGTTACAAGACAGCCAGAGCTACAGGGAGACCTTGTCTCAAAAAGACCAAATAAATAAATAAATAAATATTCACAACCACCCTCTCTGCCTTTGTAGGAGGCTTTCAGTGTTTCTAATAATAATAATACTGGAAAGTAAACAATCAAAATACGTAAATTCCAAACAAATGACCAATGAGAAATTTTAATAAAAATTGAAAATTATATCTATACACATTAAAGATTGGATATTTTTTAAGTAATTCCTCTTATAAGAACTAATGGAAACCAGTCAATTTAAACATACTTTATATAATTCCTTTTTGTTTCTTTGGTTTGGTTTTTTGAGACATCTCTCACTGTGTAGGCCAGGCTGGCCTTGAACTGGCAATCTTCCTGCCTCAGTCACCCAAAGTGCTGAGATTACAGGCATGCACCCAGCTATCTCACTCAAATTCCAAAACTTCTATTCAAAGACAGTGCTAGGACTGGAGAGATGGCACTTGCTGCCCTTCCAGAGGACCCAGGGTAGGCTCCCAGCACTCATATGATGGCTAACAGTGGTCCTTAACTTCAATTCAGGAGGATCCAATGCCTTCTTCCGGTCTCCAAGAGTACCAGGCACACATGTGCTGCATTAACACACTTGCAGGCACAAAACCCTCTCACACATAAAACAAAAATTAAGAGGGGCTGGAGAGATGGGTCAAAGGTTAAGAGCACTGACTGTTCTTGTGTGAGACATGAGTTCAGATCCCTGAACCCACATAGTGGCTGACAACAATCCAACTCCAGTTCCTGCTCATCCAATGCCTTCTGTCCTACATGAGCAATACACAACATGAATGCACTTACATACATGCAATAACTCACACATTAAAATGAAAAAGCATTATTAAAAAATAATTCTTGGCCAGGTGTGGTGGTGCACGCCTTTAATCCTAGCATGTGGGGGGCAGAGGCAGGCGGATCTCTGTGAGTTCAAGGCCAGCCTGGTCTACAGAGTGAGTTCCAGGACAGTTGGGGCTACAGGGAGACCCTGTCTCGAAAAGACCAAAAAATAATAATTCTTTTTAGAAGAGGGATATAAACAGATAAAACATAAAAGAACATTTAATATTATTTGATTCAAATAATCCCACAGTAACTAGAATTGTTACTTTCAGAACTTACACTCACATTTATTCCCTGTAGGAAGAAACTCTTAATGGCTGCCTTGCTTCTGGTGTCCAAAATTAAAAGAAAAGGAGGACAGGAGAGATGGCTCAGTGGTTAAGAGCACTGGCAGCTCTTGCACAGGACCTGGGTTTGATTCCCAGCACCCACATGAAGATAAACAGCCATGTGTAGCTCCAGTTCCAAGGGATCCGACACCCTCTTCTGACCTCCATGGATTTTTGTATGACGTATGTGACATGCACTTACATGTATGCAGGTAACATGAAACAAATAAAAAAATAATAACTCAAAAAAATGTAAAGAAACTGCAGGCAGATTATGGAGCCCAATTCTCAACCCCAGGTCAGTGATGAATTATGCTTGCCAAAAAGGCACAAGGGTATCTGACTCCTACTCAAAAATCATGGCCACATTGATGAAACAAATCTAAGCTCTCCTTAGATCAGTATCTCTCTCCCACCTTCTTCCATCCCTCTCTCCCCTCCCTTCTGTCTGAAAATCCTAACTTGAATTAATCATGCAATAAAGAAAACTAAGACTCTTGAGACAGGGGTTGAAAAGCAAGTATGCATGAGACGAGACAGACAAATGTACGGCAGCCTGTTTTGAGGTGGCTGTACTTCAGAGCCGAATAACATAGGAGGAAAGACCTAAGCTAATGCTTTCCTTCTACTTCAATCCATTTTATATTGCTATAACAACAATATATAATATAAAACGTTTTATAAAGAAATCTCTTCTCACACCTGGAAGCTCAGAAGCCCAAGATCAAGAGATCACATCTGATGAGGGCCTTCTAACTGTATCACAAAGAAGCAGAGGCATCATTCCCAAGAGAACTCACTCCAGAAACAACTGACCCATTCATGAGAATAGAGCCCTCAGACTTAATCTCTTCTTCAAGCCCCAAATCTCAATACTGCTAAAATAGGCATTAAATCTCAATGTGGGACAGTCAAACCATTACAGCTTCCAATTAGAAACTTTCTTTTTTTTATTTTATTTTTTTTTTTTGTACGTGTATAAATGTATTATCTTCATGCAAGTTTGTGCACCTGTGTCGTGCAATGCTGCGGAGGTCAGAAGAGGGTGTCGGATTCCCCTGGAACTGGAGTTCTCCTGGAATTGGAGTTTCAGACAGTTCTCAGCCGCCATGTGGGTGCTGGGGATCGAACCCGGGTCCTCTGTAAGAGCTGTTGGCGCTCTTAATCGCTAGGCCATCTCTCCAGCCCCCCCCTTTTTTTTATGTTTATGAGTGTACTGTCTGCATGTCTGTGCACCCGTGTTGTACAATGCCGCGGAGGTCAGAAGAGGGTGTCAGATTCCCCTGGAACTGGAGTTAAAGACAGTTCTCAACCACCATGTGGGAGCTGGGGATCGAACTCCGGTCCTCTGCAAGAGCAGTTGGTGCTCTTAACTGCTAGGCCATCTCTCCAGCCCCAGAAACTACCTTCTTATATTATTGTAGAGAGGTCTAATCATACATTTGTTGCTGTCAATACAATAAGAATAAAAATGTGTGAAAGAACAACAACACAGACTTTAAAACACAAATTCAGGCTGGGCGTAGTAGTATATGATTTTAATCCCAACACTCAAGAGGCCAGCCTGGCCTACACAGAGAGTTCTAGGTTAGCTGAGGCTCTAGGAAGACCCTGCCTCAAAATTGAAAGAAACAGAGAAACAGAGAGAAAGAGAGAAAGAGAGAAAGAGAGAAAGAGAGAGAGAAAGAGAGAGAGAAAGAAAGAGAGAAAGAAAGAAAGAAAGAAAGAAAGAAAGAAAGAAAGAAAGAAAGAAAGAAAGAAAGAAAGAAAGAAAGAAAGAAAGAGAGAAAGAAAGGAAAGGGAAAGAAAGGAAAGAAGAAAGAGAGAAGAGAGAGAAAGAGAGGAGAGGAGAGAAAGAGAAAGAGAAAGAGAGAAAGAGAGAAAGAGAGAGAAAGAAAGAAAAATTCTTTCATATTAAGACCCTGCCTCAAAAACACCAAAAAAAAAAAAAGAAAAAAAGAGAAATTCTTTCATATTAATCTACATAAGAAAAATGTAAGTATTAAAGTCAATCAATTGCAGGCTTGAACACAAGAAAATAGCAATCACGTAACTGTCAACCAACCCAACACTTCCACAAATCAAAAACTTCTTGCCACCACAGCCTATGTATCTAAAAAACACAAGGCAAGAAGTTGTCAAAACATATCCTGGGGGTTAGGAGAATGGTTCGGAGGGTAAAGTGCTTACTGCACAGCATGAGGAGCTGACTTTGGACCTCCAGCTCCACATGAAAGCCAGGTGTAGTGAAATACACCTGTAACTCCAGCAGCAGTGAAGGGGACACAGGAAGCTACCACTAGTCAGCCAGTCTAGTCACAACGGAGTAAGAGAGACCCTGTTACAAAAATAAAGTAGAATAGAGGAAGGAATGTGACATCCTCTGGCCTCCAGACATGCACGCATGGGCTCACACATCCCCCACATACCACAAAAATTTCTTAACCAGTAAGAGCAATAAAAAAGTATCCTTTTCAGAACATTTCCTATGGACACTTATCTCCTAAAAATATGCCCCATATGGTTGTGAATGGCAATAAATAAATAAAATAAATTCCTACTTTGTCTAACACACAGCCTTAATAAATACCTAAATCTCATGAGAGAAATATTCCTGCTCAATCTTATTACCTTCTTCAAGTCTTCTTTGGAGAACTTTTCATAAGGATTATGCTCCAGATAGGTAATGTGCTCTGAATTATTGGTAGTCAGTCCTGCAGTTTTCCCTTTTTTATTTCCAGATGGCTCATAGGGGTGATGTAGGAGGTCATAATGAAGCATCGTGATCATTTCCTTCTTGATCAGTTCTTCACTCTTCTGTAAATCTGTCAGAGGTGGTTCTACATTTAAGGGTCTTAAAATAGTTTCATTCACCTAAAATTTTCAAACAAATAGAATTATGAAACATACCTGTAATATATAAATGCTGCTTCTACAACATGAATTAAATAGCAGTTTCATAGTCTTAAAAGCATCTTTTTCCCACCATTTCTAAATTCTTTTTTCTACTTCTAAACTTTTAATATTAGTAGAGCATTTTTAAAAATTATATTCCTGGAGCTGGAGATGGCTCAGCAGTTAAGAACAGTGGCTGCTCGGGGGCTGGAGAGATGGCCTAGCAGTTGAGAGCACCAATTGCTCTTGCAGAGGACCCGGGTTCGATCCCCAGCACCCACATGGCGGCTGAGAACCGTCTGTAACTCCAATTCCAGGAGAACTCCAGTTCCAGGGGAATCCGACACCCTCTTCTGACCTCCGCGGCATTGCATGACACAGGCGCACAAACCTACATGCAAACAGTACATTCATACACATAGAAAATAAATTTTAAAAATTAAAAAAAAAAAAAACAGTGGCTGCTCTTGCAGAAGTCTTGAGTTCAATTCTTAGCACCCACATGACACCTAACATCCGTCTATAACTTCCAGAGGATCCAATGCATTCTTCTGACCTCACAGGCATTACACAACATCCTCATACACACAGAATAAAAATAATAAATAAGCTGAGCGTGGTGGCGCATGCCTTGTAACCCCAGCACTAGGGAGGCAAAGGCAGGTGGATCTCTGTGAGTTCAAGGCCAGCCTGGTCTACAGAGCAAGTTCCACGCCAGCTGGGGCTACAGGAGACCTTGTCTCAAAAATACCAAAAATAAATAAATAAATAAATTTTTTAGAAATTAGTGAGTTAGGTTACTATATTGCAGAAAGTAGATCAAAGTTTATAACAGTCTTTATGAAATAAAAAGCATCAAATGTATAAACAGAAACTACAACTTTCCTAAATCAAAAATTCTGACTTACTTCAGATGGTCTTGGCAGATCTTTCTGGACAGCTTTGTGCATTCGTTTCATTTCCTTTACACGCTCAGCATCTCGTATGGCCTTAAAGGGGAATTCATATCCATTACTGCTGCTATACAGCTGATCAAACATGTTCAAACATAAGCTGCAGAAAATTCTTTGAAGTGTGCAGAAAGGCAATGTCAAGGCACAGGAGTCAATCTATGCACTCTTTTTTATACAACACTGAGAACTCCTCACAAATACCAGAGCATTCTCCAAATTTACCTGGCACTACCCATCAGACAAGCAGCTTTAGCTAAATGCAATTATAAATGTAGAAGAGATTCCTACAACCCTTCTCTTTCTCTCCAAAGTTACTAACTTTTTGTTGAAAAAGCCAGTCAATGTTTCCATGTGAGGAAGTAAAGCAACTGTAATTCCAGGTGGCTCCAAGAACAGAACACAAAGGTAACTTCCTGTAACATCCTCCCTCCGCTCCCCACGTTCGTAAGATCCCCATAAAATGAACCCCTATCACCTGCAGCAGCCCGCACACCTATGGCCCACAGGCACTGTAGCATCTGGAGTTCAAGTGAGCGATGAAAGCATAAAAGCTCTTGAAGCCGGGCATGGTGGTGCACGCCTTTAATCCTAGCACTTGGGAGGCAGAGGCAGGGAGGATCTCTGAGTTCAGGGCCAGTCTGGTCTACAGAGTGAGTTCCAAACCAGCTGGGACTACAGGGAGGCCCTGTCTCGAAAAGACAAAAAAAAATTTTTTTAAAAGCTCTTGAGATATAAGCCGGGCGTGGTGGCGCACGCCTTTAATCCTAGCACTTGGGAGGCAGAGGCAGGCGGATCTTTGTAAGTTCAAGGCCAGCCTGGTCTACAGAGTGAGTTCCAGGACAGCTGGGACTACAGGGAGACCCTGTCTCGAAAAGACAAAAAAAAAAAAAAAAGCTCTTGAGATATGACTCAGTGACGCAAACCTTTAATCCCAGCACTCAGGAGGCAGAGACAGGTGGATCTCTGTGAGTTCAAGGCCAGCCTGGTCTACACAGTGAGCTCCAGGCCACCTGGGACTAAAGGGAGACCCTGCCTCGAAAAGACCAAAAAAAAAAAAAAGGAAGGAAATATACACAGAGAAGACCAAAAGAGAAAGCAGGGTTTTTTGCTGCTGTTGTTGTTTTTTTTCTGTTAAGTGATGAGAAAAGACAAAAATACTATAGGGCAAGCAAAGCAGACCTTTATGAGGGATACTGGGAATACTGTAAAGGACTCACGCATCTTTACTAAAAGTGCTACCTCTGATTGTCAACAGACCTTCCACGTGTCACAAAGCAGCATAAGAGTCTAAGATAAAAGACCCAGTAATATAGCCTAGGGTCTTAAAGCATGCAGTATTTTTTTTTAAATTTTATTTATTTCTGTATGTCTATGAATGTACTATCTGCATGCAGGTTTGTGCACCCGTGTCGTGCAATGTCGCAGAGGTCAGATTCCCCTGGAACTGGAGTTCTCCTGGAATTGGAGTTTCAGACAGTTCTCAGCCGCTATGTGGGTGCTGGGGATCAAACCCGGGTCCTCTGTAAGAGCAGTCTTTTTTTTTTTTTTTCTAAAAAAAAAAACAATGCATCTTGGATTGGTCATGTAATAGTTTTTTTTTTATCATCTTTTTGGTAGACAGGGTCTCGCCTTGATCGCCCAGCTGGCCTGGAACTTCCAGTCGTAGAGCAGGCTGGCCTTAAACTCATCAAAGATCCACACTGCCTCTGCCTCCTGAGTGCTAGGTATTAAAGGTGTGCCCACCACCCACGCCAGTGCGGTCCGTAAATATGTTTTTAAGTTAGTGTAGAATAATAAAACTGGATTGGGAAATTTGAAATATGTCAGGAAATTTAATAATACCTTGTGTTGGTGTATCTTATAATTACTTGCCCATCTGCTCATAGTTTAGAGTTCAGTGAATTGCGTAAGATGAGGTTTAACCTCTTGTCTTGAAGTGAGGAACTGGGTTCAAGTGGACTAATTTTTCTCTCAAATCGTATAACTGCTTTCAGCTAGCTCTGCTGCATTTCCATGGTGATTTTAGAAGGGCTTTCTCAGGATTTCTGTGAGAATGACACCACTGGAAATCATATTTTTTTTAACCTATTTTTCTTCTGTACCTATGCAACAGTTTCTTATAGAATACATGGCAGTTAAAAACTATTATTAATTTTATGTGTATGAGTGTTATTGACTGCATGTGTGTGAGTGCACCCATGTTGTGTAATGCCTGAGGAGGTCAGAAGAGGCCCTCAAATCCTCTGGAACTGGAGTACGCCATGGACGTGTTGACCACGAAGTTAGAACCTGGTTTCGCTCTCGAAGAACAGCTAGTGCTTTTTTTAAAAAAAATTTTTTTTTAATTTAATTTTATTATTTCTGTATGTGTATGAATGTACTGTCTGCATGCAGGTTTGTGCACCCGTGTCGTGCAATGCCGCGGAGGTCAGAAGATGGTGGTCGGATTCCCCTGGAACTGGAGTTCTCCTGGAATTGGAATTTCAGATGGTTTTCGGCTGCCATGTGGGTGCTGGGGATCAAACCCGGGTCCTCTATAAGAGTGGTCGGCGCTCTTAACTGCTAGGCCATCTCTCCAGCCCAAGAACAGCTAGTGCTTTTAACCACTGAGCCATCTCTCCAGCCCTGCAACATAGCAGTTTTTGTGGGTGGGTGGGGAGAGTTTGATCTTTAAGTTGTTCCATCTTAAGGCTTTTCTTCTTTTTTTTTTTTGGTTTTGAGACAGGGTCTCCCTGTAGCTGCGGGAGCTCCTGGAACATACTATGTAAGACCAGGGGCTGGCCTTGAAACTGCACGAGATCTACCTGCCTCGCTGCTCCAAGTGCTGGATTAAAGGCATGCACTACCACGCCCAGAAAGGCATTTAAAAAAAAAAACAAAAAACAACAGAAATTTGCCCTCATGAATGATATCCAGAATGTCTTTAGATATTTAGCAAGACTCAGGTGGTAAACATAAAGCTTCTGTGCAGTAGTATACATTCAATGGAAAATAATAACACTGTTCCTTAAGGTATGTAGGTGATAGGAATGAATGAGGTACCAGGGTAAATTGATAACATGGAGAAGGAATTGGCATTCCTTTCACAGAGTTAAACTCATACTACAGAACAAAATACTTTTGACTCATAGTGTTACATCTATGCTGCCATTCCATAAAAGTAAGGTTGTCAAGGTAGGTGGGGCATATGAATGTTCTAGCATCTCTCAGACTGCAGTCTGTTGTGGCTGTGAAGAATACTGAGACATGTTCACCCTGAGTGGTGGGTAATACTGTGAAGAGATTTAGTTAATTTGATTTGCTATTCTAAGCTATTTTATCTTGACATTATTCATTTATAGTATTTTTTTTTTTCTTTTTGAACAGGTCCCCCTTTTTTTTTTTTGTCTTTTGCTCTGATTTATGTAGACCACACTGCCCTTGATACCAGAATTCCACTTGCCTCTGCCTTCCAGGGTGCTGAGATTAAAATGATGCACACCACCACAACCCAGCTTCATGTAGTCTTACTACAAGCAAAGCATATAAACTACTTTTGTGTAAAAGAAGATGAAAAGACATTCTTAGGGTTTTACATAAAAGTAGCAGTCATGGGGGCTGGACGAGATGGCCTAGCGTGTTAGAGAGCACCGACTGCTCTGCAGCAGACCTGGGTTCGATCCCCAGCACCCAGCATGGCGATAAGAACCTCTGTAACTCCGATTCCGGAGAACTCCAGTTCCACCAGGGAATCCGACAGCTTTCTTACCTCTTGCTGCGCATTGCAAACACGGCACGGGTGCAAAGACACTACAATGCCAGAAATACATTCATACACATGACAAAAATAAATAAAATTACAAAAAAAAAAAAAGTAGGCAGTCATGGTTGTGTCCTTAAGATGTATCCAAAAGGCTCAGTAGAAGAGAGCAAATGAAAACAAAACAAAAAACAGCCAAAAATCAGATACTATTCCAATGGACTGAGCTGGAGAAATTAAATCCCCTTAGGATCCTTGTACCCCTTGACTATTGTCCTATAGCAGTTTTCCATTACAGTGAAATGACTCTGTCTCCTCCTGGCTTGTACCAAGTGTTATCATCCCGCCCGTAAATTTCTGTTATTTTAACAAATTTTATTATTTTTTATTTAATTTTTCTTAAGTAGTATTCTTTTTTTTTTTTTAAGTTAATTTTTATGATGTTTGCTTTTGTCATCTTTTTTTTTTTTTTTTTTTTTAATTCACATTATTTCCTTTCCCTCCCCCCCCCCCCACCCCATCCCAGATCAGTATTATGAGCCGAACTGAGTCTTGCATCTTTCTCTTTTTTTCATTTTTTTAGCTATAGTGTAATCCATGAGTACAGGCATCCTTCATGCAAAACCACATCTGCAGGAGGTAGTGCCCAAACCCCCACAGCCCCAACCATCCAGTGGGGGTGACAGGATGTTTTTCAATAAAGTCGAGCAAATGAGTGTCACGATACATACGCTGTAGTTTCATCACAATTCACCCCAATCGTAGCCCGTTAACATTTACACACGCCCCTCTTCATTGATTTGTTCCCTAGGCTTACGAAAGGGGCACAGGTGGATGAGAGTAAAACAGTCCCCTCTCTCTGGAGCTGTTGACTTGGACTCTGGTCAATTCTGGCGGTTTCCTTTCACGTGGGCTGACAGTTTGTCCAGGAGTAACCTCTTCGATCCTACTGATGAAGCAAAGCCAATTTAGATTACAGGATTTAANTCCCTCTTCTGGAGCTGTTGACATTGGGACCTCTGGTCAATTCTGCTACCCTGTCCTCATGGGCTGTTAGTTTGTCCAGGAATAACCCCTTGATCCTACTAATGAAGCAACAAGCAATTAGATATATAAGGTATTTAAGCAAGCACTAATTGTTATTGTAGGTTACCTTTGGTATAGACACTTTTGTTTGGATGATATGTTAATTTATGAGTTACATTTTTCCCCCTGTTAAATATGACAGGGTCTTACTGTGGCTTTTATAAATTCTCCTAACCTGTTAGAGGATTTAAGCTTGTGGCATCAGCCAGTGGGTTATTCCTCCAAGAGAGAGCCAATCAATTAATTTGAATATACAAGGCCACAGGCCTTGCTGCACCAGTATTTCCAGGCAGGTGAATACTGGTGTCGCTATTTTTATGTGTATGAGTGTACTGTCTGCATGTAGATGGCAAATCGATACACCGCACCGTGTCGTGCAATGCCAAGGAGGTTCAAACAGAGGACGGCGTCGGATCCCTGGAACTGGAGTTAAGATGGATTTCAGCCACAGCCTTGGTTGCTGGGGATGAACGTGGTCCGTCCTCTCAAGAGGTGGACGACATCTTAACTGCTCTAGGCCTTCTCTCCAGCCCTAAATTTTCTTTTCTAATGGCATCTTTAGAGCTCACATAAGCTTGTATTTTTATTAGTTTTTAATTTAATTTTTTTTTTTGTTTTGTTTTGAGAGGCTTCCTGTAGCCCAGCTGTCCTGGAATCGCTCTGAGACCAGGGGCCTTGAACTTCAAAAAAAAAAGATCTACCGCCTTTCTCTGCCTCCCAAGTTGCTAGGAAGGCATGCAGACCCACGCGGGCATAATTGTTTTTAATACTGGCAGATGGGCTGGAGAGATGCCTAGCATTTTAAGAGCACTAATGTACTGTCTGCATGCAGGTCTGTGCACCCGTGTCGTGCAATGCCGCGGAGGTCAGAAGAGGGTCTCGGATTCCCCTGGAACTGGAGTTCTCCTGGAATTGGAGTTACAGACGGTTCTTAGCCGCCATGTGGGTGCTGGGGATCGAACCCGGGTCCTCTGCAAGAGCGTCGGTGCTCCTAACCGCTAGGCTATCTCTCCAGCCCCCAGTTTTTTTATCTATTTATTTATTCATTTATATATTTACGGATTTCTACATTCTATCTTTTTTTTTAATTTTTTTTTATTTATTTTTGTACGTGTTTGAGTGTACTGTCTGCATGTAGGTTTGTGCACCCGTGTTGTGCAATGCCCCGGAGGTCAGAAGAGGGTCTCGGACTCCCCTGGAACTGGAGTTCTCCTGGAATTGGAGTTTCAGACAGTTCTCAGCCACCATGTGGGTGCTGGGGATCGAACCCGGGTCCCCTACAAGAGCAGTCGGTACTCTTAACCGCTAGGCTATCTCTCCAGCCCCAAGAGATGCATTTGTTTTTAACATTTTCTTTTCACTAGATTGAAGTGATGGTTTAAAAGGTTACCTATGTGTTATTCAGAAAAGCAAAATGAATCTGAGCACATTCAAATTTATATGTGTGTGTATATATATACATATATATACATTTTAAGAAAGCCATCAAGATTATTTTAGTATATAATCATTCATGTGACTATATTATTAGTAAATGACATAATTTAGGAATCTGGTTTAAATATTAAAACTTGTAGCAGCGATGTGGAAACATGGCACAGCCACTCTTCATTCCATGTTCATTCAGCTACACTGCTGCTTTTTTCCAGTGATCACCCACCTGCTTTCGAGCATCCACATCAGCAGCATCTTCAATATAGGTATCATCTATTTCACGTTCTTCCAGCTCCTTCTCAGCATTTTCTGGCAGAACAATTTCAAAATCATTCTTAGGAGCAGGAAGGCCTAATAACCCTAAACGGAGATGTTCCCGAGATTCTCTTTCCTGTAGAAAATAATTGGTCCTTTTCAATTCATGCACATTGAGTCTTTGACTAATATTCTGCAAGAGTTTCTAAAATATCAGGCCATGGTAGCACATTCCTCTCATTACAAAACTGAAGAAGACTGCCACAGCTCAAAATACCAAGTCACTGTCTCAAAAACCAAAAGCGCAGCCTTTAGTCCCAGCACTTCACTGGCAGACACAGGGAGATCTCTGTGAGATCAGGCCAGCCTGATCTACATAGTGAGTTTCAGGCCAGCTGAGGCTACAGGAAGACTGACCTTGTCTCAAAAAACTTCAAAAAGATTAAAAAAGAAAAAAAAAAGGCAAAAACAATTAGCTTGGGGGCCAGAGAGATTGCTCAGTGAGTAGGGGCCTTGCCACCAAGACTGCCACCTGATTTTAATTCATAGGATGCACATGGTAGAAAAGAGAACCAACTCTTGCAAAACTGTCCTCTAACCTACACACACACACACACACACACACACACACACACACACACACACACAGATACATGTACCCACACATACACACCACAGCTCAGTAATTAAAAGCCCTGGCTGCCGTTGCAGAAGACCCAGGTTCAGTTCCCAGCACCCACATGGTAGCTCAGAGCTATCAGTTCCGTGGATCCAATGCCCTCTTAGTTTTCATGGCACTGCACATACCTGGTACACTTACATATATGTAGCACACATATAAAATTTTGTTTTAATTTTTTAATTTAAATAAATTAGGTCAGGCTTGGTGGCACATCCCTTTTAATGACAGCACTCGAAAGGCAGAGGGGAGACAGAGGGAAAGGAGAGGCAGGGGAGGCAGAGGAGGCAAAGGAGGGAGAGGAGGGAGAGGAGGGAGAGGAGTTTTTGATACTGGGAATCGACCTGGGGCCTCGCATGCTAAGTAGGTACTTTACAGTCTGGGTGCATCCCCAGCCCTGAATTACTTTTTTCCAGTAGTCCATAATTACCAAATCAAATGCATGTCTAGCTTTTTTTACTCTCTGCCCCTTCTGAGGTGAATTTGAGGCTTAAAAAAAAAACCCAGAATATACTGATTGATTACAAGTCAAAGATTTTGATTGGTCTTAATGCAAGGAGAAAAATAGAATCAAAAAATCTGACTCTGGTATTGGGGATTGTTTTTTTTTAATTAATACAAAACTTTGTGTTTTATATATTTTTTTTATAAATTTTTTTTTTTTTTTTTTTTTTTTTTTTGGTCTTTTTGGGTCAAGGTCTTCCTATAGCCCCAGACTGACCAGCTGACCTGGAACTTGGAATGTAGACCAGGCTGGCCTCAGTCTCTCATAGATGCCTCTGCCTCTCCCTCCTCTCCCTCCTCTCCCTCCTCTCCCTCCGCGCCCTCTGCTTTCTCCCTCTTTCTCCCTCTTCTCCCTCTCGTTTCCTCTTCCTCTCTCCTTCCTCTCCCTCCTCTCCCCTCCTCCCTCCCTCTCCGCTCCGCTCCTCCTCACCCTTTCCCTCCGCGCCCCCTCTCCCCCCTCCTCTCTCCTCTCCCCCTCCCCCTCTCCTCCGTTGCTCCTCTGCCTCCCCTGCCTCTCCTTCCTCTGCTCCCTCTGCCTTCGAGTGCTGCATTAAAAGGGATGTGCCACCAAGCCCTGACCTAATTTATTTAAATTAAAAAATAAAACAAAAGTTTTTTTATCGTGTTAATTATGTTACATAGTGTACCAGGTATGTGCAGTGCCATGAAAACTAAGAGGGCATTGGATCCACTCAATGATAGCTCTGAGCTACCAGTGGGTGCTGGGAACTGAACCTGGGTCTGTCGCAAACGCAGCAGGCGTCTTAATTACTGAGCTTGTGTGTGTATGTGTGGTACATGTATCTGTGTTGGTGTGTGTGTGTGGTGTGTGTGTGTGTTGTGTGATGTGTGTGTACGGATAGAGCGAAGGTTTTGCGGATTGGTTCTCTTTCACCATTGCATCCTATGAATTAAAATCAGGTGGCAGTCTTGGTGGCAAGGCCCCTACTCACTGAGCAATCTCTCTGGCCCAGCTAATTGTTTTTGCCTTTTTTTTTTTTCTTTTTTCATTTTTCTTTGAGATGTTCTTGCATGTCATTTCCTGTTGCTCATCTGCTCTGAACTTCCCCTGTAGACATGGTTGGCCTTGATCTCACAGAGACTCGCTGTGTCTGCACGTGAGTGCTGGGACTAAAGGCTGCGCTTTTGGTTTTTGAGACAGTGACTTGGTATTTTGAGCTGTGGCAGTCTTCTTCAGTTTTGTAATGAGAGGAATGTGCTACCATGGCCTGATATTTTAGAAACTCTTGCAGAATATTAGTCAAAGACTCAATGTGCATGAATTGAAAAGGACCAATTATTTTCTACAGGAAAGAGAATCTCGGGAACATCTCCGTTTAGGGTTATTAGGCCTTCCTGCTCCTAAGAATGATTTTGAAATTGTTCTGCCAGAAAATGCTGAGAAGGAGCTGGAAGAACGTGAAATAGATGATACCTATATTGAAGATGCTGCTGATGTGGATGCTCGAAAGCAGGTGGGTGATCACTGGAAAAAAGCAGCAGTGTAGCTGAATGAACATGGAATGAAGAGTGGCTGTGCCATGTTTCCACATCGCTGCTACAAGTTTTAATATTTAAACCAGATTCCTAAATTATGTCATTTACTAATAATATAGTCACATGAATGATTATATACTAAAATAATCTTGATGGCTTTCTTAAAATGGTATATATATGTATATATAAACACAATATAAATTTGAATGTGCTCAGATTCATTTTGCTTTTCTGAATAACACATAGGTAACCTTTTAAACCATCACCTCAATCTACATGAAAGAAAATGTTAAAAACAAATGCATCTCTTGGGGTGGAGAGATTAGCCTAGGACGTTAAGAGTACCGACTGCTCTGTAGGGGACCCGGGGTCTCGATCCCCAGCACCTACCATTGGTGGCTGAGAACTGTCTGAACACTCCATTCCCAGGAGAACTCCAGTTGCAGGGGATCCGTTAGCCTCGTCGGCCTCTCGGGGCATGCATTGCACAACACGGGTGCACACAGACCTACATGCAGACAGGTACACTCAAACACGTACAAAAATAAATAAAAAAAAATTAAAAAAAAAGAAGATTTTTCTTTAAAAAAAAAAAAAAAAATAAAAAAAAAAAATAAAAGAAAAAAAATCTGGGAGCTGGAGAGATACTCAGCGGTGGAAGCACCGACGCTCTTGCAGAGGACCCGGGTTCGATCCCAGCCCCACCAGTGCGGCAAGAACGTCTGTAACTCACAATTCCAGGAGAACTCCAGTTCCAGGGGAAATCCCGAGACCCTCTTCTGACTCCGCGGCATTGCGGACACAGGGTGCACAGACCTGCCATGCAGGAAGTACATTCTACCATATTTTTCTAAAAAAAACAAAAATGCATCTTGGATTGGTCATGTAAATAAGTTTTTTTTTTATCATCTTTTTGGAGAAAGGGTCTCGCCTGTATGCCCAGCTGGCCTGGAACTTCCCAGTCGTAGAGCAGGCTGCCTTAAACTCATCAAAGATCCACACCTGCCTTCTGCCTCCTGAGTGCTAGGATTAAAGGTGTGCACCACCACGCCCGGCGGTCACGTAAATAGTTTTTAAGTTAGTGTAGAATAATAAAACTGGATTGGGAAATTTGAAATATGTCAGGAAATTTAATAATACCTTGTGTTGGTGTATCTTATAATTACTTGCCCATCTGCTCATAGTTTAGAAGTTCAGTGATATTGCTAAGATAGGTTTAACTCTGTCTT
The DNA here is from genome assembly GCA_009823505.1 of Rhizomys pruinosus. Taxonomy (NCBI): domain Eukaryota; kingdom Metazoa; phylum Chordata; class Mammalia; order Rodentia; family Spalacidae; genus Rhizomys; species Rhizomys pruinosus. The sequence continues at coordinate 1,707,096 of VZQC01002789.1, forward strand.
GAAGTGAGGAACTGGGTTCAAGTGGACTAATTTTTCTCTCAAATTGTATAACTGCTTTCAGCTTAGCTCTGCTGCATTTCATGGTGATTTTAGAAGGGCTTTCTCAGGATTTCTGTGAGAATGACACCACTGGAAATCATATTTTTTTAACCTATTTTCTTCTGTACCCTATGCAACAGTTTTTATAGCAATCATGGCAGTTTAAAAACTATTATTAATTTTATGTGTATGAGTGTTATTGACTGCCAGTGTGTGAGTGCACCCATGTGTGTGTAAATGCCTGAGGAGGTCAGAAGACGGCCTCAAATCCTCTGGAACTGGAGTCCGCATGGACGTGTTGCCCGAAGGTGTGAAATCAACCTGGTCTCTCTGAAGAACAGCTAGTGCTTTTTTAAAAAAAAAATTTTTTTTTTTTAATTTTAATTTTTAATTATTTCTGTATGTGGTATGAATTACTGTCGCATGCAGGTTGTGCACCCGTGTCGTGCAATGCCGCGGAGGTCAGAAAGATGGTGGTCGGATTCCCCTGGAACTGGAGGTTCTCCTGGAATTGGAATTCAGACAACTGTCTTTTCGGCTGCCATGTTGGGTGTGCTGGATCAAACCGGGTCCTCTATAAGAGTGGTCGGCGCTCTTAACTGCTAGGCCATCTCTCCGCCCGAAGAAAGCTAGGGCTTTTAACCATGAGCCATCTCTCCAGCCCTGCAACATAGCAGTTTTTGTGGGTGGGTTTTTTTTGGGGAGAGTTTGATCTTTAGTTGTTCCATTAAGGCTTTTCTTTTTTTTTTTTTTTGGCTCTTTGAGACAGGGTCTCCCTGTAGCGCGGCGAGCTCCTGGAACTACTATGTAGACCAGGCTTGGCCTTGAAACTCACGAGATCTACCTGCCTCGCTGCTCCAAGTGCTGGATTAAAGGCATGCACTACACCCGCCCAAAAGGCATTATAAAAAAAAACAAAAAACAAAGACAATTTGCCCTCATGAATGATATCCAGAATGTCTTTAGATATTTAGCAAGACTCAGGTGGTAAACATAAAGCTTCTGTGCAGTAGTATACATTCAATGGAAAATAATAACACTGTTCCTTAAGGTATGTAGGTGATAGGAATGAATGAGGTACCAGGGTAAATTGATAACATGGAGAAGGAATTGGCATTCCTTTCACAGAGTTAAACTCATACTACAGAACAAAATACTTTTGACTCATAGTGTTACATCTATGCTGCCATTCCATAAAAGTAAGGTTGTCAAGGTAGGTGGGGCATATGAATGTTCTAGCATCTCTCAGACTGCAGTCTGTTGTGGCTGTGAAGAATACTGAGACATGTTCACCCTGAGTGGTGGGTAATACTGTGAAGAGATTTAGTTAATTTGATTTGCTATTCTAAGCTATTTTACATTGACGTTATAATTCATTTAGTAGTATTTTTTTTTTCTTTTTGAGCAGGTCCCCCTTTTTTTTTTTTCCGTTATTTTTAGAATTCCTATGTAGACCAGGCTAGCCCTTGATCACTAGATTCCACTTGCCTCTGCCTTCCCAGGGTGCTGAGATTAAATGATGCACCCCACAAGCCCAGCTTCATGTAGTCTTACTACAAGCAAAGCATATAAACTACTTTTGTGTAAAAGAAGATGAAAAGACATTCTTAGGGTTTTACATAAAAGTAGCAAGTCATGGGGGGCTGGACGGATGGCCTAGCGTGGTTAGAGCACCGACTGCTCTGCAGCAAGACCTGGGTTCGATCCCCAGCACCCCATGGCGCTAAGAACCTTCTGTAACTCCAATTCCAGGAGAACTCCAGTTCATCAGGGAAATCGACAGCTTTCTGACCTCTTGTGTGCATTGCAAACGGCACGGGTGCAAAAGACCTACAGAGAAATACATTCATACAATACAAAAATAAATAAAATTAAAAAAAAAAAAAAAGTAGCAGTCATGGTTGTGCCTTAAATGTGTATCCAAAAGGCCTAGTAGAGAGGAAAACTAAAACAAAACACAAAAACAGCAAAAATCAGAAACTGATTCCAATGGACTGAGCTGGAGAAATTAAATCCCCTTAGGATCCTTGTACCCCTTGACTATTGTTCCTATAGCAGTTTTCCCATTACAGTGAAAGACTCTGTCTCCTCCTGGCTTGTACCAAGTGTTGATCATCCCAGCCGGTAAATTTTGTTTTTTTAACAAATTTTATTATTTTTTATTTAATTTTTCTTTAAGTAGTATTCTTTTTTTTTTTTTAATTAATTTTTATGATGTTGTGCATTTTGTCTTTTTTTTTTTTTTTTTTTTTTTCAATTCAATCGTCTATTTCCTTTCCCTCCCCCCCACCCCCAACGCCCATCCCCAGATCACGTATTACTGACCGAACTGGTCTGCATCTTTCCTCTTTTTTTCATTTTTTTAGCTATAGTGATAATCCATGAGTACAGGCATCTTCATGCAAAACCAAATTCTGCAGGCGTAGTGGCCCAAACCCCCACAGCCCCAAGCCATCCAGTGGGGGTGACAGGATGTTTAGTTCAATAAAGTCGATGCAAATGAGTGTTCCGATACATCGGCTGTAGTTTCCATCATCACTCAACCCCAATCGTAGCCCTTAACATTCTATGCCCACGCCCCTCTCTTAATATGAGTTTGTTCCCTAGGCTTACGGAAAGGGGCACAGGTGGATGAGACAGTAAAACAGTCCCCTCTCTCTGGAGCTGTTGACTTGGACTCTGGTTCAATTCTGGCGGTTTCCTTTCATGGCTGACAGTTGTCCAGGAGTAACCCGTTCGATCCTAACTGATGAAGCACAAGCCAATTTAGATATACAGGATTTAANGCTGCCCTCCAAAAAAGAAGAGAACTTCGAGCAGCTGGGATAGAAATTCAAAGAAAAGACAAAAAGAAGAGAGGGAATAGAATCTATATGCTGAAATTCCAATGTGAAAAAAAGACCTGCTCTTGGTTTGTTATGATACTTCTGAGGAAAATTACCAGGCCCTTGATGCAGATTTTAGAAAATTAAGACAACAGGATCTTGATGGGGAGCTCAGATCGTGAGTCATCTTTCTGATTTTAGAAGCACAGAGCCACAGTGGGACTCTGTGAAGGGCCAGCTGCTACCTGTCAGCCAAGTTTCTGTAATTAGAACAGTGTGGCACGCCCATGCCTCTGTTTATTTAATAGGTTTTCTCTCTCTTTGTGAGAAACCAGTGGAATCCTGGTGTCATGTTTTTAGTCAAAATGTTGTATGCAGTGTCTTTCTGAAAAGCATTTATTTTGTCTATGTGCCTTTGTCATGTAATGTATATGTTGTGGGCCAGTGTGTCCTGGTCCCTGTTATGGAGGTTTAGAGAACCAACTCTGAAGGAGTTGATTTTCCTCCACCATGTGTGTAGGGGGATTAACTCAGGTGGTTCAGGTTTGGAACGGCAGGTGCCCTTACTCTCTAAACCTCATTAGCCTGATGTGTGGTTCTTGAATCATTGGTTGTGTTTAGTAGACTGTTTACTCATTAATGACATCTTAATATTTATGCACAGTTTTGAACAAGGTAGATATTTTGCTAAGACCCGAGAAATTTCACACTCTAGCTTTAGCTCTTTTTTAAAAAATTAAATTAGATATCATGATTTGAGTGTATGTACATGTATTTGAAGCCAGAGATCAGTTTTCCGGTATTACAAGGAGGATGTTCCGACTCTGATGTACTCTTTTCTCTCCTCCTTCTCCCATGCTAGGAAGAGATCTACTCACTGAACTGTAATTCCAACCCTATGTTGTTTGACGCAGAAAGTTTCTTTTTTCTTTTTGAGACAGAGTCATCCTAATGATTCAGCTGACCCCTGTCTCAATCTGGACATTAAAGGCATGCACTCCACCCGGCTATTTTTTTAAATGTGCTATTCTAGTGCATCCATATTAAGATCATTCTTTCATGGCAAAGTTTTTTACTGATTAGCGATCTCCCTAACCAACCTTCGTCCCTTGATTTTCTCATTTTAATTATTGTGTGAGTAGGTACTTCATGTGGCGAGGATTAAAAGTCAAGACATAACGTGTGGGAGTATGGTTCTCTCTCCTTTTACGTGAGTGGAGATCCAACCTGCAGGTCATAGCCAGTGTAGATAAATGCCTTTAACCTGGTGAACGTCTGCACGGCCCCCCCCCCCCATTTTAAGTGAAAAAAATCCTTTTTGTTTTTTTTTTAGACAGGGTCCCCTATAGCCCCAGGAACTCACTTGTGGACCAGGCTGGCCTTGAACTCACAAGATCCACCTGCCCCCAGCCCCCCCCCGCCTCCCAAAGGGTGGATTAAAGGCATGAGCACCACAACCCAGCTATTTTATTTTTATCTTTTTTAAAAAAGTTTTTTTAGAACATGGGGATTGTTTGTTTGAAGATCTTGAATATGTATCTAACTTTTAATACTACCTATATATAACCTGTAAATCTTTTTTCTCTTGATCCATGACAGTGAAAAAGAAGGAAGAGATAGAAAAAAAGACAAACAACATTTAAAAAGGAAAAAAATCTGATTTACCATCAGCTATTCTTCAAACTAGTGGTGTTTCTGAGTTTACTAAAAAGAGAAGCAAATTAGTGCTTCCTGCCCCTCAGGTAATCGGATAAACAGTTTTTTGTTGAGTGAGTCCATATGCTCATATATATTCAGCAAACATTTGAGGGCTTCTGTCTCAGACCTGTACTGGATGCCCTGAAGGAGTTCAGTCTGCCAGATAAGCCCCATAAAGACAAGTCGTGGTGACACAGCCACAGCTTCTCTGTATGAATACCTAATCAAGTCTTAACTTGCCATTGCTGGTTTAGTCAGTAATTATTAACACTTAGTCCTTCTCAGCAGGGTAGGACTTCTGACAGGGTAGGTGTGGTTTGGACTGGTGAACTTTAAGCTGCTTGGGATATTTGTTGTGTCCTTGTTGAGATTATAGCAGTGAAAATCAGTTTGGGAGTTTTAGTGAAGAAAGAGATCCCTTCATTCCATCACAGACTCTGATCCTTTCCTTAGCTGTAGCTGGTAAGAAGCTATGAACTTTGAGGAATCTCATGTTTGTTATGTGGTCAGGCCTGTAGTTGTAGCTTCAGACTAGTGTAAGGTAGCAAAGGAAAAGGCTCAGGAGACTGAGAGCCACTTTCCCTGGAGGGCCTTGGCTACATGGACACTGGATGTGGGCATGAGCACAAGTGGGTGTTGGTATGCCCTGTTTCTTAGCTGAAATTTGTCCAAATTTTTCCTTAATGTAATTTGGGATGTTTTGGTAAAGTTGACAGGATAAGAAATTTTAGAGTTTCTTAGGGATATTGAATACCTCGGTGGACAGTGTGTGAGGTTTTTTATTTTTATATTCTCTTTGGTCTTTTTTTGAGACAGGGTCTCCCCTGTGTAGCCCAGCCTCTGGAAATCCTATGTAGACCGGCTGGCCTTAAACTCACAGAGATCGGCCTGCCTCTTTCAGCGCTGGATAAAGCATGTTTACACCACTGCCTGGATTTAGAATTATTTTATTGTAATTTAGGGTGGAGAGATGTGCCTAGCTGTTTAAGAGCAACCGACCACTCTACTAGGACCCGGGTTCGAGCCCCCGAGCCCCACATGGCGGACAAGAACCGTCTAGACTCCAAATTCCAGGAGAACTCCAATTTCAGGGAATCCGACACCTCTTATGACCTCCGCGGCATGTGAACGACACGGTGCACAACTTGCATCCAACAGTACATTATACACATACAGAAATAAAAATTAAAAAATAGTATTTATTTATTAATTTAGTTCATTTATTTATTTTTATTTATTTATTTATTTTTGGGGTCTTTGAGACAAGGTCTCCCTGTAGCCCCTGCTGGCCTGGCCTGCTGCGTAGACTAGGCTGGCCTTGACTCACAGAGAGGCCTGCTCTGCCTTTGAGTAACTGGATTAAGAGGCATGCACCACATGCCTGGCATTTAATTTTATTTTTATTTGTATATGAATGTTTATGGCCACATGTAAGCTATTAAATCACTATGTGAATACACCAGTCATGCAAAGCCCCAGAGGCCAGAAGAGGGTGTTGCGTCCCCTGAACTGGAGTTAACAGGTGTTAGCGCACCGTAATGGGTGCTGGGAATTACCAGGTTCTCTGGAAGTAACAACCAGAAGCTCTGAACTGCTGAGCCATTGCTTCAAAACCTCCCTGTAGTATGATACTGGTAAATATTTATTTTATTTTATTTTTATTTTTTTTAAATATTTTTTTTACTTTTATTTATTTTTGTATATGTTATGAGTGTAGGTCTGCATGTAGGGTGTCTGTGCACCCGTGGTGCAATGCCGCGGAGGTCATAAGAGGAGTCTAGGATTCCCCGGAACTGGGAGTTTTCTCCTGGGAATTGGAGTTAGCAGACGGTTCTTAGCCGCCCATTTGGTGCTGGGGATCGTAACCCGGTCCTCCACAAGAGCAGTCGAGCTCTTAAAACAAAAACCGCTAGGGCCCTTCTCTCCAGCCCCCATATTTATTTATTTTATGCACATGAGTGTATTTGCCTGCATTGTTAATGACCTGTTGGTCTTGAAGTGGCCTATGGAGGTCATAAGGCATCAGATTTCCTGGAACGGTAGTTAGATGATGGTTGTTAGACTACTATGTGGGTTCCTGGGAACAGATCTGGTCTCTGCAAGAGCAGCCAGTGCTCTATCCACTGAGCCACCTCTCCAGCCCTTGCGTATGCTATTTTAATTGGTTTTCAATAGGTTTTTCTTTTCATATTGATAGCTTGGTACAAGCACTTAATGTTGGTCCATTCAAAGTCAGTATTTGTTTAAAAAATTTGAAACACATCCATTATAGCTTAATTCTCTATCATGAATTTTTTCCCATAGTATAGGGAAGGCTTGAAATGTTTTATTATAGTAAATTTTTTTTCTTTTTTTTTTTTTTTCCTGTTTTTGTTTTTTTTTTTTATTCAAAATAATTTGTGTACAGGCTTATAGTGTTTTTTTTTGCTTTTACCTTTTTTTAATCCTTTTTATTTTTTATTTTTTTACCTTTTTTTATCCTTTTTTGGTCTTTTTTTGGAAGAGTGTCCCGTGATGCCCAGGCAGTGGACTTGTTTTCTGTAGACCAGGCTGGCCTGTGACCTCCAACACGATCTGCCTTCCCTCTGCCTCCGAGTGCTCAGGAATTAAGGTGTCGCCACCACCGCCTGCTAAACCCTTTATTTTAAATTTTTTTTTATTTTTTTTTGTACTCTGAACTGCAGTCCCTGTTGCATGTAGGTCTAGTAACCCTTGTCATGCCAATGCCCAGAGGCCAGAAGAGGGCCATCGGATCCCCCGCAGTGGCGCCAAAAGACTGCTTCTAGCCGCCATGTGGGTGCTGGTGGTTCGACCCGTGTCCTCCTGCAAGAGAAGTGCGCTCTTAACTGCTTAGTCTCTCCTCCAGCCCAACTTTTAAGTGTTTTAAAATCCATTAGCAGGGTCAGCTCTTCCTGAATTGGAAATTTAAGTTGCGTTGTTTCTCCATTAAAATGTTTACTGAGATAATTTTGTCCTTTCAGATTTCAGATGCGGAACTCCAGGAAGTTGTGAAAGTAGGCCAAGCAAGTGAGATTGCACGTCAAACTGCTGAGGAGTCTGGCATAACCAACTCTGCTTCTAGCACTCTTTTGTCTGAATACAATGTCACCAACAACAGCATTGCTCTTAGAACACCTCGAACACCAGCCTCCCAGGACAGGATTCTCCAGGTAGGCTATCCTATTGAAGAGTGAGTGAGCTTTGAACATTACATTGCTGATTGTCCTTAAAGTGTCATAATGGAGGACATGAGGGAGTTTGCCAGCAGTCCTGAACGCACAGATCCTAGGGTATTTGTATGGAGCTGAGGCAGCAGGCTCAGGAATCAGTGCAATCTTTAATTCATGTCATTTTGGGAGCCAGCCTTCTGCCTTTGTTTTGTATTGGTCAAGAAGACACAAATCTTAAAATTTCACACTCAGTTATTTTAATTCACGCTCAGAATTTTATCTACTAATTCAAGACTTTAAGGGTCTACATAGGGTTTCCAGGTGAATTTGGGAGTACCCAGCAGAAAAATAAGTTCTTTTTTTTAAATCTTATTTTTTATGTGCATGAAGTGTTATGCATGTATGTTAAGTACACCCATTTGTAGAGTACGCTGGAGGGAGAAAAAGGGCACTCAGAGATCCTTGGAATTGGCGTTACTGGATGGTGGTCACCACCATACGGCTGGGAATAACCTGGGTCTCTGCAAAAGCATCAGTGCTCTTAACCTCTGAGCATTTCTCCATTCAGCCCCAGAAAAAAAAAGCTTTTAAAAACAATCTTGTGGTTGAGCATTTATTCCTTTTGATACTGAAAAGAATGTGCAATGGCTAGGTGAAGTGTCAGGTAAGCCTGTTCAGGCAGGCTGGGAAGAAAGAGCCAACCACCCACAGAGGAGCATGCAGGGACCCAGATAGTACAGAATGCCCATGAGGCACGGAAACCCTGAAACCTGTCACAGTAGGGGTGGTAATGACAGTGGTAGTTGTGATTAGCCAACCCTCTCCCTGGCGCCTGGAGGTTGTGTCACTTTTTTTTTAAACAATCCTTTGTATATTTTTTTACGTGGTATGAAGTGTACTGTGGCTGCATGTAGGTTTTTGGTGCAACCCCAAGTCATGTAATACTTGGAGGTCAAAGAGGGTGTCATTCTCTGGAGCTGGAGTTAAAAGACGTTCTTAGCCGACCATGTGGGTGTTGGGAATCAAACCCGGCTCATCTGCAAAGCAGCACTCAGTTGACTCTTAACCGGCTGAGCCATCTCTCCAGCCCTTGGAATGGGTACTCTGATAGCTGTTGTGTTGTTATACTGTGGCTCAGTATATTTTGCCCTTCTCCCCCACCTTCCCATTGTCATGTAGAGCCGTTTGGATGTATCTTCTTGGTTTTGTCACTTCATCCACAGCACTGCCTCTCTCCTGTGACAGATAGGAATATACTGAACCCAACTGTTTTCAGTAGTGCTGTTTGAAAACTCTGCCATATGATCATCGGCACTTGAGAATGAAAAGAATTTTTAAAAAAAAATTTTTTGTTTGTGAATGTTTTGCCTGTATGTTGCACCACATAGTAACACTGGAGCCAGAAGAGGTGTCCGATCACCCTGGCACTGTTACAGATGTTGTAGTGACTGTGTGGTGTGCCTGGGAAACTGAACCTGGGTTTCCCTCTTCAAGAGCAGCAGTACTTTATTGTCTGTTTCCAAGCCCGGACACCTGGAGATTGTGTTATTTTTTTTTTTTGAGATGGTCTCCCTAGTAGCCCCAGCTGTCTTGGAATTCACTATGTAGACACCAGGCTGGCCTTGAACTCACAGAGAATCCCACTGCCTTGCCTCCCGAGTGCTGGGATTACAGTGTAATCACCACACATGGTGACACTGGAGAATTTTTATTTTTATTTTTTATGTGTAGGAGTGTACTGTCGCATGTAGGTTGGTGCACCCGTGGTAGTGCATGCCTCTGGTTCAGAAGAGGGTGTTGGATTCCCCCTGGAACTGGAGTTAAAAGGACCGTTCTCCAGGGCACGCCATGTGGGTGCGGGGATCGAACCAGCGTCCTGAAAGAGCATTTGGCCTCTTAACTGTAGGCCATCTCCCTCCAGCCCCGAACATGGAGAATTTTTTTTTTTTTTGTTTGTCTTTTTGAGACGGGTCTCCCCTGAGTTCCCAGCTGTCCTGGACCTCACTCTGAGACCAGGTGGCCTTGAACTCAAAAAAAAGATCTTGCCTGCCTCTGCCTCCAAGTGCTAGGATTAAAGGCGTGCGCCACCACGCCCAGCGACATGGGAATTTTTATTTTTTTAATTTCAAAAATTTTTTATTATTGTCTGTATGTGTATGAATGTACTGTCTGCCATGTAGGTCTGGCACCCGTGTCGTGCAATGCCGCGGAGGGGCAGAAATGGTGTCGGATTCCCCTGGAACTGGAGTTCTCCTGGCATGGAGTTTCAGCTGGTTCTCAGCCGCCATGTGGGGTGCTTCGGGGATCGAACCCGGGTCCCTCTATAAGAGTGGGTCGGCGCTCTAATAACCGCTAGGCCATCTCTCCAGCCCAACACTGGAGAATTTTAAAGAAAATATTAAGCGGTTTTTATTTGAGGGGGAAACATTTATCACAAAGTAATTAATAAACATTGAATTATTATTATGTTGTTTTTTTTTCATGTTTTAGATAGTCTCCTAGATAATTCACTTGCTGTTGATGGTTTCAGTTGTATAGCCATTACCACAATGAATTTTGTTTTCATCACACAGAAGGAAATCCTGTCTACACCCAGGAGCAGGCACTCCCCACTTTACTCAAACTTGCTGAGTCCAGCGACCATTAATGCATTTCCAGTCTTATGGAGTGTTTCTATTATGCACATTTCACATAAATGGGATCATAGAAAAAGTGATGTTTTGTGGCTGGCTTCTTTTATTTGGTGTGTTTTCAAGGTTTATCTATACTGTGGCATGAGTACAACATTCCTTTATATTGCTGAATAGTATTCCACCATGTGCTGGGGTTTCTATATTAGCTGAGGGCCACTAGGGGTCGTCTACCCTTTGAGTGTTGTCACGTAGTAGGCGCCCCTTTTACAAGTGTTTGTGTGGACTTGTTTCGTTTCTCTTGGTTGTATACCTAGGAGTGGAATTTCTGGGTCTGTGGTAACTCTGCTTAACTTTTGAGGGACTGCTAACACTTTTCCAAGTGGTGATCAGGAGTGTGTGACAGTTGTGTCATCATCCATTGTCCACCTCTTCCTTTTCCTCTCTCTCTTCCTCTCTAGCGCTCTCATCTCCTCTCTCTCTCTCTGCCCTCTGCTCTCTCTCTCTGCTCTCTCTGTCTATTTATTTATTTATTTATTTATTTAGGTCTTTTTTGAGACTGGAGTCTCCCTGCAGTGCCAATCAAGGCATGTGTCACCCCACCCGCTGTCATTGTCTTTTTCATCATGGCCATTCTAGATAAGCTCACACCTAGGTGTGATCCTGTACCAGACTGTGTTTTTGTGTGTGTTTTCCTGGTTGCGTAATGACATGAGCATTGCTTCCTGTGTTTATTAAAACCACATTTTCTGTCATGTTGGGAAGTGGCTTTGTTCATATCCCTTCTCTTCTTTTTTTTTTTTTGTCTTTTTGAGACAAGTCCCCTGTAGCCCTCACTGTCCTGGAACTCACTCCGTAGCCAGGCTTGGCCTTGAACTCAAAAGATCTGCCTACCTCTGCCTCCCGAGTGCTAGGATTAAAGGCATGTGCCACCACGCTGGCTCCCTTCTTGCATTTTTTTCGTTTTTTAATTTATTTCTTATGTTTAGGAATGTCATTCCTCGGCATGCAGGTCTGTGCACCTGTGTTGTACAATGCGCGGAAGGTCAGAAGAGGGTGTCGATTCCCCTGGAACTGAGTTCTCCTGGAATTGGAGTTTCCAGATGTTTCAGCTGCCATTGGGTGGCTGGGGATTGAACACCCGGGTCCTCTGTAAGAGCGGTTGGTGCTCTTAACCCGCTAGGCCATCTCTCCAGTCCCCCTTTCTCATTTTTAAATTGGGGTTATTTTAACTATCCAATACATTAATTCTATTGAATGTTTGTAATATTAGTTTCTTTACTTGCTCGTATTAGTTAGGTTCTCTAGAGGAACAGATCTATAGAATGAAAGGATTAAATCAGCTTACATTAAAACAGTAACAACAGCTGCCTTACCCTAGAGGCTGAGAACCCTATCTTTGAGGCTAGTGCCTCAGCAGTTGGACTAATCCTACAGAGGCTATCTCTCACTGGGGAGGTGAACAGCCGGTAGTTGCTTAGTTCACACAAGGCTGTGTGCCTCAGCAGTTCCCAGTCTGGCACCTAAAAACCTAGAGGGATCCTGGAGAACCAATGGTTCTTAGTGGTAGAAGCCTGGAAATGCTGGTTCTCTTTCAGTAGAAGGACCCAGCAGCAGCAACAGCAAGGTAAATCAGCTTGGTGCCATGAGGAGCAAAAGATGAGTAATCTTCCCTCCGTATACTCTGGTTTTTAGTTTCAATTTTTAAAATTTTCGGTGTATGAGGTATATTGCCCTGCATGTATACGGTGCACTCGTGTGCGCAGTGCCCAAGGGGTCAGAGGAGAAGTTTGGTTCCCTGTGAGCTGGAGTTAACAGATGGTTGTTAGCTACCATGTGGGTTTGGGAATTGAACCTGGGTCCTCTGCAAGAGCAATGTGTGCACTTAACCATCAGACAGTCTTCTCTCCAGGCCCATGACCATCATAAATATAACATAGATTTACTGTTCAGAGATTTCTGTTTGGAAATAAGGTGACTGACAGAATCTGTGAGTCTGTGCCCCTGGGAATAAAAGTGTGTATCTTAAAAAATGTATTTGTATGTTTAATGATGTTGTGTGCAATTGCCTGCAAATGGGGAGCTCAAACCGGTGGAGGGTCAGAGGATAACTTGTAGACTGGTTGGTAGTCTAGCGGACGTGCTCTTTGACCTGCACCTCTCCCTCTCAATCGCCTCCTCCCCTCCCCCTACCCTCCCTCCCCACCCTCCCCTCTCTCCTCTATCTCCTCCTCCTCTCACTCTCCCTTCCCTCTCCCTTCCTCCCCTTTTTTTTTGCTCCTTCTTCCCTCCTTCTCTATCCCCCTTCTCCCCTCTCTCTCCCTCTCCCACCCTCTCTCCCATCTATTCCTCCCTCCCCCCGCCCCTTCCCCTCCCCCTCCTCCCCCTCCCCCTCTCCGTACCCCTCTCCCTCCCCCTCTCCTCTCCCCTGCACCTCCCCTCTTCTCTCTTCCACCTTCACCTCTTCTTTTCCCCTTTCCCTTCTTCTTCCCCGTCCCCGTTCTTCCTTCCCCTTCCTCCTGTTCCCCTCCACTCCCCTCTGTAGACAGGGTCTCACCTGTAGCCTCAGGTGGCCTGGCTCACTATGTGGAACCAGGCTGGATCTTGAACTATCAGGAATCCACTGCCTCTGCAAACTAGATAGGGAGCAGAGCAGTGCAGGGACATTGAGAGCTGGCAGCTGCTCCATATATGTATTACCATCTCCCACAAGCGACAGCCTGCAGTGCGCATTGGTAGCCTCACCTATGTCACCTCTACCTTTATTTTATCTAGACCTATATGAAGAGGGAGATTTGGGGAACATTTGAGTATGACCAAGTTGACACAGTAAAATTTCCTGTATAGGAGACAGAAGCTGCAGCCCTCTGCTGGGTCACTTCCTGCCAGCTGGATTGTTGTCGTTTTTGACCAGATCATTTTTACTCTTATTTGCTTTATGCGTGTTGAAGTGTTTTGCCGGCCAAGTATGTAGTGTTACCTGTGTTGTGCAAGTACTTCCACTGAGGTCGAAGGTGGATCTTGATCCCCTCGAAGTGGGGTTCTATGGCAGTTGTGAACACTCAGTAGAGGTGCTGACAACTGATAATTCAGGTCCTCTGGCTAAGCAGTTGTGCTCTTAACCCATGAGCCATCTCTCAGCCTGATTTTTGGGTGTTTTTAAGCATAGTCTGTTTTGAACCTTTGCCTACTTAGAATCCTGGCACATAATGTAAGTTATGTTACCTCTACTCTTCTGGGAGTATATTTTTTGCCACTTGACCCTTATTCAGGCAGAGTTCTAATGTGCAAGTGTCTTTCCTGGGAATTAGCTTGTTATTTAGAATAACAAAACATCACTCAGGATTTGGATAATCTGAAAGTCTAGATTCCTTCTTATGAATAAAGATATTTAGAATGGAGAAAGTCTTATTCCAGCTATTTTCATTTTTGCTTTGTAGCTTAGTGGCTAGTATGTTTGCTATGCTCATGATTCTTTGGGTCTGGAATTTGCACAGGGGGTGTAATAGTGCCTTCCTGTGCCTTAAGATGTGTAGGACCTCAGGTAGGAATACTCGCCATTTGAGAGTCACTTGACAGGTGGTGGCTGGAATCACCTGGCTGTTATCTTCCCAGGTCTAGTAGTTGATGCTGGCTATTGGTTAGGCACTCAGCAGAAGATGAATCTGCTTATGGCTTAGCTGTCTTCAGCATGGCGGCCTTAGAATACTTGAGTTTCGTGGTATCCCAGGCTCTGATTTGAGAGGTGTAGTGAGTGGGTAGAAAGCTGCATCATCATATCATTATATTAACGTAACCTTGGAAGTTGATGTGGAAAACCACTTTTACTGCTTTCTGTTGGTTTCAGGTAAATCACAGGCCCACCTGTATTTAAGGGGAAGGGAAGTAAGCCCCTCCTTTTGATATGAAGAGTCATGAGGTTGGAGTGCCCACACAGTGCAAGAGATACCGTTATGACCATCTTTGAAGAGTAAAGTCTACCACAGTCCCTGAGCTGGAAATTAAAATATTTCTAAGTGCAAAGATAATTAAGGCAGTGGGGGGACTGATGAGGAACAGGATCAATCCATGTAGCTTAACCGGAAGGCTGAGAAGCCATAGAGCATGATCAGTTCTCTGGGACCAGGTGAGACTTCCTGGTCTGATGAGTCTTGCAAAGTGGAATGGCTACTTGAGAGTTTAACTTCCCTGCAGAAGAAACAAATTCAGAGATGCTTATGAAAACTGGATAAAGAATCAGTGATGAAGCCAGACTAAAATCTGGGTGCTGTAACATTTGGCCTTAGCTCGTTTAGGAGCTTTGAATTCTTAGTGCTTTATGGTTGTAAAGAGACCTGGCATAATGGGAGAAGCTCTGGGTGATGGCATTTCATATTTTAGGTCAATATAGTGTGGTATTTCTTGTGTGTGGTGTGTGTGTGGTGTGTGTGGTGTGTGTGTGTTGTGTGTGCTTGTTATGCAGGATACCAGCCCAGACTGGCCCTCAGTTCACCCGGCCCACAGTGGCCTTGAATGCTGATCTTCTCCCTCTACATCCTAGATGCTGGGATTACAGGCATGCCCATCCATACCTTATGTTAACAAGTAAACTTTATTCCAGAACTTCAGTGGGATGTATTAGGTTGACTAGTGGAATGAAAGTGTTGATGTCTGTCATGACATAGTACTCATTTTCTTGTTTAATTGAGAGGCTTTGTAAGGATTCTGCCTGTGTCAAGGCATGTATAATAGAACCGGGAGGAAGGACTCGTCTATCCTGTCTCAACTATCACACACCCTTCTTTACCTTCAGGAAGCCCAGAACCTCATGGCCTTGACCAATGTTGACACACCATTGAAAGGTGGACTTAATACTCCATTGCATGAGAGTGACTTCTCCGGTGTGACTCCACAGCGGCAAGTTGTGCAGACTCCAAATACAGTTTTGTCTACCCCTTTCAGGTATTGTCAAACTCACCCTGTTTTGTGTTTTAGAAACAAACTGGAATCCAAGAACTTGTGGCATAACTTTTTTAAACACAGGTATCCTTGTAGTCCCAGTTGGCCTGAATTCACTATTTCGACTGGTTGGCCTCCATTTCACAAAACTCTGCCTGCCTCTTCCTCTGAAGGCATGGGAGTAAAGGTTGTATCCATGCTTGATGTTTACAACATTTTTTATTGAAAGAGAATGGAACAACCTGTTTCTTTTTTTTTTTGAGATGGGGTCTCCCGTAGGCCCCAGCTGTCCTGGACTCACTATGCGGACCAGAGGCTGGCCTTGAACTCACAGAGATCCTCCTGCCTCTGCCTCCTGAGTGCTGGGATCAAAGGCATGTGCCAACCACACCCGGCTTTGTTCAGTTTACTTTTGTGTCTCCTTATTCATAACAAGTGACACACAAGTAACGATAACACCCAGGAAGTGGTTAAATATTATGATACTTCTTTTCTTGGTCTCAGCGGCTGTCATCGTCTTTCATAATGCTGTGTATTTGACTTTAAAGAGTAGGTAGTCCATTGGTAATGACCATTTTTAAGAAAAAACTAATCTTTATGTATATACTATTACTCTACTTTCCCCTAACATTTTATTAATTTTTAAAGATTTTAAAATTTTTTTTTTCTGTGTATGATGTTGTGCTGTCTGTGGTTTGTGCATGTGAATGTAGATGCCTGTTGGGATTGGATCCCTGGGGTGGAGTGTGAGCTGTCTGAATCGGACGTGGGTCCCTGGACAGAAGCAGTCGGCTTTATGACTGCTGAGGCTATGACTCCATCCCATTTTTAAAAATTTACTAATTTTTGGGTGTGTGTGTTTAACACCGTGCCCACGCCACTTGTGTGAAGTCAAATGACAGCCTTCTCAGGTCAGTTCTGTTCTTCCACTGTATGGTAGTCACAGGGATGGAGCTCCGGTTGTTGGCTTGGTGGCAAGCACCTTACTTGCTGAAACGCGTCTTGCCATCCGTTCAGAAAAGCTTGAAAGGGAAGGATAAGGTGAACATCTTCACCCTCCACACCTAGTGTCTGTGGTTGTTAACATTTAATAACGTGTATTTGCCCTATCCAGTGTCCATCCATCCATCAACCATCATCTTATTTTTTTATTTTTTGTATTTTGAGACCAGGGTCTCCCGGTAGCCCCAGCTGTTCGAACTCACTGTGAGACCAGGCTGCCTGTGGACTCACAAAGATCCCCTGCCTCTGCCTCCCAAGTGCTAGGAATTAAAGGTGTGCGTCCACCGCCCCGCCGGCACCCCATCTTATTTTTTAAGGTGTTTCTAAGTAGATTATAGATTATTCCATTTTGGGGGCTGGAGAGATGTCTCAGTGGTAAACACACTGGTTGTTCTGGAGGGACTCGATTTATTCCTAGCTACCCACATAGCCTAATAATAGGACCATAACTTCAGTTCTATGGGAATTAACACAGCTGCCTGACCTCCACACAGCATTGGCATGCATATGGGTGCACTTACACACATGAGGCAAACAAAATAACTCATACTATGAAAAAAAGATATTTTATTTTTCTGATGTACTATTATTTTTTTTTTATGTGTAATGAGTGTACCTGTCTGCGTGTAGATGGTATACCTCGTGTCATTGTAGCCGTGGAGGTCAGAAGAGGGCGGCAAAGGCTGTTCGGATTCCCCCTGGCACTGAGTAAAGTAGGCTTTCCCATCTGATGTGGGTAGAATACTGTCCTGCAGACAGAAATTTTTACCATCGACCAGGTCTAGGCATCAGTGCTCTAACGCGAGCTCATCCCCAATAATAAAATATTTTAGAAAAACTAAATGGGTGTGGGCATAGCTCATCAGCTTTAGAACTTCAGCCTTCTGAGGAAGCAGAAGCAGGTGTATCTCTGTGAGTCCAAGCCAGCCTGATTACTACTGAGTTGCAGCCAGCTGGGGCTAAAGGGAACCTGTCTCAAAAAGACCAAAAACAAAAAAAAAAAGAAAGAAAAAAAGACATATAAATATTCTTGACATTTCATGCATGTATACACGCGTATTTTGATCATTTAAGATGCTATTACTAAGAAACAGAAAGAAGAAGAAAAAGATGCGACTATATGAAGAATCTTTTTTTTTTTTTTTTTTTTTTTGGTCTTTTGAGGACAGAGTCTCCTTGTAGTCTCAGCTGTCCTGGAACTCACTCTGTAGACCAGGCTGGAGAGAGAACTTTTTTTTTTTTTTTTGGTCTTTTTGAGACGGTCTCCCTGTGCCCCCAGCTGTCCTGGAACTCGCTCTGTAGGCCAGGCTGGCCTTGAACTCACAAGATCCACCTGCCTCTGCCTCCCAAGTGCTAGGATAAAGGCGATGGCCACCACGCCCGGCCATGGATGAAAGAATCTTAAGTAAAATTGCTGTAGGAAGAAAGAAACAAGTCATGTTAAAATGGACTTTATGCTTTTAAGGGCCGAATTGTTGGGATTTATTATTAAATGTTAGGATATGTCGTCCTATGTGTTGTTTAAGATAGATGTCCCCATGGTCCATTACACCTGTGTATGACAGCAAAGTCAGAAAGCCTTGGAAACTAGTCCTTGTATTGAGGTTAAGGAGACCCTCATCCCCATTTGTCTGTGTGTATCCTGTCTCACAAATGGATTGTAAGCTCCTTGGGGGCAGGGACCATGTCTTAAATGATAACACTGCATATTTTGAGAATAGCTGTCTGGCAGTGCCATCAGTCTGGAACACAGTTAGCATACAGGAAGTAAGCAACCAAAAGTAACTTTGAATAATTAAAATACAAGTGCTGTTGGACCTTATTGCTGAGAGAGTCTAAACTTTCAGAGCCTGTTCATACTTAGATGTGACTCTGAAATTGTGTTTGGTTTCCAACAAACAAAATATAAGGGACAAGCTTGATGAGGAATATGACATGAAACCTAAGGACAGTAAGAAGGGAGGGGATAATTGGTCAGAATTCACTGAATTCAGAAAGAATCATCTGGGGCTAGTGAGTGTGGTACCTAACTAACCTCCCTACCTAGTGCTTATTGTTACAAATGGATCAAAGGTTGAACTAGTCTTCGGTGACTCTAGTATAGGAAAGCAAGAAAATGTCAAATGTTATGACAGAAAGCCAATAAAATAAAATAATACATATAAATTACTGTGCTTATTAAACATCTAATTTTGGTAACTCCTATAAAAGCAGATAAAAGTTTTGGTGTCTTTATTCTTTATGTTCTGTATTCCCTGTGACTTAGTGTGTGTCAAAAGCATCCGAAAGCAGTCTACTTTTAGTAACTGAGATATTTGTTTCTCAAGGACACCTTCTAATGGAGCTGAAGGCCTGACTCCCCGGAGTGGAACAACCCCGAAACCAGTTACTAATGCCACCCCAGGCAGGACTCCACTGAGAGACAAGTTAAACATTAATCCAGAGGATGGAATGGCAGACTATAGTGACCCCTCTTATGTGAAGCAGATGGTAAGTGACAGTCGTGACAATTCTCCTTTAATAGTCTTACGTTTTTTTTTTTTTTTTTTTTTTTGTGATACTGGGAATCGAACCTGGGGCCTTCAGCATGCTAAGTAGGTACTTTCAGCTGGGTGCATCCCAGCCCTGAATTACTTTTTTCCAGTAGTCCATATTACCAAATCACCATGCTGTCTAGCTTTTTTTATCTCTCTGCCCTTCTGAGGTAATTTGAGGCTTATTAAAAAAAAACCCAGAATATACTGATTGATTACAAGTCAAAGATTTTGATTGGTCTTAATGCAAGGAGAAAAATAGAATCAAAAAATCTGACTCTGAAGTTGGGGATTGTTTTTTTGGAATTAATACAAAACTGTGGTTTTTATATATTTTTTTTTAAAAATTTTTTTTTTTTTTTTTTTTTTTTTTTTTTTTTTTTTTTTTTTTTTGGTCTTTTTGGGTCAAGGTCTTTCTATAGCCCCAGACTGACCACATGACCTGAACTTGGAATGTAGACCAGGCTGGCTCAGTCTCTCATAGATGCATCATGCCTCTCCCTACCTCTCCCTAGCTCCTCCCTCTCGCCCTCCTCTCCCTCTTCTCCGCTCTTCTCCCTCTTCTTCGCCTCTCTCTTCCTCTCCCTCTCTCCTTCTCCCCTCCCTTTCCCATCACTATCCCTCCTATCTCCCTCCTCTCCCCTCACTTTCCAAAAAAAAAAAAAAAAAAAAAAGTAAGACTATTAAAGGAGAATTGTCACGACTGTCACTTACCATCTGCTTCACATAAGAGGGGTCACTATAGTCTGCCATTCCATCCTCTGGATTAATGTTTAACTTGTCTCTCAGTGGAGTCCTGCCTGGGGTGGCATTAGTAACTGGTTTCGGGGTTGTTCCACTCCGGGGAGTCAGGCCTTCAGCTCCATTAGAAGGTGTCCTTGAGAAACAAATATCTCAGTTACTAAAAGTAGACTGCTTTCGGATGCTTTTGACACACACTAAGTCACAGGGAATACAGAACATAAAGAATAAAGACACCAAAACTTTTATCTGCTTTTATAGGAGTTACCAAAATTAGATGTTTAATAAGCACAGTATTTATATGTAGTAATTTTATTTTATTGGCTTCTGTCATAACATTTGACATTTTCTTGCTTTCCTATACTAGAGTCACCGAAGACTAGTTCAACCTTTGATCCATTTGTAACAATAAGCACTAGGTAGGGAGGTTAGTTAGGTACCACACTCACTAGCCCCAGATGATTCTTTCTGAATTCAGTGAATTCTGACCAATTATCCCCTCCCTTCTTACTGTCCTTAGGTTTCATGTCATATTCCTCATCAAGCTTGTCCCTTATATTTTGTTTGTTGGAAACCAAACACAATTTCAGAGTCACATCTAAGTATGAACAGGCTCTGAAAGTTTAGACTCTCTCAGCAATAAGGTCCAACAGCACTTGTATTTTAATTATTCAAAGTTACTTTTGGTTGCTTACTTCCTGTATGCTAACTGTGTTCCAGACTGATGGCACTGCCAGACAGCTATTCTCAAAATATGCAGTGTTATCATTTAAGACATGGTCCCTGCCCCCAAGGAGCTTACAATCCATTTGTGAGACAGGATACACACAGACAAATGGGGATGAGGGTCTCCTTAACCTCAATACAAGGACTAGTTTCCAAGGCTTTCTGACTTTGCTGTCATACACAGGTGTAATGGACCATGGGGACATCTATCTTAAACAACACATAGGACGACATATCCTAACATTTAATAATAAATCCCAACAATTCGGCCCTTAAAAGCATAAAGTCCATTTTAACATGACTTGTTTCTTTCTTCCTACAGCAATTTTACTTAAGATTCTTCATCCAGGCCGGGCGTGGTGGCTCACGCCTTTAATCCTAGCACTTGGGAGGCAGAGGCAGGTGGATCTTTGTGAGTTCAAGGCCAGCCTGGCCTACAGAGCGAGTTCCAGGACAGCTGGGGCTACAGGGAGACCCTGTCTCAAAAAGACCAAAAAAAAAAAAAAAAAAGAATTTACAATCATTTGTATATCTCGAACCCAAACATATGCGCACACCCATGGTGGTATCACCAGCTTAAATCCACTCATGCCCTGAACTTAAAGGAAAAAGAACCAGATCCAAGGAGTGAGTTCAAGACCCAGCAAGAGAGCCAGTGTAAGCCACAGTAAGCCCTGCAGCCCACATGGAAGGCTCTGTCAGTGCAAGCGTGATTTGGTTAGTTGTCTACTGATCTTTTTTTTTTTTTTTTTTTTTTT
>VZQC01002789.1:1728359-1807384 GCA_009823505.1 Rhizomys pruinosus
TTTTTTTTTTTTTGGTCTTTTTGAGACAGGTTCTCCCTTTAGCCCCAGCTGGCCTGCAACTCAGTATGTAGATCAGGCTGGCTTGGACTCACAGAGATACACCTGCTTCTGCCTCCTGAGTGCTGGGATTAAAGGTGTGTACTACCACACCCAAGTCTTTTAGAAAATATTTTATTATTGGGGCTGGAGAGATGGCTCAGCCGTTAAGAGCACTGACTGCTCTTGCAGAGGACCCGGGTTCGATTCCCAGCACCCACATGGCGGCGAAGAACCATCTTTTTACTCCAGTTCCAGGGGAATCCGACGCCCTTGACGCCCTCTTCTGACCTCCACGGCATCACATGACACGGGTATACCAATCTACACGCAGACAGTACACTCATACACATAAAAAAAAATAATAATAAATCAAAAAAATAAATATCTTTTATTTCATATGTATGAGTGTATTGCCTGCATGTGTGTAAGTGCACCCATATCATGCAATGCGTGTGGAGGTCAGGCAGCTGTGTTAATTCCCTAGAATCTGAAGTTATGGTCTATTATTAGTGGCCATGTGGGTGCTAGGAATTAAATCCGGGTCCACTCCAAGAACAACCAGTGTGTTTAACCACTGAGACATCTCTCCAGCCCCCCAAAATGGAATAATCTATAATCTACTTAGAAACACCTTAAAAAATAAGATGGGTTGCCGGGCATGGTGGCGCACACCTTTAATCCTAGCACTTGGGAGGCAGAGGCAGGCGGATCTTTGTGAGTTCAAGGCCAGCCTGGTCTACACAGTGAGTTCCAGAACAGCTGGGGCTACAGGGAGACCCTGTCTCAAAAATACAAAAAATAAAATAAAATAAAGATGGGTTGATGGATGGATGGACACTGGATAGGGCAAATACACGTTATTAAATGTTAACAACCACAGACACTAGGTGTGGAGTGAAGATGTTCACATTATCATTCTTTCAGCTTTTCTGAACAGGATGGCAAGACGGTTCAGCAAGTAAAGGTGCTTGCCACCAAGCCTAACAACCGGAGCTCCATCCCTGTGACTACCATACAGTGGAAGAACAGAACTGACTCTGAGAAGCTGTCATTTGACCTTCACACAAGTGGCGTGGCACGTGTGTAAACACACACACACCAAAAATTAGTAAATTTTTAAAAATGGGGATGGAGAAATAGCTCAGCAGTTAAAAGCTCGTACTGCTCTTGCAGTGGACCCAAGTCCGATTCAGACAGCTCACACTCCACCTCCAGGGGATCCAATCCCACAGGCATCTACATTCACATGCACAGAACCCTACACAGGCACACATGCATACACAGAAAATTTTTTAAATCTTTAAAAATTAATAAAATGTTAGGGGAAGAGTAATAGTAATACATAAAGATTAGTTTTTTCTTAAAAATGGTCATTACCAATGGACTACCTACTCTTTAAAGTCAAATACACAGCATTATGAAAGACGATGACAGCCGCTGAGACCAAGAAAAGAAGTATCATAATATTTAACCACTTCCTGGGTGTTATCGTTACTTGTGTGTCACTTGTTATGAATAAGGAGACACCAAAAATGTAAACTGAACCAAGCCGGGTGTGGTGGCACATGCCTTTGATCCCAGCACTCAGGAGGCAGAGGCAGGAGGATCTCTGTGAGTTCAAGGCCAGCCTGGTCTACATAGTGAGTTCCAGGACAGCTGGGCCTACAGGGAGACCCCATCTCAAAAAAAAAAAAGAACAGGTATTTCCATTCTCTTTCAATAAAAAATGTGTAAAATCAAGCATGGTGTGGCACAACCTTTACTCCCAGCCTTCAGGAGACAGAGGCAGGCAGAGTTCTGTGAAATGGAGGCCAGCCTGGTCTAAATAGTGAATTCCAGGCCAACTGGGACTACAAGGAGAGCCTGTTTTTAAAAAAGTTCTGCCCAAGTTCTTGGATTCCAGTTTTTCTAAAACACAAAACAGGGTGATTTTGACAATACCTGAAAGGGGTAGACAAAACTGTATTTGGAGTCTGCACAACTTGCCGCTGTGGAGTCACACCGGAGAAGTCACTCTCATGCAATGGAGTATTAAGTCCACCTTTCAATGGTGTGTCAACATTGGTCAAGGCCATGAGGTTCTGGGCTTCCTGAAGGTAAAGAAGGGTGTGTGATAGTTGAGACAGGATAGACGAGTCCTTCCTCCCGGTTCTATTATACATGCCTTGACACAGGCAGAATCCTTACAAAGCCTCTCAATTAAACAAGAAAATGAGTACTATGTCATGACAGACATCAACACTTTCATTCCACTAGTCAACCTAATACATCCCACTGAAGTTCTGGAATAAAGTTTACTTGTTAACATAAGGTATGGATAGGGCATGCCTGTAATCCCAGCATCTAGGATGTAGAGGGAGAAGATCAGCAGTTCAAGGCCAGCTGTGGGGACGGTGAACTTGAGGCCAGTCTGGGCTGATATCCTGCATAAACACACACACACACACACACACACACACACACACACACAAAGAAAATACACACTATAGTGACCTAAAATATGAAACTGCCATCACCCAGAGCTTCTCCCATTATGCCAGGTCTCTTTACAACCATAAAGCACTAAGAATTCAAAGCTCCTAAACGAGCTAAGGCCAAATGTTACAGCACCCAGATTTTAGTCTGGCTTCATCACTGATTCTTTATCCAGTTTTCATAAGCATCTCTGAATTTGTTTCTTCTGCAGGGAAGTTAAACTCTCAAGTAGCCATTCCACTTTGCAAGACTCATCAGACCAGGAAGTCTCACCTGGTCCCAGAGAACTGATCATGCTCTATGGCTTCTCAGCCTTCCGGTTAAGCTACATGGATTGATCCTGTTCTCATCAGTCCCCCCACTGCCTTAATTATCTTTGCACTTAGAAATATTTTAATTTCCAGCTCAGGGACTGTGGTAGACTTTACTCTTCAAAGATGGTCATAACGGTATCTCTTGCACTGTGTGGGCACTCCAACCTCATGACTCTTCATATCAAAAGGAGGGGCTTACTTCCCTTCCCCTTAAATACAGGTGGGCCTGTGATTTACCTGAAACCAACAGAAAGCAGTAAAAGTGGTTTTCCACATCAACTTCCAAGGTTACGTTAATATAATGATATGATGATGCAGCTTTCTACCCACTCACTACACCTCTCAAATCAGAGCCTGGGATACCACGAAACTCAAGTATTCTAAGGCCGCCATGCTGAAGACAGCTAAGCCATAAGCAGATTCATCTTCTGCTGAGTGCCTAACCAATAGCCAGCATCAACTACTAGACCTGGGAAGATAACAGCCAGGTGATTCCAGCCACCACCTGTCAAGTGACTCTCAAATGGCGAGTATTCCTACCTGAGGTCCTACACATCTTAAGGCACAGGAAGGCACTATTACACCCCCTGTGCAAATTCCAGACCCAAAGAATCATGAGCATAGCAAACATACTAGCCACTAAGCTACAAAGCAAAAATGAAAATAGCTGGAATAAGACTTTCTCCATTCTAAATATCTTTATTCATAAGAAGGAATCTAGACTTTCAGATTATCCAAATCCTGAGTATGTTTTGTTATTCTAAATACAAAGTATTTCCTGGAAAGACATTTGCACACTTAGAACTTCTGCCTAATAAGGGTCAAGTGGCAAAAAATATACTCCCAGAAGAGTAGAGGTAACATAATTTACATTATGTGCCAGGATTCTAAGTAGGCAAAGGTTCAAAACAGACTATGCTTAAAAACACCCAAAAATCAGGCTGGAGAGATGGCTCATGGGTTAAGAGCACTAACTGCTCTTCCAGAGGACCTGAATTCAGTTCTCAGCACCAACATGATGACTAACAGCCATCAGAAACTCCAGTTCCAGGGGATCAAACACCCTTTTCTGACCTCAGGGAAACTGCACAACATGGGTACACTTACATACTTGCAGGCAAAACATTCAAACACATAAAATGAAATAAGAAGTAAAAATGATCTGGTCAAAACGACAACAATCCAGCCTGGCAGGAAGTGACCCAGCAGAGGGCTGCAGCTTCTGTCTCCTATACAGGAAATTTTACTGTGTCAACTTGGTCATACTCAAATGTTCCCCAAATCTCCCTCTTCATATAGGTCTAGATAAAATAAAGGTAGAGGTGACATAGGTGAGGCTACCAATGCGCACTGCAGGCTGTCGCTTGTGGGAGATGGTAATACATATATGGAGCAGCTGCCAGCTCTCAATGTCCCTGCACTGCTCTGCTCCCTATCTAGTTTGCAGAGGCAGGTGGATCTCCTGAGAGTTCAAGATCAGCCTGGTCCACATAGTGAGTCCCAGGCCACCTGAGGCTACAGGGAGACCCTGTCTCAAGAGGGGAGGGGAGGGGAAAGGGAAGGGGAAGGGGAAGAAGAAGGGGAAGGGAAAGAAGAAGGAGAAGGGGAAGAAGAAGGGGAAGGGGAAGAAAGAAGAGGGGAGGGGAGGGGAGAGGAGAGGGGGAGAGGAGAGGGGGAGAAGGAGAGGGAGAGGGAGAGGGAGAGGGAGAGAGGGGAGGAGAGGAGAGGAGAGGAGGAGAGGGGAGGGGAGGGCNGAGGGGAGAGAGGGAGGGAGAAGGGGGGAGAAGGGGGAGAGAGAAGGCGGAGAAGGGGGGGAGAAGGGGAGAAGGGGAGGGGAAGGGAGAGGAGGGGAGGGGAGAGGAGAGGGAGGGGAGGGGAGAGGAGAGAGGAGGAGAGAGGAGAGAGGGGAGGTGAGGGGAGGGGAGAGGGGAGAGGGGAGAGGGGAGAGGGGAGAGAAGAGGAGAGGAAAGAGACACAGGATGGAAAGAAGAACCAGCTCTGAAAGTTATCCTCTGACCTCCACAGGTTGAGCACCCATTTTTGCAGGCACATTCACACACACTCAGATAAACATACAAATACATTTTTTAATATACACACTTTTATTCCCAGGGGCACAGACTCACAGATTCTGTCAGTCACCTTATTTCCAAACAGAAATCTCTGAACAGTAAATCTATGTTATATTATATGATGGCATGGGCTGGAGAGATGTCTGAGTGGTTAAGTGCACCAATTGCTCTTGCAGAGGACCCAGGTTCAATTCCCAGAACCCACATGGTAGCTAACAACCATCTGTAACTCCAGTCCAAGGGGAATCCAAACTTCTCCTCTGACCCCTTGGGCACTGCACAACACGAGTGCACTTATATACATGCAGGCAATATACTCATACACCTAAAATTTTTAAAAATTAAACTAAAAACCAGGTATACAGAGGGAAGATTACTCATCTTTTGCTCCTCATGGCACCAAGCTGATTTACCTTGCTGTTGCTGCTGCTGGGTCCTTCACTGAAAGCAGAACCAGCATTTCCAGGCTTCTACCACTAAGAACCATTGGTTCTCCAGGATCCCTCTAGGTTTTTAGGTGCCAGACTGGAACTGCTGAGGCACACAGCTTTGTGTGAACTAAGCAACTACCGGCTGTTCACCTCCCCAGTGAGAGATAGCCTCTGTAGGATTAGTCCAACTGCTGAGGCACTAGCCTCAAAGATAGGGTTCTCAGCCTCTAGGGTAAGGCAGCTGTTGTTACTGTTTTAATGTAAGCTGATTTAATCCTTTCATTCTATAGATCTGTTCCTCTAGAGAATCCTAACTAATACAGCAAGTAAAGAACTAATATCTACAACATTCAAAGAATTCATGTAATAGTAAAATAACCCAATTTAAAAATGAGAAGGGGGGACTGGAGAGATGGCCTAGCGGTTAAGAGCACCAACCGCTCTTACAGAGGACCCGGGTTCAATCCCCAGCACCCACATGGCAGCTGAGAACCATCTGAAACTCCAATTCCAGGAGAACTCCAGTTCCAGGGGAATCCGACACCCTCTTCTGACCTCCGCGGCATTGTACAACACAGGTGCACAGACCTGCATGCAGACAGTACATTCATACACATACAGAAATAAAATTTAAAAAAAAAAAATGAGAAGGGGAGCCAGGCGTGGTGGCACATGCCTTTAATCCTAGCACTCGGGAGGCAGAGGTAGGCAGATCTTTGTGAGTTCAAGGCCAGCCTGGTCTACGGAGTGAGTTCCAGGACAGCTGAGGCTCCAGGGAGACCTTGTCTCAAAAAGACAAAAAAAAAAAAAAGAGAAGGGATATGAACAGCCACTTCCCCAAAGACAGAAAAGTGTTTAATAAACACAGGAAGCAATGCTCCATGTCATTAGCCACCAGGAAAACACACACCAAAAACACAGTCTGGTACAGGATCACACCTAGGATGTGAGCTTATAGAATGGCCATGATGAAAAAGACAATGACAGCTGGGTGTGGTGACACATGCCTTTGATTGGCACTGCAGGGAGACTCAGTCTCAAAAAGACCTAAATAAATAAATAAATAAATAAATAGACAGAGAGAGACAGAGAGAGAGAGACAGAGAGAGAGAGAGAGAGAGAGAGAGAGAGAGAGAGAGAGAGAGAGAGAGCTATGTAGACACCAGGCTGGCCTTGAACTCACAGAGATCCCACTGCCTCTGCCTCCCGAGTGCTGGGATTACAGGTGTAATCACCACACATGGTGACACTGGAGAATTTTTATTTTTATTTTTTATGTGTATGAGTGTACTGTCTGCATGTAGGTTGGTGCACCCGTGTAGTGCAATGCCTCTGAGGTCAGAAGAGGGTGTTGGATTCCCCTGGAACTGGAGTTAAAGACCGTTCTCAGCCGCCATGTGGGTGCTGGGGATCGAACCCTGGTCCTCTGCAAGAGCATTTGGCGCTCTTAACTGCTAGGCCATCTCTCCATCCCCGACACTGGAGAATTTTTTTTTTTTTTGTCTTTTTGAGACGGGTCTCCCTGTAGTCCCAGCTGTCCTGGAACTCACTCTGTAGACCAGGCTGGCCTTGAACTCAGAAAGATCTGCCTGCCTCTGCCTCCCAAGTGCTAGGATTAAAGGCGTGCGCCACCACGCCCAGCGACACTGGAGAATTTTTTTTTTTTTAATTTAAAAATTTTTTTAATTATTTCTGTATGTGTATGAATGTACTGTCTGCATGTAGGTCTGTGCACCCGTGTCGTGCAATGCCGCGGAGGTCAGAAGATGGTGTCGGATTCCCCTGGAACTGGAGTTCTCCTGGAATTGGAGTTTCAGACGGTTCTCAGCCGCCATGTGGGTGCTGGGGATCGAACCCGGGTCCTCTATAAGAGTGGTCGGCGCTCTTAACCGCTAGGCCATCTCTCCAGCCCAACACTGGAGAATTTTAAAGAAAAATATTGAAGCTGTTTTTATTTGAGGGGGAAACATTTATCACAAAGTAATTAATAAACATTGAATTGGAATTATTTTGATGTTGGTTTTCTTGAGATAGAGTTCATATAATTCACTTGCTTTGATGGTTTCAGTTGTATAGCCATTACCACAATGAATTTTGTTTTCATCACACAGAAGGAAATCCTGTCTACACCCAGGAGCAGGCACTCCCCACTTTACTCAAACTTGCTGAGTCCAGCGACCATTAATGCATTTCCAGTCTTATGGAGTGTTTCTATTATGCACATTTCACATAAATGGGATCATAGAAAAAGTGATGTTTTGTGGCTGGCTTCTTTTATTTGGTGTGTTTTCAAGGTTTATCTATACTGTGGCATGAGTACAACATTCCTTTATATTGCTGAATAGTATTCCACTGTGTGCGGGTTTCTATATTAGCTGAGGGCCACTAGGGGTCGTCTACCCTTTGAGTGTTGTCAGTAGTAGGCTGCTTTTTACAAGTGTTTGTGTGGACTTGTTTTCGTTTCTCTTGGTTGTATACCTAGGAGTGGAATTTCTGGGTCTGTGGTAACTCTGCTTAACTTTTTGAGGGACTGCTAGACACTTTTCCAAAGTGGTGATCAGGAGTGTGTGACAGTTGTGTCATCTCCATTGTCCATCCTTCCTTTCTCTCTCTCTTGCTCGTCTGCCTCTATCTCCTCCTCCTCTCTCATCTCTCCTCTGTCTCGTCTCTCTCTGTCTCTCTCTGTCTATTTATTTATTTATTTATTTATTTAGGTCTTTTTTGAGACTGGAGTCTCCCTGCAGTCCAATCAAAGGCATGTGTCCCCCACACGCTGTCATTGTCCTTTTTCATCATGGCCATTTAGATAAGCTCACACCTAGGTGTGATCCTGTACCAGACTGTGTTTTTGTGTGTTTTTCCTGGTTGCGTAATGACATGAGCATTGCTTCCTGTGGTTTTTAAAACACATTTTCTGTCATCGGGAAGTGGCTGGTTCAATCCTTTCTTTTTTTTTTTTTTTGTCTTTTTGAGACAAGTCCTCCCTGTGAGCCCTCATGTCCTGAACTACTCTCGTGGCACCAGGCTTGGCCTTGAACTCAACAAGATCTGCCTTACCTCTGCTCCCGAGTGCTAGATTAAAGCAGTGTGCCACCACGCTGGCTCCCTTCCCCTGCATTTTTTTCTTTTTTAAATTTTATTTCTGTATGTTATGGAATGTCCTGTTCCTGGCATGCAGGTCCTGTGCACCTGTGTTGACAATGCCGCGGAGGTCAGAAGAAGGGGTGTCGCGATTCCCCTGGAACTGAGTTCTCCTGGAATTGAGTTTCACAGATGGTTTCTAGCTGCCATTGGGTGGCTGGGATTGACCACCCGGGTCCTCTGTAAGAGCGGTTGGTGCTCTTAACCGCTAGGCCATCTCTCTCAGTCCACCCTTTCTCTTTTAAATTGGGGTTATTTTACATATTACTTACATTGAATTCTATTAATGTTTGTAGTATATTAGTTTCTTTACTTCTCGGTATTAGTTAGGTTCTCTAGAGGAACAGATCTATAGAATGAAAGGATTAAATCAGCTTACATTAAAACAGTAACAACAGCTGCCTTACCCTAGAGGCTGAGAACCCTATCTTTGAGGCTAGTGCCTCAGCAGTTGGACTAATCCTACAGAGGCTATCTCTCACTGGGGAGGTGAACAGCCGGTAGTTGCTTAGTTCACACAAGCTGTGTGCCTCAGCAGTCCAGTCTGGCACCTAAAAACCTAGAGGGATCCTGGAGAACCAATGGTTCTTAGTGGTAGAAGCCTGGAAATGCTGGTTCTCTTTCAGGAAGGACCCAGCAGCAGCAACAGCAGGTAAATCAGCTTGGTGCCATGAGGAGCAAAAGATGAGTAATCTTCCCTCCGTATACCTGGTTTTTAGTTTAATTTTTAAAATTTAGGTGTATGAGGTATATTGCCTGCATGTATTACAGTGCATCGTGTGCGCAGTGCCCAAGGGGTCAGAGGGAGAAGTTTTGGGTTCCCTGACTGGCAGTTACAGATGGTTGTCTGCTACCATGTGGGTTCTGGGAATTGAACCTGGGTCCTCTGCAAGAGCAAATGGTGCTCTTAAACCGACAGACATCATCTCTCCAGCGCCCATGACCATCATATAATATAACATAGATTTACTGTTCAGAGATTTCTGTTTGGAAATAAGGTGACTGACAGAATCTGTGAGTCTGTGCCCACCATGGGAATAAAAGTGTGTATATTAAAAAATGTATTTGTATGTTTAAGATTGTGGTGTGATGTGCCTGCAAATGGGGTCAAACTGGGGAGGTCAGAGGAGCTAACTTCAGACTGGTTAGGGTAATCTGGGCGGGAACCGTGTCCTTTAGCTGCCCTTCTCCCACTCATCCCCTCCTCCTCCCCACCTCCCCTCCCCCACCTCCCCTCTCTCCTCTATCTCCTCCTCTCTCTCTCCCCTCTCCCTCTCCTTCCTTCCCTTTTTTTTTTTTTGCTCTCTCTCCCTCCCTTTCCTTCCCACCTTCTCCGCCTTCCGTTCCCCGTCTCCCCCTCTCCCTCCCTCTCCTCCCTCTCCTCCCCCCGCCCCTTCCCCTCCCCCTCCTCCCCTCCACCCTCTCCGTCCCCCTCTCCCTCCCCCTCTCCTCTCCCCCCCTCCCCTCTTCTCTCTTCACCTTCCCTCTTCTTTCCCCTTTCCCTTCTTCTTTCCCCTCCCCTCGTCTTCCTTCCCCTTCTCCGTTCCCCTCCACTCCCCTCTGTAGACAGGGTCCCTGTAGCCTCAGGTGGCCGGACTCACTATGTGGACCAGGCTGGATCTTGAACTCTCAGGAATCCACTGCCTCTGCAAACTAGATAGGGAGCAGAGCAGTGCAGGGACATTGAGAGCTGGCAGCTGCTCCATATATGTATTACCATCTCCCACAAGCGACAGCCTGCAGTGCGCATTGGTAGCCTCACCTATGTCACCTCTACCTTTATTTTATCTAGACCTATATGAAGAGGGAGATTTGGGGAACATTTGAGTATGACCAAGTTGACACAGTAAAATTTCCTGTATAGGAGACAGAAGCTGCAGCCCTCTGCTGGGTCACTTCCTGCCAGGCTGGATTGTTGTCGTTTTTGACCAGATCTTTTTACTTCTTATTTCATTTATGTTTGAATGTTTTGCCGGCAAGTATGTAGTTACCATGTTGTGCAGTACCTTCACTGAGGTCGAAGAGTGGATCATTGATCCCCTCGGAAGCTGGGGTTTTCTAGGCAGTTAGTGAACCATCAGTGGGTGCTGACGAACGAATTCAGTCCTCTGGTAGAGTCAGTGTTGTGCTCTTAACCCATGAGCCATCTCTCCAGCCTGATTTTTGGGTGTTTTTAAGCATAGTCTGTTTTGAACCTTTGCCTACTTAGAATCCTGGCACATAATGTAAGTTATGTTACCTCTACTCTTCTGGGAGTATATTTTTTGCCACTTGACCCTTATTAGGCAGAAGTTCTAATGTGCCAAGTGTCTTCCTGGAATTAGCTTTGTATTTGAATAACAAAACATACTCAGGATTTGGATAATCTGAAAGTCTAGATTCCTTCTTATGAATAAAGATATTTAGAATGGAGAAAGTCTTATTCCAGCTATTTTCATTTTTGCTTTGTAGCTTAGTGGCTAGTATGTTTGCTATGCTCATGATTCTTTGGGTCTGGAATTTGCACAGGGGGTGTAATAGTGCCTTCCTGTGCCTTAAGATGTGTAGGACCTCAGGTAGGAATACTCGCCATTTGAGAGTCACTTGACAGGTGGTGGCTGGAATCACCTGGCTGTTATCTTCCCAGGTCTAGTAGTTGATGCTGGCTATTGGTTAGGCACTCAGCAGAAGATGAATCTGCTTATGGCTTAGCTGTCTTCAGCATGGCGGCCTTAGAATACTTGAGTTTCGTGGTATCCCAGGCTCTGATTTGAGAGGTGTAGTGAGTGGGTAGAAAGCTGCATCATCATATCATTATATTAACGTAACCTTGGAAGTTGATGTGGAAAACCACTTTTACTGCTTTCTGTTGGTTTCAGGTAAATCACAGGCCCACCTGTATTTAAGGGGAAGGGAAGTAAGCCCCTCCTTTTGATATGAAGAGTCATGAGGTTGGAGTGCCCACACAGTGCAAGAGATACCGTTATGACCATCTTTGAAGAGTAAAGTCTACCACAGTCCCTGAGCTGGAAATTAAAATATTTCTAAGTGCAAAGATAATTAAGGCAGTGGGGGGACTGATGAGAACAGGATCAATCCATGTAGCTTAACCGGAAGGCTGAGAAGCCATAGAGCATGATCAGTTCTCTGGGACCAGGTGAGACTTCCTGGTCTGATGAGTCTTGCAAAGTGGAATGGCTACTTGAGAGTTTAACTTCCCTGCAGAAGAAACAAATTCAGAGATGCTTATGAAAACTGGATAAAGAATCAGTGATGAAGCCAGACTAAAATCTGGGTGCTGTAACATTTGGCCTTAGCTCGTTTAGGAGCTTTGAATTCTTAGTGCTTTATGGTTGTAAAGAGACCTGGCATAATGGGAGAAGCTCTGGGTGATGGCCATTTCATATTTTAGGTCATATAGTGTGGTATTTCTTGTGGTGTGTGTGTGTGTGTGTGTGGTGTGTGTGTGTGTGTGTGTTGTTATGCAGGATATCAGCCCAGACTGGCCTCAGTTCACACGTCGCCCACAGCTGGCCTTGAACTGCTATCTTCTCCCTCTACATCCTAGATGCTGGGATTACAGGCATGCCCTGAATCCATACCTTATGTTAACAAGTAAACTTTATTCCAGAACTTCAGTGGGATGTATTAGGTTGACTAGTGGAATGAAAGTGTTGATGTCTGTCATGACATAGTACTCATTTTCTTGTTTAATTGAGAGGCTTTGTAAGGATTCTGCCTGTGTCAAGGCATGTATAATAGAACCGGGAGGAAGGACTCGTCTATCCTGTCTCAACTATCACACACCCTTCTTTACCTTCAGGAAGCCCAGAACCTCATGGCCTTGACCAATGTTGACACACCATTGAAAGGTGGACTTAATACTCCATTGCATGAGAGTGACTTCTCCGGTGTGACTCCACAGCGGCAAGTTGTGCAGACTCCAAATACAGTTTTGTCTACCCCTTTCAGGTATTGTCAAACATCACCCTGTTTGTGTTTTAGAAAAAACTGGAATCCAGAACTGGGCAAAACTTTTTTTAAAACAGGTCTTCCTTGGTAGCCCAGTTGGCCTGATTGCACTATTTCGACCATGTGGCCTCCATTTCACCAAACTCTGCTGCCTCTTCTCTGAAGGCTGGGAGTAAAGGTTGTATCCATGCTTGAGTTTACACATTTTTTATTGAAAGAGAATGGAAAACCTGTTTCTTTTTTTTTTTGAGATTGGGGTCTCCCGGTAGGCCCCGCTGTCCTGGACTCACTAGTGGACCAGGGCTGGCCTGAACTCACG
Organism: Rhizomys pruinosus; assembly: GCA_009823505.1. Lineage (NCBI taxonomy): Eukaryota > Metazoa > Chordata > Mammalia > Rodentia > Spalacidae > Rhizomys > Rhizomys pruinosus. Next base: position 1,741,102 of record VZQC01002789.1, read on the forward strand.
AGAGATCCTCCTGCCTCTGCTCCTGAGTGCTGGGATCACAAGGCATGTGCCACCACACCCGCTTGTTCAGTTTACTTTTTGTGTCCCTTATTCATAACAAGTGACACACAAGTAACGATAACACCCAGGAAGTGGTTAAATATTATGATACTTCTTTTCTTGGTCTCAGCGGCTGTCATCGTCTTTCATAATGCTGTGTATTTGACTTTAAAGAGTAGGTAGTCCATTGGTAATGACCATTTTTAAGAAAAAACTAATCTTTATGTATTACTATTACCTTACTTTCCCCTAACATTTTATTAATTTTTAAAGATTTTAAAAATTTTTTCTGTGTATGCATGTGTGCTGCATGTGGTTCTGTGCATGTGAATGTAGATGCCTGTGGGATTGGATCCCCTGGCGGTGGAGTGTGAGCTGTCTGCATCGGACTGGTCCACTGGAACAGAGCAGTCGAGCTTTAGACTGCTGAGCTATCTGCTCCATCCCCATTTTTAAAAATTTACTAATTTTTGGTGTGTGTGTGTTTACACCGTGCCCCGCCACTTGTGTGAAGGTCAAATGACAGCCTTTCTCAGGTCAGTTCTGTTCTTCCACTGTATGGTAGTCACAGGGATGGAGCTCCGTTGTTAGGCCTTGGTGGCAAGCACCTTTAACTTGCTGAAACCGTCTTGCCATCCGGTTCAGAAAAGCTGAAAGGGAAGGATAAGTGAACATCTTCACTCCCACCTAGTGTCCTGTGGTTGTTAACATTTAATAACGTGTATTTGCCCTATCCAGTGTCCATCCATCCATCAACCATCTCTTATTTATTTTATTTTTTGTATTCTTGACAGCGGTCTCCCGGTAGCCCCAGCTGTTCGGAACTCACTGTGTAGACCAGGCTGCCTGTGACACTCACAAAGATCCCTGCCTCTGCCCTCCCAAAGTCTAGGAATTAAAGGTGTGCGTCCACCGCCCCCTGGCCACACCCATCTTATTTTTTAAGGTGTTTCTAAGTAGATTATAGATTATTCCATTTTGGGGGCTGGAGAGATGTCTCAGTGGTTAAACACACTGGTTGTTCTGAGTGGACTAGATTTACTTCCTAGCTACCCACATGGCCACTAATAAAGGACCATAAACTTCAGATTCTATGGAATTAACACAGCTGCCTGACCATCCACACAGCATTGGCATGCTATGGGTGCACTTACACACATGAGGCACAAAAATAACGCATACCTATGAAATAAAAGATATTTATTTTTCTGATTGTATTATTATTTTTTTTGTTATGTGTATGAGTGTACGTCTGCTGTAGATTGGTATACCTGTGTCCTTGTGATCCGTGGGAGGTCAGAAGAGGGCGGCAAAGGCTTGTTCGGATTCCCCTGGGCTGAGTATGAGGCGTTCTCAGCCATCTTATGGATGGGAACTATTGCTGCGCGCAAATTAACACTCGACGCAGTCTCAGACATCATCTCTACGGCGAGCATCCCTCCCCAATAATAAAAATATTTTACCAAAAGACTAAATGGGTGGGCATAGCTCATCAGCTAGAACTCAGCACTCGGAACAGAAGCAGGTGTATCTCTGTGAGTCCAAAGCAGCCTGATTAGCTACTGAGTTGCCAGCCAGCTGGGGCTAAAGGGAACACATGTCTCAAAAAGACCAAAAACAAAAAAAAAAAGAAAGAAAAAAAGACATATAAAAAATTCTTGACAATTTCATGCATGTATACACCGTATTTGATCATTTAAGATGCTATGACTAAGAAACAGAAAAGAAGAAGAAAAAGATGCTGACTATATAGAAAGAATCTGTTTTTTTTTTTTTTTTTTTTTTTGGGCTTTTTGAGGACAGAGTCTCCTTGTAGTCTAAGCTGTCCGGGAACTCACTCTGTAGACCAGGGCTGGATAGAGAAGCGTTTTTTTTTTTTTTTGGTCGTTTTGAGACGGTCTCCCTGCGACCCCCAGCTGTCCTGGAACTCGCTCTGTAGGCCAGGCTGGGCCTTGAACTCACAAAGATCCACCGGCCTCTCTGCCTCCCCAGTGCTAGTATTAAAGCGCATGGCCACCACGCCCGGCCTGGATGAAAGAATCTTAAGGTAAAATTGCTTGTAGGAAGAAAGAAACAAGTCATGTTAAAATGGACTTTATGCTTTTAAGGGCCGAATTGTTGGGATTTATTATTAAATGTTAGGATATGTCGTCCTATGTGTTGTTTAAGATAGATGTCCCCATGGTCCATTACACCTGTGTATGACAGCAAAGTCAGAAAGCCTTGGAAACTAGTCCTTGTATTGAGGTTAAGGAGACCCTCATCCCCATTTGTCTGTGTGTATCCTGTCTCACAAATGGATTGTAAGCTCCTTGGGGGCAGGGACCATGTCTTAAATGATAACACTGCATATTTTGAGAATAGCTGTCTGGCAGTGCCATCAGTCTGGAACACAGTTAGCATACAGGAAGTAAGCAACCAAAAGTAACTTTGAATAATTAAAATACAAGTGCTGTTGGACCTTATTGCTGAGAGAGTCTAAACTTTCAGAGCCTGTTCATACTTAGATGTGACTCTGAAATTGTGTTTGGTTTCCAACAAACAAAATATAAGGGACAAGCTTGATGAGGAATATGACATGAAACCTAAGGACAGTAAGAAGGGAGGGGATAATTGGTCAGAATTCACTGAATTCAGAAAGAATCATCTGGGGCTAGTGAGTGTGGTACCTAACTAACCTCCCTACCTAGTGCTTATTGTTACAAATGGATCAAAGGTTGAACTAGTCTTCGGTGACTCTAGTATAGGAAAGCAAGAAAATGTCAAATGTTATGACAGAAAGCCAATAAAATAAAATTACTACATATAAATTACTGTGCTTATTAAACATCTAATTTTGGTAACTCCTATAAAAGCAGATAAAAGTTTTGGTGTCTTTATTCTTTATGTTCTGTATTCCCTGTGACTTAGTGTGTGTCAAAAGCATCCGAAAGCAGTCTACTTTTAGTAACTGAGATATTTGTTTCTCAAGGACACCTTCTAATGGAGCTGAAGGCCTGACTCCCCGGAGTGGAACAACCCCGAAACCAGTTACTAATGCCACCCCAGGCAGGACTCCACTGAGAGACAAGTTAAACATTAATCCAGAGGATGGAATGGCAGACTATAGTGACCCCTCTTATGTGAAGCAGATGGTAAGTGACAGTCGTGACAATTCTCCTTTAATAGTCTTACTTTTTTTTTTTTTTTTTTTTTTTTTGATACTGGAATCGAAAGCCTGGGGCCGTCGATGCTAAGTAGTGTACTTTCAGCTGGGTGCCATCCCCAGCCTAATTACTTTTCCAGTAGTCCATCTTTACCAAATCAATGCATGTCTAGCTTTTTTTCTTCTGCCCTCTGAGGTAATTTAGCTTATTAAAAAAAAACCCAGAATATACTGATTGATTACAAGTCAAAGATTTTGATTGGTCTTAATGCAAGGAGAAAAATAGAATCAAAAAATCTGACTCTGAGTATGGGATTTTTTTTTGAATTAATACAAAATTGTTGTTTTTATATATTTTTTTTTAAAAATTTTTTTTTTTTACTTTTATTAGTTTTATTATTTTGTTTTTTGGTCTTGTTTGGGGTCAAAGGTTTACTATAGCCCCAGATGACCACATGACCTTGAACTGGAATGTAGACCAGGCGGGCTCAGTCTCTCATAGATCACTCTGCTCTTCCCTACCTCTCCCTACGCTCCCTACCTCGCCCTCCATGCCCCTGCTTTCTCCGCTCTTCTCCCTCTTCTTCCCTCTCAGGTTTCCTCTCCCTCTCTCCTGCCTCTCCCTCCCTCCATCCCCTCCTCCCTCCTCTCCTCCTCACGCTTTCCCTCCTCTCCCCCTCTCCCCTCCCTCTTCCTCTCCCCGCATCTCCGCCTCCCATCCTTGCTCCTCTGCCTCCCCTGCCTCTCCTTTCCTCTGCTCGCCCCTCTGCCTTCGAGTGCTTGGCTTAAAAGGGATTTTGTCCACCAAGCCTGACCTACATTTATTTAAATTAACAAATAAAACAAAAGTTTTTTTATGTGTCATTAGGTTACCTGTTTAAGTGTACCAGGTATGTGCAGTGCCATGAAAACTAAGAGGGCATTGGATCCAGTGAACTGATAGCTCATGAGCTACATGTGGGTGCTGGGACACTGAACCTGGGTCGTCTGGCAACGCAGCACAGGTTTTAATTACTGAGCACTGTGGTGTGTATGTGTGGTAACATGTATCTGTGTTGTGTGTGTGTGTGTGTGGTGTGTGTGTGTTGTGTGGTGTGTGTAGGCCATGTATGGAGCCAGAGAGGTTTTGAGAGATTGGTTCTCTTTTCCACCATAGTGCATCCTATGAATTAAAATCAGGTGGCAGTCTTGGTGGCAAGGCCCCTACTCACTGAGCAATCTCTCTGCCCAGCTAATTGTTTTTGCCTTTTTTTTTTTTGTCTTTTTTATCTTTTTTGGTGTCGTTCTTTGCTTGTCTCTAGTCTTCTCTGTCCGTAGCCCAGTGGCCTGAACTCACTCTGTAGAGGGGCGATTCACCGGCTCGCTGTGTCTGGCCGTGAAGTGCTGGGACTAAAGGCTGCGCTTTTTGGTTTTGAGACAGTGATTGGTATTTTGAGCTGTGGCAGTCTTCTTCAGTTTTGTAATGAGAGGAATGTGCTACCATGGCCTGATATTTTAGAAACTCTTGCAGAATATTAGTCAAAGACTCAATGTGCATGAATTGAAAAGGACCAATTATTTTCTACAGGAAAGAGAATCTCGGGAACATCTCCGTTTAGGGTTATTAGGCCTTCCTGCTCCTAAGAATGATTTTGAAATTGTTCTGCCAGAAAATGCTGAGAAGGAGCTGGAAGAACGTGAAATAGATGATACCTATATTGAAGATGCTGCTGATGTGGATGCTCGAAAGCAGGTGGGTGATCACTGGAAAAAAGCAGCAGTGTAGCTGAATGAACATGGAATGAAGAGTGGCTGTGCCATGTTTCCACATCGCTGCTACAAGTTTTAATATTTAAACCAGATTCCTAAATTATGTCATTTACTAATAATATAGTCACATGAATGATTATATACTAAAATAATCTTGATGGCTTTCTTAAAAGGTATATATTGTATATATAACACACAATATAAATTTGAATGTGCTCAGATTCATTTTGCTTTTCTGAATAACACATAGGTAACCTTTTAAAACCATCACTTCAATTAATGAACAAAAATGTTAAAAACAAATGCATCTTTGGGGATGGAGAGATTAGCTAGGGTTAAGAGTACACGACTGCTCTTGTAGGGGACCTCGGGGTCTCGATCCCCAGCACCCATGGTGGCTGAGTAACTGTCTGAACAACTCCATTCCCAGGAGAACTCCAGTTGCACGGGAATCCGTGCCTTCTTCTGGACCTCGGGGCATGCATTGCACAACACGGGTGCAAAACCTACATGCAGACAAGGTACACTCAAACACGTACAAAAATAAATAAAAAAAATTAAAAAAAAAGAAAGAGATTTTCCCTTAAAAAAAATAAAAAAAAAAAAAAAAAAAAGAAAAAAAAATCTGGGAGCTGGAGAGATAGCTCACGGTGGAGCACCGAACGCTCTTGCAGAGGACCGGGTTCGATCCCAGCACCCACCACGTGCGGCAAAGACAACGTCTGTCAACTCAATTCCAGGAGAACTCCAGTTCCAGGGGAAATCCCGAGACCCTCTCTGACTCCGCGCCATTGCCACAAGGGTGCACAGACCTGCCATGCAGGGACAGTACATTTATTTTCCATACAAAAAAAAAACAAAAATGCATCTTGGATTGGTCCATGTAAATAAGTTTTTTTTTTATCATCTTTTTGTGACAGGGTCGCCTGTGATCCCAGCTGGCCTGGAACTTCCCAGTCGTAGAGCAGGCTGGCCTTAAACTCATCAAAGATCCACTGCCTCGTGCTCCTGAGTGCTAGGTATTAAAAGGTGTGCCACACACCACGCCCGGCCGGTCACGTAAATATTGTTTTTAAGTTAGTGTAGAATAATAAAACTGGATTGGGAAATTTGAAATATGTCAGGAAATTTAATAATACCTTGTGTTGGTGTATCTTATAATTACTTGCCCATCTGCTCATAGTTTAGAAGTTCAGTGATATTGCTAAGATAGGTTTAACTCTGTCTTGAAGTGAGGAACTGGGTTCAAGTGGACTAATTTTTCTCTCAAATTGTATAACTGCTTTCAGCTAAGCTCTGCTGCATTTCATGGTGATTTTAGAAGGCTTTCTCAGGATTTCTGTGAGAATGACACCACTGAATCATATTTTTTTTTACCTACTTTTCTTTCTGTACCTATGCCACAGTTTCTTATGCAACATGGCAGGTTAAAAACAATATTATTATTTTATGTGTATGAGTGTATTGACTGCTAGTGGTGTGAGTGCACCCATGTGTTGTGTAAATGCCTGAGGAGGTCAGAAGACGGCCCTCAAATCCTCTGGAACTGAGTCGATGTGACAGTGTTGCAAAGGTCTAGACAACCTGGTTGTCGCTTGCAAGAACAGCTAGTGCTTTTTTAAAAAAAAATTTTTTTTTTAAAATTTTAAATTTTTTATTATTTCTGTATGTGGTATGACATTACTGTCGCATGCAGGTTTGTGCACCCGTGTCGTGCAATGCCGCGGAGGTCAGAAGATGGTGGTCGGATTCCCCTGGAACTGGAGAGTCTCCTGGAATTGGAATTCAGAACAATGGTCTTTCGGCTGCCATGTGGGTGTGCTGGGATCAAACCCGGGTCCTCTATAAGAGTGGTCGGCCGCTCTTAACTGCTGAGGCCATCTCTCCGCCCAAGAACAGCTAGGCTTTTAACCACTGAGCTACATCTCTCCAGCCCTGCAACATAGCAGTTTTTGTGGGTGGGTCTTTTTTTGAGGGAGAGTTTGATCTTTAGTTGTTCCATTAAGGCTTTTTTTTTTTTTTTTTTTGGCTTTTGAGACAGGGTCTCCCTGTAGCGCGGGCCCTGGAACATACTATGTAGACAGGGCTGCCTTGAACTCACAGAGATCTACCTGCCTCGCTGCTCCCAAGTGCTGGGATTAAAGAGCATGCACTAACCCGCCCAGAAAGGCATTATAAAAAAAAACAAAAAACAACAAGAATTTTTGCCCTCATGAATGATATCCAGAATGTCTTTAGATATTTAGCAAGACTCAGGTGGTAAACATAAAGCTTCTGTGCAGTAGTATACATTCAATGGAAAATAATAACACTGTTCCTTAAGGTATGTAGGTGATAGGAATGAATGAGGTACCAGGGTAAATTGATAACATGGAGAAGGAATTGGCATTCCTTTCACAGAGTTAAACTCATACTACAGAACAAAATACTTTTGACTCATAGTGTTACATCTATGCTGCCATTCCATAAAAGTAAGGTTGTCAAGGTAGGTGGGGCATATGAATGTTCTAGCATCTCTCAGACTGCAGTCTGTTGTGGCTGTGAAGAATACTGAGACATGTTCACCCTGAGTGGTGGGTAATACTGTGAAGAGATTTAGTTAATTTGATTTGCTATTCTAAGCTATTTACATTGACAGTTAATTCATGTTACTAGTATTTTTTTTTTCTTTTTGACAGGGTCCCCCTTGTCCTTTTTTTTTTTTTTTTGGATCTAAATTCTTGTAGACCACTACTGCCCTTGATACCAGATCCACCTTGCCTCTGCCTTCCCAGGGTGCTGAGATTAAAATGCATGACACCACCACAGCCCAGCTTCATGTGTAGTCTTACTACAAGCAAAGCATATAAACTACTTTTGTGTAAAAGAAGATGAAAAGACATTCTTAGGGTTTTACATAAAAGTAGCAGTCATGGGGGCTGGACGAGATGGCCTAGCGGGTTAGAGAGCACCGACTGCTCTGCAGAGACCTGGGTTCGATCCCCAGCACCCCATGGCGCATAAGAACCTTCTGTAACTCCGATTCCAGGAGAACTCCAGTTCCTCCAGGGAAATCTCGACGCTCTTCTACCTCTTGGTGCATTGACACGGCACGGGTGCAAAAGACCTACAAGGCAGAAATACATTCATACAAAGACAAAAATAAATAAAATTACAAAAAAAAAAAAAGTAGGCAGTCATGGTTGTGTCCTTAACATGATTGTATCCAAAAGGTCGTAGAAGAGAGCGGAAACGAAAACAAAAAAAAAACAGCAAAAATCAAACTATTCCAATGGACTGAGCTGGAGAAATTAAATCCCCTTAGGATCCTTGTACCCCTTGACTATTGTTCCTATAGCAGTTTTCCCATTAAGTGAAAGACTCTGTCTCCTCCTGGCTTGTACCCAGTGTTGATCATCCCAGGCCGGTAAATTTGTATTTTTAAAAATTTTATTTATTTTTTATTTAATTTTTTAAGTAGTATTTCTTTTTTTTTTTTTTAATTAATTTTTATTGCTTGTGCATTTTTTTTTTACATCATTTTTTTCCATTTTGTTTTCTTTTCCCTTTCCCTCCCCCCCCCCCCACCCCATCCCAGATCAGTATTTGAGCCGTAACTGAGTCTTGCATCTTTCTCTTTTTTTTTCATTTTTTTTAGCTATAGTGATAATCCATGAGTACAGGCATCTCATGCAAAACCAATTCTGCAGGACGTAGTGCCCAAACCCCCACAGCCCCAACCATTCCAGTGGGGGTGACAGGATGTTTGTTCAATAAAGTCGATGCAAATGAGTGTTCCGATTACAACGGCTGTAGTTCTCAATCACCATTCAACCCCAATCGTAGCCCGTTAACATTTATGTACCACGCCCTCTCTTCATTGAGTTTGTTCCCTAGGCTTACAAAAGGGGCACAGGTGGATGAAGACGTAAAACAGTCCCCTCTCTCTGGAGCGTTGACTTGGACTCTGGTTCAATTCTGGCGTTTCCTTTCATGCTGACAGTTGTCCGAGTAACCTCTTCGATCCTAACTGATGAAGCAAAGCCAATTAGATTACAGGNTGAATTCCAAGACAGCTGGGGCTATAGGGAGACCATCTCAAAAAAAAAAAAAATCTCCAGTGTCAGGGCTGGAAAGACAGCTCAAGAAGAGTACTGCTGCTCTTGCAGAGGACCCAGGTTCAGTTCCCAGCACCCACACAGTCACTAACAACTATCTGTAACTAGTTCCAGGGGATCGGACACTCTCTTCTGGCCTCCAGTGTACTTACATACATACAGGCAAAACATTCACAAACATAAAAATTTTTTTTTAAAAATTCTTTTAATTCTCAAGTGCCGATGATCATATGGCAGAGTTTTCAAACAGCACTACTGAAAACAGTTGGGTTCAGTATATTCCTATCTGTCACAGGAGAGAGGCAGTGCTGTGGATGAAGTGACAAAACCAAGAAGATACATCCAAAAGGCTCTACATGATAATGGACAGGTGGGAGAAGGGCAAATAATACTGAGCCACAGTAACACACAAAACAGCTATCAGAAGTACCCAATCCAAGGGCTGGAGAGATGGCTCAGCGGTTAAGAGCACTGAGTGCTCTTGCAGATGAGCCGGGTTTGATTCCCAGCACCCACATGGCGGCTAAGAACCGTCTTTAACTCCAGCTCCAGGAGAATCTGACACCCTCTTCTGACCTCCAAGGTATTACATGACTTGGGTGCACCAACCTACATGCAGACAGTACACTCATACACATAAAAAATAATAAAAAGGATTGTTAAAAAAAAAAGTAGTACACAATCCTCCAGGCCGCCAGGAGAGGGTTGGCTAATCACAACTACCACTGTCATTACCACCCCTACTGTGACAGGTTTCAGGGTTTCCGTGCCTCATGGGCATTCTGTACTATCTGGGTCCCTGCATGCTCCTCTGTGGGTGGTTGGCTCTTTCTTCCCAGCCTGCCTGAACAGGCTTACCTGACACTTCACCTAGCCATTGCACATTCTTTACTTGTTTTCAGTATCAAAAGGAATAAATGCTCAACCACAAGATTGTTTTTAAAAGCTTTTTTTCTGGGGCTGGAGAAATGGCTCAGAGGTTAAGAGCACTGACTGCTTTTGCAGAGAACCCAGGTTTAATTCCCAGCCGATATGGTGGCTGACCACCATCAGTAACTCCAATTCCAAGGATCTGAGGCCTTTTTCTCACCTCCATGCGTACTCTACAACATGGGTGTACTTAACATACATGCAGATAACACATTCATGCACATAAAAAATAAAGTTTAAAAAAAAGAACTTTTTTTCTGCTGGGTAGCTCCCAAATTCACCTGGAAACCCTATGTAGACCCTTAAAGTCTTGAATTAGTAGATAAAATTCTGAGCGTGAATTAAAATAACTGAGTGTGAAATTTTAAGATTTGTGTCTTCTTGACCAATACAAAACAAAGGCAGAAAGGCTGGCTCCAAATGACATGAATTAAAGATGCACTGATTCCTGAGCCTGCTGCCTCAGCTCCATACAAATACCCTAGGATCTGTGCGTTCAGGACTGCTGGCAAACTCCCTCATGTCCTCCATTATGACACTTTAAGGACAATCAGCAATGTAATGTTCAAAGCTCACTCACTCTTCAATAGGATAGCCTACCTGGAGAATCCTGTCCTGGGAGGCTGGTGTTCGAGGTGTTCTAAGAGCAATGCTGTTGTTGGTGACATTGTATTCAGACAAAAGAGTGCTAGAAGCAGAGTTGGTTATGCCAGACTCCTCAGCAGTTTGACGTGCAATCTCACTTGCTTGGCCTACTTTCACAACTTCCTGGAGTTCCGCATCTGAAATCTGAAAGGACAAAATTATCTCAGTAAACATTTTAATGGAGAAACAACGCAACTTAAATTTCCAATTCAGGAAGATGACCCTGCTAATGGATTAAAACACTTAAAGTTGGGGCTGGAGAGATGGACTAGCAGTTAAGAGCGCCAACTTCTCTTGCAGAGGACCCGGGTTCGAACCCCAGCACCCACATGGCGGCTAGAAGCAGTCTTTGGCTCCAGTTTCGGGGGCATCCGATGCCCTCTTCTGGCCTCTGAGGCATTGCATGACATGGGTGCACAGACCTACATGCAGACAGTGCATTCATATACATAAAAAATAAATAAAAAATTTTAAAAATAATAAATTTAGCCAGGCGTGGTGGCGCACACCTTTAATCCTAGCACTCGGGAGGCAGAGGCAGGCAGATCTTTGTGAGTTCAAGGCCAGCCTGGTCTACAGAACAAGTTCCAGGACAGCTGGGGCTACAGGGAGACTCTGTCTCGAAAAAGACCAAAAAATTAAAAAAAATTAAAAAAATAAAAATAAAAAATTTAAAAAAAATTTTAAAACATTAAAAAAAAACACTTAAAGCTTCACTGTANGCCAGCAAACCCCAGTGATCCTTTTGTCTCCAACCACCACAGGACTGGAGCTGTAGGTGTGTACTAGACTATGCTTGATGTATTATGTTGGTGCTGGGATCTGAACTCGGGCCCCCATGGTTGTATAGCACTTTTTTTTTTTTGGTGTTTTGAGACAGGGTCTCCTTTTAGTCCCAGCTAGCCTGGAGCTCACTCTGTAGACCAGGCTGGCCTTGAACTCATAGAGATCTCCCTGCCTCTGCCTCCCTTGTGCTGGGATTAAAGTCATATACCACCACACCCAGGTAGCAAGCACTCTTAACCAGTCATCTGTCTAGTCCTACTACTGATGAATTCTTGAGAGGTTGTCACCATTTTTCTAGTGACAATAATACTTTCATGCAAAACATGCTAAAATAAAACAGTTTTCTTTCGTTTTATACTCAAATATTATGAAATGATTTGTTCTGATTGTAAAGAAATAAAACCTGGGCTGGAGAGATGGCTCAGTGGTTAAGAGCTCCGACTGCTCTTGCAGCGGACCCGGGTTCGATCCCCAGCACCCACATGGCGGCTAAGAACCGTCTGTAACTCCAATTCCAGGAGAACTCCAGTTCCAGGGGAATCCGAGACTCTCTTCTGACCTCCGCGGCATTGCACGACACGGGTGCACAGACCTACATGCAGACACTACACTCATACACATACAAAAATAAATAAAATTAAAAAAAAATATTTAAAAAAATAAAAATAAAAATAAAATAAATATTAAAGTATCATACACAGGAGGTTGAAGAGATGGCTCAGCAGTTCAGAGCTCTGGTTGTTCTTCCAGAGGACCTGGTTAATTCCCAGCACCCATACGGTGGCTAATACCCATCTTTAACTCCAGTTCCAGGGATCCAACACCCTCTTCTGGCCTCTGGGGGCTTTGCATGACATAGGTGCATTTAAAGACATGCAGGCAAAACATTCATATACAAATAAAAATAAAATTAAATGCCAGGCATGGTGGTGCATGCCCTTAATCCCAGTACTCAGAAGGCAGAGCCAGGCGGCTCTCTGTGAGTTCAAGGCCAGCCTAGTCTACAGAGCAAGTTCCAGGCCAGCAGGGGCTACAGGGAGACCTTGTCTCAAAAGACACCAAAAATAAATAAATAAATAAATAAATAAATAAATAAATAAATAAATAAATAAATAATTTTTTTTAATTTTTATTTCTGTATGTGTATGAATGTACTGTCTGCATGCAAGTTTGTGCACCCGTGTCGTTCAATGCCGCGGAGGTCAGAAGAGGGTGTCGGATTCCCCTGAAACTGGAGTTCTCCTGGAATTGGAGTCTCAGACGGTTCTTGGCCGCCATGTGGGTGCTGGGGATCGAACCCGGGTCCTCTGTAAGAGTGGTCGGTGCTCTTAACAGCTAGGCCATCTCTCCAGCCCTAAATAAATAAATAATTTAAATGCCAGGCAGGGTGGTACATGCCTTTAATCCTAGCGCTAAAGAGGCAGGCAGATCTCTGTGAGTTCAAGGCCAGCCCGGTCTACATAGCGAGTTCCAGGCCTACAGGGGAGACCCTGTCTCAAAAAGACCAAAGAAATAAAAATAAAAAACCTCACACACTGTCCACCGAGGTACAAATATCCCTAAGAAAATCTAAAATTCTTATCTCTGTAACTTTACCAAAACATCCCAAATTATATTAAGGAAAAATTTGGACAAATTTCAGCTAAGAAACAGGGCATACCAACACCCACTTGTGCTCATGCCCACATCCAGTGTCCATGTAGCCAAGGCCCTCCAGGGAAAGTGGCTCTCAGTCTCCTGAGCCTTTTCCTTTGCTACCTTACACTAGTCTGAAGCTACAACTACAGGCCTGACCACATAACAAACATGAGATTCCTCAAAGTTCATAGCTTCTTACCAGCTACAGCTAAGGAAAGGATCAGAGTCTGTGATGGAATGAAGGGATCTCTTTCTTCACTAAAACTCCCAAACTGATTTTCACTGCTATAATCTCAACAAGGACACAACAAATATCCCAAGCAGCTTAAAGTTCACCAGTCCAAACCACACCTACCCTGTCAGAAGTCCTACCCTGCTGAGAAGGACTAAGTGTTAATAATTACTGACTAAACCAGCAATGGCAAGTTAAGACTTGATTAGGTATTCATACAGAGAAGCTGTGGCTGTGTCACCACGACTTGTCTTTATGGGGCTTATCTGGCAGACTGAACTCCTTCAGGGCATCCAGTACAGGTCTGAGACAGAAGCCCTCAAATGTTTGCTGAATATATATGAGCATATGGACTCACTCAACAAAAAACTGTTTATCCGATTACCTGAGGGGCAGGAAGCACTAATTTGCTTCTCTTTTTAGTAAACTCAGAAACACCACTAGTTTGAAGAATAGCTGATGGTAAATCAGATTCTTTTTTCCTTTTTAAATGTTGTTTGTCTTTTTTTCTATCTCTTCCTTCTTTTTCACTGTCATGGATCAAGAGAAAAAAGATTTACAGGTTATATATAGGTAGTATTAAAAGTTAGATACATATTCAAGTCTTCAAACAAACAATCCCATTTCTAAGAAAAAACTTTTTTAAAAAAGATAAAATAAGCTGGGTGTGGTGGCTCATGCCTTTAATCCTAGCACTTGGGAGGCGGGGGCGGGGGCGGGGGCAGGTGGATCTCTGTGAGTTCAAGGCCAGCCTGGTCCACAGAGTGAGTTCCTGGGGCTATAGGGAGACCCCTGTCTAAAAAAAAAAAGGTTTTTCACTTAAAAATGGGGGGGGGGGCAGTGAGACAGTTCAGCAGGTAAAGGCATTTACTACATAAGGCTAATGACCTGAGTTTGATCTCCAAAATTCACGTAAAGGAGAGAACCAACTCCACAAAGTTGTCTTGACTTCTTACCTCTGCACATGAAGTACATACTCACACAATAATAAAGATGAAAAATCAAGGGAAGGGGTGGTTAGGGAGATAGCTCAATCAGTAAAAACTTTGCCATGAAAGAATGAGGACTTAAGTTGGAGTCCCTAGAATCACATTTAAAAAAAAAGCCAGGTGTGGTAGTGCATGCCTTTAATTCCAATAGAGACAGGTGGATCTGTGAGTCCAAGGGAGACTCTGTCTCAAAAAGAAAGAAAAGAAACTTTCTCTCAAACAAATAGGGTCTGGAATACAGTTCAGTGTAGAGCTCTTGCCTAGCATGGGAGAAGGGAGAGGAAGTAAGGTGAACATCCTCCTTGTAATACCGAAAACTGATCTCTGGCCTTCAAATACATGTACATACACTCAAATCATGATATCTAATTTAATTTTTAAAAAGAGCTAAACTAGAGTTGGACAGATTTCTCGGGTCATTAGCAAAATATCTACCTTGTTCAAAACTGTGCATAAATATTAAGATGTCATTAATGAGTAAACAGTCTACTAAACACAACCAATGATTCAAGAACCACACATCAGGCTAATGAGGTTTAGAGAGTAAGGGCACCTGCCTCCAAACCTGACCACCTGAGTTCAATCCCCCTGACAAACATGGTGGAAGGAAAATCAACTCCTTCAGAGTTGGTTCTCTAACCTCCATAACAGGGACCAGGACACACTGGCCCACACATATACATACATGACAAAGGCACATAGACAAAATAAATGTTTTCAGAAAGAACTGCATATCAAATTTTAGACTAAAAACATGACAGCCAGGATTCACTGGTTTTCTCACAAAGAGAGAAACCTATTAAATAAACAGAGGCATGGGCGTGCCACACTGTTCTAATTACAGAAACTTGGCTGACAGGTAGCAGCTGGCCCTTCACAGAGTCCCACTGTAGCTCTGTGCTTCTAAAATCAGAAAGATGACTCACGATCTGAGCTCCCCATCAAGATCCTGTTGTCTTAATTTTCTAAAATCTGCATCAAGGGCCTGGTAATTTTCCTCAGAAGTATCATAAAAACCAAGAGCAGGCTTTTTTTCAAATGGAATTTCAGCATTATAATCTACTCCTCTCTTCTTTTTTCTTTTCTTCTGAATTTCTATCCCAGCTGCTCGAAGTTCTCTTCTTTTTTGGAGGGCAGCAAGGCGCCTAGAAGAAAAGTATAAAATCACCTTGAAAATTATAGACCACAAGGCAAGGATGGATTACCCAACAGTGGTAAGAAAACTATCCTGTTATTTAGAGAGGAAACAGTTACTCAAACCCTTACCTTACACCATTCAACTTCTAATTTTTATTTAAAATACACACAGTAAAGCAAAAAGGGAAACCAGAGAAAACATTAAATATGTAAGTGGCAAAGGAAAAGATTAGTAATTTTTGAGGTATAAATATTGTAACTCTGCAGCACAAAAAAAAATAATTAAAAATAAAATATAATCAAAGGGCAAGAAAAATACTTGCAACTAATATTAGAAATGGTTAAATAGGGGCAGAAGAGATGGCTTAGCAGTTAAAAGCACTACTGTTGCAGAGGACCTGGGTTCTATCCCCAGCACCCACATGGCAGCTGAGAACCATCTTTAACTCCAGTTCCAGGGGAATCCAACACCCTCTTCTGACCTCCGAGGCATTGCACAACAAAAATATCAATAAAATTAAAAAAAAAAAAATGATTAAATACACCAGGCATTGTGGCTAATGGCTTTAATCTCAACCCTTGGGAGGCAGAAACAGAGACAGGTAGACCTCTGTTGAGTCAGGCCAGCCTGATCTCCATAGCAAGTTCCAGGCCAGTTAGGGTTACAGGAAAACACTATCTCAAAAAGACCACCCCCCCCAAAAAAGGAAAGAAATGGTTAAATACAAAAACCCATGTAAAGTTTTTTAAAAGATTTTTTTTCTCATTGTTTTTTGGGGCATATGTGTATCTGTGAGTGAATGCCATGTATGTGTATCTGTGTGAGTGAATGCCATGTATGTGTATCTGTGTGAGTGAATGCCATGTATGTGTATCTGTGTGAGTGAATGCCATGTGTTCTAGTTTGTGTTCCATTGCTGTGACAAAACACTCCGACCAACACCAACTTGGGGAGGAAAGGGTTTATTCAGCTTACATCTCCTGAGTCACAGTTCATCACTCAGAGAGCCCAAGGCAGGAACTCAGGGCAGGAACCTGGAGGCAGGAGCTGAAGCACAGGCCATGAAGGAATGCTACTTACTGGCTTGCTCCTCTGGCCCATGCCCAGCCTGCCTTCTTATACGGTACACAACAACCTGCCCATGGTGGCACCACTTGTTGTGGGCTGGGGCCCTCCCAAACTGTACGACCATCAAGACAATACTCCACAGACATGGCCACAGGCCAATCCAATGGAGCCAATTCCCCAATTGAGGCTCCCTCAACCCAGGTGTGTCAAGCTGACACTAAAGCTATCCAGCACACCATGTATGTGTATCTGTGAGTGAATGCCATGTGTGTGCCCATAGAGGCAAGAAGAGGGCATTGGTTCTCCCTGGAGCTAGAGTTGCCAACTGCGAGCCACTGAGTTGGGTCCTAGAAACCAATCTCCAGTCCTCTACAAGAGTGGTATGAGCAGTATGAGCAGCATGCTCACCTCTCCCATCTCTATGTAAAGTTTTAGAAAACTCACACCAACATATTAGGCATTTTGGGGATACAGTATATACATACATACATACAGCCAGCCAAAACACTCATAAACATAAAATAAAAATAATTTTTTAAGTTCTAAAAAGCCATCTCCAATTAAAAAAAAGGAGCAAATGGAAGTAACAAAGGGTTAACTTAACAAATCAAATTAAATGAACATGTACCATTTCTGCATTTCTAATTAATAATATTCTGGGTTTTAAGGGCAAAAATATAAAAAGTGGACAGTTTCCAGCAAAGGAAGGTAATAAGAAAATCAACTGGGGTAACTCTCTTCAAAGAGAATTTGGGTGGGTACAGTGGTATACCCCTTAAATCTCAGCTGGGGGAAAAAAAAACTCTCAGCTGGGGCTATAGGGAAATGCTGTCTCAAAACACTGGGGGGTGGGGGAGGAGGGGGTAGAAGGGAATGAATTTGGAAATAGACATTCAAAGTCTAACATTTTCATATTTTTTAAATATTTACTTGAATATATTTAAGTGCACCCATGTCATGCACTGCCAGCAGAGGCCAGAAGAGGGTGTCAGAGCTCCTGGAACTGGAGTTATAAACAGTTGTTAGCCACCATGTGGGTGCTGGGATCTGATCCTGGGTCTTCAGCCAGTGCTCTTAACTGCTGAGTCATCTCTCCACCCCCAACATTTTTCATATTTTTAAAAACATCATCAATTTACTTCTCCTTGCCCCAGCTTCTGAAACAGATATTCCACCCTGAGAGAGATTCAAAAACTTCTGCTGCTACTGCCTACCATCCCTGATCCCCACCACACTCGGCTCAGTCAGCAGCAGTGTTAATCAGAAGTGCACTGAGTCAGAGACCTGGGGAAGAAACAAGACCTAAAACAGAAAACTCAGACTCTCTTCCCAAAGAAAGTGACTTCATCTTCAATATGAGTTCCAACCAAAGCACACTTTCAAAAACAGTGGAAAGGCTGAAGAGATAGCTCATCCAGAGGACCAGAGTTCAGTTCCCAGCAACCATATCAGGTGCCTACAACTCCAGTTCTGGGAGATCCAATGCAGCTGGCCTCCAAGGGCACTTGTTAACATGCACATACCCATACACATACAAATAATTTTAAAAGGAAATAAGAAAGCTGTGGTAGGGGCTGGAGAGATAGCCTAGCGGTTAAGAGCACCGACTGCTCTTGCAGAGGACCCGGGTTCGATCCCCAGCACCCACATGGCAGCTGAGAACCGTCTGAAACTCCAATTCCAGGAGAACTCCAGGTCCAGGGGAATCCGACACCCTCTTCTGACCTCCACGGCACTGCATGACACGGGTGCACAAACCTACATGCAGACAGTACATTCATACATACACATATGAAAATAAATAAAATTAAAAAAAAAAAAATCAATAAAATGTCTTTAAGTAGCGGGGCATGGTGGTGCACACCTTTAATCCAAGCACTTGGAGGCAGAGGCAGGCGGATCCTTGTGAGTTCAAGGCCAGCCTGGTCTACAGAGTGAGTTCCAGGACAGCTGAGGCTACAGGGAGACCCTGTCTCAAAAAGACCAAAAAAAAAAATGCCTTTAAGTTATAAAAACAGAATGCAATTTAACCTCTGAAATAAACAGCCTTGTGCTATACTTGCACACAGGTTAATCCTATTATATAAACATACACACTCTACAAGAAATGGCAGAGTAAATTACAATCTGTAAAGATTTTTTGGGGGGAGAGATCTTTTTGAGACAAGGTCTCCCTGTAGCCAAGCCCAACTGTAAAGATTTATTTAAATTAACTAATCCAAACCAAACTTATGAGACCTTTCACATATGCAATTACTATATTCCTGGCCTAACCACATGATTAAAAGGCTCTAAAAACCTGAGTCCCCAAACAACCCTAGACAGAAATAGAAGTCAATTTTTTTTCAACCTTACATTACTCAACCCTACAGTATATAGAATAGAAAGGTAGCTGAGATTGGGTAGAACATCTCACCTCCTCTTAGTTTCTATTATTTACTATACTGTGCTCATCATACTCCCATCAAATTCGACTATTCTAGACTATGGCAAAAAGCATCTTCCATCCAGGATCTGGCACTGTGAAAACCACCAATGCAGTACTACCCATTAGGTCAAGACAATTCCAAGCCAGCATGGGCAACATAAAAGGCATTAGGTAGATGGGGAGACGGGGGTATTCTAATATCCACATCTCAAAAGCTTGGGGCTGGAGACATGGCTCATCAGTTAAGAGAGCCGACTGCTCTTGCAGAGGACCCGGGTTCAATTCCCAGCACCCACATGGTGGCTATGAACCATCTTTAACTCCAGTTCCAGGGGAATCCGACGCCCTCTTCTGAATTCCGCAGCATTGCACAACACAGGTGCACCAACCTACATGCAGACAGTATATTCATACACATAAAAAATAAATAAAAATAAAAAAATAAAAAGCTAACAAGCTTTTTTTATTTGATGGTTTCTTGGCCAACTTCATGTTAGTTTCTGGGCATCAGAATATTATCAATCAGGACTTAACCAAAAGGAAGGAAGGAGCCAGGTGTGGTATGCACACCTTTAATCCCAGCACGCTCAGAGGCAAGGAGATCTCTTGAGTTCCAGGCCAGCCAAGGCTGCAGTAAGACCCTGTCTTGAATAAAAGTAAAGAGAAAGAGTTTGAGAAAACCCTGAGTAAAGACAATGCCTAATATATTTCAATCACTTTTTTTTAAATGAAGATTCCTAAAATTTGGTTCAAGGCTCATTAGCTCCGCTATGTTGAGCAGAGATTTCTGTTCCACAGCCAGTGCCTGCCCACTACTAATCAAGGAGGGTGAGGAACTGGTAACCGGCAGTCATGCAAAAGTCATACAGCCTTACATGTCCTCCAGCTACCTGATGCCAAGACACTACAACAGATCAAGCACAACATACTGGGTCAAATGCCTATTACTTCTGTCATGTCTTACAACATTTCTTTAAAGTGTATTTTTCCTATTAACTACCCTGAAATGGCCAGGGAGTAAATACAGAAGATTCTTTTCAGAATAATAAAGCTGAAGAATAACAGCAAAATGGGAATTGGCCACTTTGGATTATCCACCAACAAGAGTCATACAGTCGGGTCTGGAGAGATGGCTCAGCGGTTAAGAGCACCAACTGCTCTTGCAGAGAACCCAGGTTCAATCCCCAGCACCCACATGGCGGCTAAGAACCGTCTTAGTTCCAGGGGAATCTGACGCCCTCTTCTGACCTCCGAGGCATTGCACAATGCAGGTGCACCAACCTACATGCA
This sequence comes from Rhizomys pruinosus, assembly GCA_009823505.1. Taxonomy (NCBI): domain Eukaryota; kingdom Metazoa; phylum Chordata; class Mammalia; order Rodentia; family Spalacidae; genus Rhizomys; species Rhizomys pruinosus. Next base: position 1,761,276 of record VZQC01002789.1, read on the forward strand.
GACAGTACATTCATACATATAAAAAAATAATAAATTTAAGCCAGGCGTGGTAGCACACGCCTTTAATCTTAGCACTCAGGAGGCAGAGGCAGGTGGATATTTGTGAGTTCAAGGCCAGCCTGGTCTACAGAGTGAGTTCCAGGACAGCTGGGGCTACAGGGAGACCCTGTCTCGAAAAGACAAATAATAATAATAATAATAATAATAATAATAAATTTAAAGAGTCATACAGTCTATGGGCCTAAGGATGCACAAACTACTGGACACAGAATGAAAAAAAGATACCTTGCTTCTTCCAACTGCTTCTCTCTGGCTTTCCTCTTGGCCTTCTTTCCCTGAGTGTTGGCCAGGCGAGCTCGAGCCTCAGAGAGCATCTCAAGTTCATCTGCAAAAATAAAAACAAGAAAAACTAAGTTCTTCTCCAACATAAGCAGGGTATCCCACTTAAAATGAGAAAAAGCAGCTGGGCATGGTGGCGCACGCCTTTAATCCTAGCACTTGGGAGGCAGAGGTGGGCGGATCTTTGTGAGTTCCAGGCCAGCCTGGTCTACAGAGTGAGTTCCAGGACAGCTGGGGCTACAGGGAGACCCTGTCTCGAAAAGACCAAAAAAAAAAAGAAAAAAAAGAAAACAGCTGTGAAGTCACAGAAACCCAGGTTCAACTTAGTCACTTATTTACTCTCGTTGAACATGTTTTTCTATAAAATTAGAATTAAAATGTTCTGCTTTGCAGCGATGTTGAAAACAGCTTAGAAAAATGAAATATGTAAAGCATCTAGCAAGTATTCATTCACTGGAACCTCGAAGTATTAGATCCTTATTACCAACTAGCTGACATAGTACAAATAGTGAAATTAGGCATTTTCCCCCTCAGAATTACTTCTTCTCCAAGGCATATTCCCACAGAACTCCCAAACGGAACAAAAAGGATATTACTGATGTCTCAGAACAATTTCTATACTAAACCATGAATGTAATCACATGCAGCTTTTACAAAAGTAACCTAAATTCCACTCAGATCACTCTCTACTCTTCCCCAAATAAGAATTACCAACTCGGCATCTCTAGAGGAAAACCCGGGACCCATAGTTCCCCAAGTCCCAAAGCTGTGGCTACCCTCACCACACACTACTCACCTGTGAGAGCCGTAATATTCAGACTTTTACACTTGAAAATACTGAGAGTGCCTGAAACAATGCTACAAGCTAAGGTAGATTTTACTCTCCATCAGTAGAGACAGAATCAAAACTCAGAAACTTTATGACTTGTCTACAGTCAAATAGGTGGTAAATGGTAGATATGGAACTAAGTCCAATTCCTCTGATCTTAGCTCAATGCTTCAGAAAATTATACTCAAAGTCTCCATCACAAGTGCAGCCCTTTTGTGCCATCTTTTTATAGATATTATGATATTAAGTTGTCAGCCTCAAGTCAAAGAAAGACTGATATCTACCATCTTACTTGCCCCATCTCTTTCTAGAAAGAGGATCATATGAGGATCAGCCTTCACCTCTGGGATATCTGCCCAGTCCACTGCTTAAATTTGTAATGAATTGGGGGGAAAAAATGGAAGATAAAGGAGTATTATCCCAAAAGAGCAATTATTCTATAGTAAAGAAGACTGGACATTCTTGTTTGTTTTTCGAGACAAGATTTCCCTGTAGCCCCAAATGGCCTAGAACTTACTAATAGACCAGGCTGGCCTTGATCTCATAGAGCTCCACCTCTTCTTCCAGAGTGCTGGGATTAAAGAAGTGCACCACCATGCCTGGCTAACTGGACACATTTGGAAAGATACATAGAATAACTACTGACAGAACTGGGGTTCTAGAAAAGTCAGGGGTGTTCAGATAGGAACTATAAAAAAGTTTAAAGAGGCCTGAAAAGTATACAGTTCCCCAAAAAAGTATTCCTCACAAACATCCATTTACCCTCATCCATATCAATTGGATCAGGCCGTGCTGGTTTTGTTTCTGGATTTGGATCTATCTCTCCAGGTTTTAGTTTCCGTGGGTCATCTGTTGTTTCCTCTTCATTGTCCCTTTGGGCAGTTTTGTCTCTAGAAAAAGAAAGTCCAGTTGAGTTAGTCACAAAACCACACTACTTACAACTAGAATTCACAGCATTCCTAGTTTCCTAGCTCAGGCACTCAAAAAAAAAACTAACATGACCATTAACAAAGTAAACAAAGTAAAGCATTTCTACTATTGCTTCATCTGAATAAATTTCTCTCATTTCATTATTTCAATTCATGATAAAAATTGAACCTAAACAGCCCTTAAAAGGCAGAACATTCAGACAAATGGAAATACTACTAGCAAAGAACAAAAAAGATTCTAATAAATTCTCACAAGTAATGAGTATGAGTAACCCTTACTTTCTAGGTTTTTTTTCCCTATGATGAATATTTATGACTTGCATACTTTTTATTCTTTTTAATATTTTATTTATTATTTTTATGTGAATGAATGTATTGCCTGCATGTATATAAGTACACCAATGTCATGCAATGCATGTGGAGGTCAGAAGAGGGCATCAGATCCCCTGGAACTGGAGTTACAGGCTGTTGTTAACTGCCATGTGGGTGCTAGGATCCTAAACTGCATCCTCTGCAAGAGCTGTCAGTGCTCCTAACCACTGAACCATCTCTCCAGCCCCTAAATTATTCTTTTAAAAAGGAAAAAGACATAATTCTGCTCATCCATATTACATTTGGAATACAAAATTAAACAACTTTAGTTCCTCTGGCTTTACTCACATTTATAATTAAGCTTAAAGACAGGAAAGCTCCAAGTTTGTTCAGCCTCATTAACATCTATACATGTTCTTTAAAATGCTTTTAGAGCCAGGTGTGGTGGCGCATGCCTTTAATCCTAGCACTCGGGAGGTAGAAGCAGGTGGATCTTTGTGAGTTCAAGGCCAGCCTGGTCTACAGAGTGAGTTCCAGGACAGCTGGGGCTACAGGGAGACCCTGTGTCAAAAAGACCAAAATAAATAAATAAATAAATAAATAAAGCAATGGATTGGCCCGCAGGTGGCACAAATAAGAGGGTGGCATCAACAGCATGGCAGGGAGTTTAGCATGGTGTCACATGGCTCTGATCCCAGCATTTAGGAGTCTGAATGAAGCAGGAGAATCTCAAGTTTGAGGCCAGGATGACCTATAGAGAATATTCTAGATCATCCTAGGATAAAGGGTAAGACCTTGTCTCAAAAGAAAACAAACCAAAACAGGGACCGGAGAGATGGCTCAGTGATTAAGAGCACTGGCTGCCTTTGCAGAGGGCTGGGTTTGATTCCCAGCACCCACATGGCAGCTAACAATTGTCCATAACTCCAGTTCCAGGGGATCCAAACCCTTTTCTGACCTCCTTGGCCATTGCACAACATGGGTGAACTTACATACATGTAGGCAATACATTCATACACATAAAATAAAATAATAAAAAAAAAATTTTTAGAAACCAAAAATTATTTGAATGACAACCCATGAATGGAGATTTCTGGATCTGTTCATTCAGGCTGGAAGGTTTCCTGCCACCTTTAGATGCTGTATCATCACCCTGTGTGGTACAGGTTTCCACACTAGAATGTTCTCTCATCTTCTTTTGCAGTCATCCTACCATCCCATTCTCAAAAGCAACGAAATTGCCAGACCACTGCTTGACACAGGTATTGGAAGTCTAAACGAAGACAACAGAAAAAGCTTAACGTGATGTGACACTTCCTTCTTGAAGGATCTTGCTTTCTTTGTGCCCTTCTTTACCATGTAGGACCAGACCTCTGTCTATCTATATTCACAAAGCAAAAAGCAGCACTATTGGTCCCTGTAACCAATGGTCATGCTTTTACTTACTGTGGTAAACTTCTTTCTAAATTCACTTTATTCTCACCAGTCTAAGGAAAAAAACATCCCTTCATGGAGTTTTCTTCCAAATAATTTTTTNAAACAGTTACTCAAACCCTTACCTTACACCATTCAACTTCTAATTTTTATTTAAAATACCCACAGTTTTTAATTAAAGCAAAAAAAAAAAAAGGGAGGAGAAGGAAAAAACCAGGATGAAACAGGAAGAAGAGAAGAGAAACAAGGAGAAGAGAGGAAAGAAAACCGAGAAAAGAAAACCATTAAATATGTATAAGTGGCAAAGGAAAGATTAGCTAATTTTTGACGGTATAGGGTGTTGGTATTAAATGGTATGTTGGTCTAAAATATTGTAACTCTGCAGCCACAAAAAAAAAAAATAATTAAAAATACAAATATATCAAAGGGCAGAAAAACTTACTTGCAACTAAATTAGAAATGGTAGTAATGGCTGAATAGCTTAGCAGTTAAAAGCACTACTGGCAAGGACCTGTCTATCCCCAGCACCCATGGGCTGAGAACATCTTAATCCAGGTTCCGAATCCAACACCCTCTTCTTGCCTCCGGAGCATTGCCAACAAATACAATAAATTAAAAAAAAAAATGATTAAATACACCAGGCATGGGCATGGCTTATATCCACTGAGGCCTTAGAAGACAGAACTTGGTTAACCTGGTTGAGTCAGGTCCAGCCTGATCTCCTAGCAGTCCAGGCGCATTTAGGGTTACAAAAACACTATCTCAAAAGGACACCCCCACCCCCCCCAAAGGAAAGGGAGAATGGTCAATACAAAAACCCCATGTAAAGTTTTTTAGATTTTTTTATTGTTTATGGGGACATAGTTATCTGTGACGTGAATGCATATATGTTGTATCTTTGTATCCATGTATTGTGTTATGTGTCGAGTAAATGCCTATGTATGTGTATCTGTTGAGTGAATTCGCATGTATGTGCTATATGTGATAGTGAATGCCATGCTTTCTAGTTTGTGTTTCCATTGCTGATACAAACACTCGTACCAACACCACTTGGGCGGGGAAAGAGGGTTATTCATGCTAACATCTCCTGTATTACAGTTTCACTAGTAGAGCCCAGGCAGGGACTCAGGGAGGAACCGAGGCAGGAAGCTGAGATCAAGCATGAAGAATGCTACTTATGGCGCTTGTGGCCCCATGCCCAGCCTGCCTCTTAGTACCAACAAACCTGCCCATGGTGCACCTATTGTTGCGTGGGGCCCTCCCAAACGTTCACATTCAAGCAATACTCCACAGACATCCAGGTCCAATGGACCAATTCCCCAATTGGCTCCCCAACCCAGGGTGTCCAAGTGAGCACGTAAAAGCTATTCCCGCACACCTGATGTTAGTGTATCTGTGATGAATGTCAGTGTGGCCCATCTGATGTGCTCAAGAAGAGGCCTGGTTCGTCCTTGACTTAGATTCCAAGTGCGAGCCACATGGTTGGTCCTGTGAGAACCTCAATCCGAGTCCTCTACAAGATGTTATGGCAGTATGCGGCAGGCCATGCTACACCTCTCCCGTCTCTTTATGGAAAGTTTGAAAAACCCACCAACATAAGGCAGTTTGGGCATACGTATAAATCATACAATAAGGCCAGCCAAAAACACCGCAAAACAAAAAATATATAAATAAGGTTGAAGGTTAACATCCCAATAAAACATCAAGTAAGGCAATAGGGACGTAACAAAAGGGGAACTTTGACTACAAAGCAAATTAAAATGGAACATGACATACCATTCGTCTGCATTGGAATTAATACACATCTGGGTTGGTTAAGGGGCAAAAATAGGAAAAAGTGGACAGGTTTCGGCAGCAAAGGATAGCAATAAGAAAATCAACTGGGTGTAACTCTCTTCCAAAGAGAATTTGGTGGGTACAGTGGTATACCCCTTAAATCGTCAGCTGGGGGAAAAAAAACAAACTCTCACGCTGGCGGGCTATAGGGAATAGCTTGTCTCAAAACACACTGGGGTGGCTGAGGGAGGAGGGTGGTGACAGGGAGTATGCAGTTTGGAAAAACTCATTTCAAAGTTCTAACCCATTTTCATTCTTTTACAATATATTAAATGAATATATTTAACGTCGCACCATGTCATGCACTGCCCAGCAGAGCGCAGAAAGAGGTGTGTCAGAGCTCCTGGAACTGGAGTTAAACAGTTGTTAGCCCCAGTGTGGATGCTTGGAAAATTGCAAACACAAGTCCCCTGAAAAGCACCCAGTGCTCTTATAACTGCTGAGTCATCTCTCCACCCCCAACATTTTTTCATTATTTTAAAACTATCATAAATTTACTTCTCCTCCCCAGGCTTCTGAAACAGATATTCCACCTGAGCAGAGATTCAAAAACTTCTGCTGCTACTGCCTACATCTCCTGATCCCCACCACACTCAGGCTCAGTCAGCAGCAGTTGTTAATCAGAAGTGCACTCGAGTCAGAACCGGAAGTAAACAGACCTAAAACAGAAAAACTCAACTCCTCTTCCCAGATAAAAGTGCTTCATCTTCAATATTGAGTCAACCAAACGCAACACGTTTCAAAAACAGGGAAAGCTGAATGAGCTAGCTCATCCCAGTATGGACCAGATTCGTTCCTCAGCAACCATATCAGGCGGTGCACAAACCCAGCCGTTCGGAGAATCCAATGCCAGTGGCCTCCAAGGCACTTTTAACATGCACATATCCAAATACAATACAAAAATTTACATGGACAATAGAAAGCTGTAGGAGAGCAGGAGAGAGATAGCCTAGCGGTTTTAAGAGCACGAACTGCTCTTGCAGGGGACACGGGTTCGAATCCCCCGCACCCACCTGGCAGCTGAGGGAACCGCGTCTGAAACTCCCCATTCAGGAGAACTCCAGGTCCAGGGCGATCCGACACCCTCTTCTGACCTCCCGCACTGCATGACATCGGTTGCACAAACCTACATGCAGACGAGTACATTTAATACGTACACATATGAAATAATAAAATTAAAAAAAAAAAAATCAATAAAAATGTTTTTTTTCAGTAGCCAGATTGTGTGGTCCACACCTTTAATTCCACAGCACTTGGAGTCAGAGGCAGGCGGGATCCTTGTGAGTTCAAGGCCAGGCCTGGTTACACGAGTGAGTCCAGGGACAGCTAGGCTACAGGGGCGACCCTGTCTCAAAAAGACCAAAAAAAAAAATGCCTTAAGTTATAAAAACAGAACGCCATTAACCTTGAAATAAACAGCCTTGTGCTATACTTGCACACAGGTTTAATCTATTATACTAAACATCACACTCTACAAGAAATGGCAGAGTAAATTACAACTCTGAAAGATTTTTTGGGGGGAGAGATCTTTTTGAAGACAAGGTCTCTCCCTGTAGCCAAGCCCAACTGTAAAGATTTTATTTAAATTAACTACATCCAAAACCAAACTTATGAGACCTTTCACATATGCAATTACTATATTCCTGGCCTAACCACATGATTAAAAGGCTCTAAAAACCCTAGATCCCCCCAAACAACCCTATACAGAAATAGAAGTCATATTTTTTTTCAACCTTACATTACTCAACCCTACAGTATATAGAATAGAAAGGTAGCTGAGATTGGGTAGAACATCTCACCTCCTCTTAGTTTCTATTATTTACTATACTGTGCTCATCATACTCCCATCAAATTCGACTATTCTAGACTATGGCAAAAAGCATCTTCCATCCAGGATCTGGCACTGTGAAAACCACCAATGCAGTACTACCCATTAGGTCAAGACAATTCCAAAGCCAGCATGGGCAACATAAAAGGCATTAGGTAGATGGGGAGACGGGGGTATTCTAATATCCACATCTCAAAAGCTTGGGGCTGGAGGAACTGGCTCATCAGTTAAGGAGAGCCGACTGCTCTTGCAGAGGACCCGGGTTCAATTCCCAGCACCCACATGGTGGTATGAACCATCTTTAACTCCAGCTTCCATGGGACATCCGACGCCCTCTTCTGGGAATTCCTGCCGCATTGCACAACCACAGGTGACCAACCTACATGCAGACAGTATAATTCATACACCTAAAAAATAATAATAAAAATAAAAAAATAAAAAGCTAAAAGCTTTTTTTATTTGTGTTTCTTGCCAACTTCATGTTAGTTTCTGGCATCAGAATATATTATCATCAGACTTAACCAAAAGGAAGGAAGGAGCCAGTGTGGTGATGCACACCTTTAATCCCAGCAGCTTGACAGAGGTGGCGTGGGGATTTTTGTGAGTCCAGGCCAGCCAAGGCTGCAGTAAGACCCTGTCTTGAATAAAAGTAAAGAGAAAGAGTTTGAGAAAACCCTGAGTAAAGACAATGCCTAATATATTTCAATCACTTTTTTTAAAATGAAGATCTCCTAAAATTTGGTTCAAGGCTCATTAGCTCCGCTATGTTGAGCAGAGATTTCTGCTTCCACAGCCTAGTGCCTGCCCACTAACGTAATCAGGAGTTGGTGAGGAACTGGTAACCAGTCATGCAAAAGTCATACAGCCTTACATGTCCTCCAGCTACCTGATGCCAAGACACTACAACAGATCAAGCACAACATACTGGGTCAAATGCCTATTACTTCTGTCATGTCTTACAACATTTCTTTAAAGTGTATTTTTCCTATTAACTACCCTGAAATGGCCAGGGAGTAAATACAGAAGATTCTTTTCAGAATAATAAAGCTGAAGAATAACAGCAAAATGGGAATTGGCCACTTTGGATTATCCACCAACAAGAGTCATACAGTCGGGTGTGGAGAGATGTCCTAGGGTTAGAAGCACCAACTGCTCTTGCAGAGAACCCAGGTTCAATCCCCAGCACCCACATGGCGGCTAAGAACCGTCTAGTTCTCCAGGAATCTGACGCCCTCTTCTGACCTCGAGCATTGCACAATGGCAGGTGCACCAACCTACATGCAGACAGTAACATTCATACATATAAAAAAAAAATAAATAAATTTAAGCCAGGCGTTGGTAGCACACGCCTTTAATCTTAGCACTCAGGAGGCAGAGGCAGGTGGATATTTGTGAGTTCAAGGCCAGGCTGGTCTACAGAGTTGAGTTCCAGGACAGCTGGGGCTACGGGAGACCCTGCTCTCGAAAAAGACAAATAATAATATAATAATAATAATAATAATAAATTTAAAGAGTCATACAGTCTATGGGCCTAAGGATGCACAAACTACTGGACACAGAATGAAAAAAAGATACCTTGCTTCTTCCAACTGCTTCTCTCTGGCTTTCCTCTTGGCCTTCTTTCCCTGAGTGTTGGCGCAAGAGCCGAGTCTCTGTCATCTGCCTCCAGCGTAAAAGAGACACTCCGTCGATCCAGAACCACCTTCCACTCCACAACTGCAAAGAATTCAGATACACACGAAGATAAACAAGAAGCAGAACAACTAAGTTCTTCTCCAACATAAGCAGGGTATCCCACTTAAAATGAGAAAAAGCAGCTGTGGCATTGGGCGCAAGCCTTTAATCTAGCACTTGGGAGGCAGAGGTGGGCGGATCTTTGTGAGTTGCCAGGCCAGCCTGGTCTACAGAGTGAGTTCCAGGACAGCTGGGGCTACAGGGAGACCTCGAAAAAAAAAAAAAAAAAAAACCAAAAAAAAAAAAGAAAAAAAAGAAAACACTTGAGTCACAGAAACCCAGGTTCAACTTAGTCACTTATTTACTCTCGATTGAACATGTTTTCTATAAAATTAGAATTAAAATGTTCTGCTTTGCAGCGATGTTGAAAACAGCTTAGAAAAATGAAATATGTAAAGCATCTAGCAAGTATTCATTCACTGGAACCTCGAAGTATTAGATCCTTATTACCAACTAGCTGACATAGTACAAATAGTGAAATTAGGCATTTTCCCCCTCAGAATTACTTCTTCTCCAAGGCATATTCCCACAGAACTCCCAAACGGAACAAAAAGGATATTACTGATGTCTCAGAACAATTTCTATACTAAACCATGAATGTAATCACATGCAGCTTTTACAAAAGTAACCTAAATTCCACTCAGATCACTCTCTACTCTTCCCCAAATAAGAATTACCAACTCGGCATCTCTAGAGGAAAACCCGGGACCCATAGTTCCCCAAGTCCCAAAGCTGTGGCTACCCTCACCACACACTACTCACCTGTGAGAGCCGTAATATTCAGACTTTTACACTTGAAAATACTGAGAGTGCCTGAAACAATGCTACAAGCTAAGGTAGATTTTACTCTCCATCAGTAGAGACAGAATCAAAACTCAGAAACTTTATGACTTGTCTACAGTCAAATAGGTGGTAAATGGTAGATATGGAACTAAGTCCAATTCCTCTGATCTTAGCTCAATGCTTCAGAAAATTATACTCAAAGTCTCCATCACAAGTGCAGCCCTTTTGTGCCATCTTTTTATAGATATTATGATATTAAGTTGTCAGCCTCAAGTCAAAGAAAGACTGATATCTCACCATCTTACTTGCCCCATCTCTTTCTAGAAAGAGGATCATATGAGGATCAGCCTTCACCTCTGGGATATCTGCCCAGTCCACTGCTTAAATTTGTAATGAATTGGGGGGAAAAAATGGAAGATAAAGGAGTATTATCCCAAAAGAGCAATTATTCTATAGTAAAGAAGACTGGACATTCTTGTTTGTTTTTGCGAGACAAAGATTTCCCCTTAGCCCCAAAGGCCTAGAACTTTACTAATCTAGCCAGGCTGGCCTTGATCTCATAGAGTCCACCTCTTCTCCCGTGTAGTGCTGGGATTAAAGCAAGTTGCACCACCATGCCTGGCTACACTGGACCACATTTGAAAGTACATAGAATAACTACTGACAGAACTGGGGTTCTAGAAAAGTCAGGGGTGTTCAGATAGGAACTATAAAAAAGTTTAAAGAGGCCTGAAAAGTATACAGTTCCCCAAAAAAGTATTCCTCACAAACATCCATTTACCCTCATCCATATCAATTGGATCAGGCCGTGCTGGTTTTGTTTCTGGATTTGGATCTATCTCTCCAGGTTTTAGTTTCCGTGGGTCATCTGTTGTTTCCTCTTCATTGTCCCTTTGGGCAGTTTTGTCTCTAGAAAAAGAAAGTCCAGTTGAGTTAGTCACAAAACCACACTACTTACAACTAGAATTCACAGCATTCCTAGTTTCCTAGCTCAGGCACTCAAAAAAAAAACTAACATGACCATTAACAAAGTAAACAAAGTAAAGCATTTCTACTATTGCTTCATCTGAATAAATTTCTCTCATTTCATTATTTCAATTCATGATAAAAATTGAACCTAAACAGCCCTTAAAAGGCAGAACATTCAGACAAATGGAAATACTACTAGCAAAGAACAAAAAAGATTCTAATAAATTCTCACAAGTAATGAGTATGAGTAACCCTTACTTTCTAGGTTTTTTTTCCCTATGATGATATTTATTGATTGCATTTTTATTCTTTTTAATATTTTATTTATATTTTATGTGAATATGTAGTTGCCTGCATGTATATAAGTGCCACCAATTGTCATGCAATGCATGTGGAGGTCAGAAGAGGGCAATCAGTATCCCTGGAACTGGAGTTACAGGCTGTTGTTAACTGCCATGTGGGTGCGTAGGATCCTAAACTGCGCTCCTCTGCAAGAGATGTCAGTGCTCCTAACCACTGAAACATCTTCCAGCCCTAAAATTATTCTTTTTTTAAAAGGAAAAAGACATAATTCTGCTCATCCATATTACATTTGGAATACGAAAATTAAATCAACTTTAGTTCCTCCTGGCTTTACTCACATTTAGTAATTAAGCTTAAAGACAGGAAAGCTCCAAGTTTGTTCAGCTCATTAACATCTATACATGTTCTTTAAAATGCTTTTAGAGCCAGGTTGTGTGGTGGGCGCATGGCCTTTAATCCTACGCACTCGGATGGTAGAAGCAGGTGGATCTTTGTGAGTTCAAGGCCAGCCTGGTCTACTAGAGATTCAAGGTTCCAGGACAGCTGGGGCTACCGGGAGACCCTTGTGTCAAAAAGACCTAAATAGATAAAGAAATAAATAAATAAATAAATAAAGTAAAAATGCTTTTAGAGATTTACTTACAGGAGAAATTCATAGTGTTCCAAGCACTGGGCTGCTGTTCTTCCAATAATGGGAGCAATAGTCCTCCATTGAGTTGGCATCAACTTGGCCAAGTGCAAGAGTTTTTCTTCTTCTTCTCTGGACCATTCAGTTTTTTTAATACTTGGGTCCAGCCATTCATACCTATTAAAGAAATCATTTTATTCTCAGTTACCCAGAATAAACCTCCACTTATACATCAGATACTGTATAAAAACACATGCTCTTATCCTTCAATGACTGACACTATTCTTTTTTGACAAGAGACTATTCATTGCAAGTTAAAACTCATTCAGGGGCTGGAGAGGTGGCCTAGCGGTTAAGAGTGCCAACTGCTCTTGCAGAGGACCTGGGTTTGATTCTCAGTATCCACATGGCAGCTAAGAACCGTCTTTGACTCCAGTTCCAGGGGAATCGACACCCTATTCTGACTTCCACAGCATTGCACGACACAGGTGCACAAACCTACATGCAGACAGTACACTCATACGCATAAAAATAAAATTAAAATTAAAAAAAAAAAAAGCACCAAACTGTTCTTGCAGAGGACCAGGTTCAATTCCAGCACCACATGGCAGCTAGAATAGTCTACTTTATACCTCCACGTATCCGACACCACCATTTTGCGACAGACACACTACATCCTGCCTCTGCAGAGGCCCATCCAAACCCCACCAAAACCCGCTGTTTGCTGCGCTAAGACAGGGTGCACCAAAACCTATGGCAGACAGCTACACTCATACACATTAAAAAATAAAAAAGATAAAAATAAAAACTCAAATTCCCCACCTCATACTACATTGTATTTTAATTGTGTAAGATTAGTAATGCTTAAAAACCTAATCTGGCTGGGCGTGGTGGCACACGCCCTTTAAATCCCAGCACTTGGGGAGGCCGAGGCAGAGGCAAACAGATCTCTGTGAGTTCGAGGCCAGCCTGGTGTACAAGTGAGTTCCAAGCCAGCTGCGGACTAACAGGAGTTAGACCTGTCTTCTTAAAAATAAAAAAAAAAAAAAAAATCCCTCATTTGACTGAAATGTGATCATTGTTTTCTTTCCCAACTATCATTTATTTTTATTTATTCTATAATTTTCTAGAGTTTTTCAAATTATCTGGAAAAAATACCACCTCAAAATTTTTTTGACTCAATTTTTTGGGGGGGTGATTTTTTTGAGGTGGGGTCCCCCTGTCCTGGAACTGTTAGGCCAGGCCGGCCTTGAACTGACAGAGAGCGGCCCACCTTTGCTTCCCGAGTGCTGGGATTAAAGGTGTGCACCACCAAGCCCAGCAAAATGAGAATTTTTTTATATTACAATTTTCACAGTCCCTTTCACGTCTGGTTCCCACCATCTTCCCTTAGTTCTTTATCATCTGACTTAAACCCACCATGTGCTTTCAACACTATATGCTTTTTGCTATACTTTTTAAATTTAAATAAAACCATTAGCATCCTCTGTCTTTCCTATAGCTACCCAATCTACCTTTTCCATCAAGTACTTAGCCAGGTGACAGAGTACCCAAAAGGATCAAAGTCCTCACACTCATTGGAGCTGTGGCTTAGGGACATGAAGGAAAACAGAAATCAAATTGCTTTGGCCTGAGAACTACCTTGTCTCTTTGGAGTCTGACCTCTGTGTCTGATTCTTTCCACTCTCCAGACGCTAGGAAAGTGGGTCACTTTGGACAATCCAAGCTCTGTTCCAAGGTGAGTTTATCTCTACAAGATTTTGTTTCACAAATAAATACATTAACTCACTTAGATAGGGCTTCAAATCTGGATCAAGTGGCAAGCATTATGCAAACGGGAGAAAATGGGCAGGGTAGAGAGGATGAAAATATTAAGACCATGCAGGAGGCAGGTGACAACCACGTCTAAAAGTGACAACCACGTCTAAAAGCCACACCTACTTCCATGCCTCCCTCCACATCAGAACACCTGTTTTGTTTTGTTTTTTTTTGGGGGGGTGCAAGAGGATCCAAAATACTGACTTTTTACTCATCACAATCAAAATCACTTTGTTTCCCACTTACTGACTGGTACATACCATCTTGCTTTGCACTGCTTTGCTGATTTTCTATGTAGCAATGAGGCAATCCTAGACCACTGGTTTTTCCCATATTTCATTACAGCTGCTTTCAGAATTTCATCCTAAAAAAATTGCCAAAGAGAGAAGACATTCAATCACAAACAAGAAAAGACAAGGGGGGGGGGTGAAAACCTCATTGACAGTTAATGAGAAGAGTTCAGTTCAATTCCCAGAATCCACATCAGGCAGATCACAACCACAGGTAACTCCAGGTCCAGGGGAATCTGAAGCCTCTGGCTTCAACCAGCACCTGCACTTGTGCACATGTGAGCAAACAAGAGAACTCAAGACCTGCCCCCAACACACATAACTAAAATTTTTTTTTTTTAAAAATGTTAAAAAAAAATTTTTTTTATAATGTTTTAAAAAAATTTTTTTAAAGAAAGGTTTCTTGGGCTGGAGAGATAGACTAGCGGTTAAGAGCGCTGACTGCTCTTGCAGAGGACCCGGGTTTGATCCCCAGCACCAACATGGCGGCTGAAAACCGTCTTTAACTCCAATTCCAGGGGAATCTGACACCTCTTCTGACCTCTGCGGCATTGCACGACACGGATGCACAGACCTACATGCAGACAGTACACTCATACACATATGAAAATAAATAAAAAATATATATAAAAAAAGAAAATAATTAAAAAGAAAGGTTTCTTGCACGACACGGGTGCACAAACCTACATGCAGACAGTACACTCATACACATATGAAAATAAATAAAAAATATATATAAAAAAAGAAAATAATTAAAAAGAAAGGTTTCTTGCACGACACGGGTGCACAAACCTACATGCAGACAGTACATTCATACACATTAAATAAAAAATAAAATAAAGGTTAGTGCCAGGCATGGTGGCACACCCTTTTAATCCAAGCACTGGGAAAGCAGAGGCAGGCAGATCTCTGTGAGTTCAAGGCCAGCCTGGTCTACACAGCGAGTTCCAAGCCAGCTTGGGCTACAGGGAGACCCTGTCTCAAGGAGACAAAAAAAAAAAAGGTTAAAATCCCTTGAAGGACATCTTACCCCTCAACAAACTGGAAGTGGAAAAGGCAAATCTTGCAAACGCTACTTTATGATAGAGACTAACAAAAAGTATTCTGCAGTGTGTACCTGCCAAACTCCCAAAAGCTAAAACATTTACATATTTACTCAAAAAATGTTTTAAAAAAAAAAGTTTCTTGCATATCTACCTTGAACCAGGTCTTGTGTACTCCAGGAAAGAGAATCAAAGATGACACATCCAGCCCTTGGGAAGCAACTTTGAATTCTGGCTAATCATGACATTTCCTCTCCAGGGCTCTGATCTCCACAATGGCCCAAGCATCCCCAGCTCGCATACTCCATCAGTCGGCACAGCCAGACTACCCTGTCTCCAGATAATCTTTTACCAGAGTATGATAAACATGCACCACTCCCAGGGCAGCCTGTCCAAGCTGACTCACATACACCAGAGATGACAGTGCCACAGATGAAGGCACTCAGGCATTTTATGTTTAGGCTTTCTCCGCAATGAACTTGAATCCCATACCTTGTATTAGAACCTCTCAGTGTTCCAAATGTATTAATTCATTGGAAGAGGCAAGTACTTTCACTAGTTTTACAAGAACGAGGAAACCAAAGCTTTGAGAGATTAAGAAACTCAGGCAGAACCACTCAGAAGAATATACTTTAAAAAACATACACTGTATCAAAAAGAGGTACCACAAAACCACTGGGAACTAATTCTTAACAGGGTGAATGGGCAGACCCCAGCAGGCATTTCTGAGCTACTTTTGAAAAGGATGGTCAGCAGCCTGGTCTACAGAGTGAGTTCCAGGACAGCTGGGGCTACAGGGAGACCCTGTCTCGAAAAGACCAAAAAAAGAAAAAAAAGGAAAGGATGGTCAGAAAGATGTCAATCAATAGGAAGCTACGGCAAGAAAAATATAAAAAGATTCATAAATCCAGGGCAAGCCATGTGTGGTGACTCGCGCCTTGAATCCCAGCACTTGGGGAAGCAGCAGCAAGCGGATCTCTGCGAGTTCGAGGCCAGCCTGGTCTACATAGCAAGTTCCAGGTCAGCCTTGGCTGCACAGTAAGACCCTATCTAAGAGTAAAGAAAGAAATCCAGTATGCTAGATACAAAATGCACTGAAGTCTATTTTCTTTCTATCCTACCCTTCAGCCCACCCCGGACATCTTCCCCTACATTCCTGGGAGCAGACACCACCAGAGCCAGTTTGTCCTAACTGGCTTCTATCCTGCAAAGGCCCCGGGATCTCCTGAGCCGCTAGATCGTGTATGCCCCGGTTATCAGATGAGCAGAAGAATACAGATGCCAGCGTGCTCTCGGAGCTGGGCACTTCAGTGCCTGCCGACAGTGAGGAAGTCAATGAAGTTGTGACCACCGCGACTTCTGAACTTCGCATCAGGGCGAAGCGCGGTGCACGAGTTAACTGCCACAGGAAAGTGCCCCAGCACAGTAGTGCCCGCTGACGTCCCACCCCGCCCGCTGCAGGGGGTCCCTCCCGGCCGAAGGGACGCGTTCTCAGGGCTCAAGGGCCCAGCTGCGGGGAGCGGAGGTGGAAGGCCGGGGGGAGGGGGGGGGCCCGAGTCGCGGTCGCGGTCCCGGCCCGAGGCGCGCGGGGCAGCCCCGCTGCGGGGCCCTGGAGCCCGCCCTCTAGCTGTCCCCCACTCACAGCCCGCCCGGCCTCCCCGGTGCCTATCCGGCCCGCCCTCCTACCCCGCGCGTGCGCACACTCTATCGGAGCCGAGGGAGCGCCGAGGACGGCGGGAAAAGCTGCCTCACCTCAGTGTTCCTCCACACGCCCCCCTTGATCATAATCCGAGGCATCTTGACAGCGGAGTGTCCCTGGCCACAGACCCAGAGAAGCTTTGAGAAAGTAGTAACGTCGCTACGGTCACGGGACGCAAAGAGGCCACTTCCTGCAAGAACAACCTTCGGCTTTGAAGAACTCTGCGCAGGCGCAGCGGACCCGGCAAATCTCGCGAGATCTCGGTTACTGGAGCAGAGAAGCGGCCTGTTAAAAGCTTTGAGTTGGACTGAAAAAGATCTAAGGGCTGGAGCCACCGCGCCGTACGGCGCGCGCCTTCCAAGAGGAGCTGGGGGGCGGGGGAATGTCACAGAAGTCTCGCGAGATATCAGAGGTGGCATTTGGCTGGGAACGGAGTGGCAGGATTGGTCGTGACGTCACGAGGGGGCGGGAATGGGAATGTCTGGAGTGTGGATCTGTGTTGATCTGGGGAGAGCTTTGTTAGTATGTTAAAGTGGCCCTATATTACGCATTTTACTGACAAGAACTTATTTATAGGGCTAGAGAGACTGCTCAGCGGTTAAGGCGGCTAGCAGCTGTCCCTAACTCCAGTTCCAGGGGATCCAACGCCCTCTTCTGACCTCCGCAGGCATTGCTCTACACGGGTGCACTTGCACACATGCAGGCAATACACACCTACACACTAAATATTTTTCTAAAAAAGAACTCACAGGATCCTCAGGAAAAGGCAGTAACTTGTTTAAGGTTCGGTTTGCTAATCCGTAAAATAGATAGGAATAGTGTCAAAGCACTGAGGATTAAATGACACCAATCCAGCACGGTTAGAGGTCTGCTCGAAAAAGCGACCTTTGTGATTGCAAGAAAGGCCGTGCAAACCTCACCTCACCTCCTAGGGGGCTTATACACTGTGCTAGAAATGTCAGCGTTTTTCATTTATCACTATGGGGTCTCTACGGCGACAAACTCCGTATTTTCCGTATTGTCGTCTGAAGACTGGTATTGAGAGCACACCTGTTCGGTCAGGGCGTGGTCCTGCACGCCTTTAAACCCACCACTGGCAGATGGATCTCTGGGAGTTCAAGGCCAACGTGGTCCACATAAGGAGTTCCAGGACAGCTGAGGCTACAGGGAAACCCTGTCTCTAAATAAAAGATCAAAAATCAAAAACACGTGTTCATAAGTTAAAGGGACAGTTGAGATTCAACTAAAACTCAGTGAATTGTCAAGCTCTATGCCATCCCAATTCCCAATTCCCAATTTCTCACGACTTTCTCGCTTTTTAAGAGCAACTCTCTGGCACCACCCCTAGGTCTCTATGAAAGATTTTATTTGGTGCATTGGAAAACATCCCGCGTATTTCTTTTTTTTTTTTTTTTTTTTTCTTTGATACTCTATTCCATTGTCTAGATCTGCTCTTTAAATTGGTAATATAAATCTTTTTCTTTTTTGTATTTTTGAGACAGGGTCTCCCTGTAACCCCAGCTTCCTGGAACTCACTCTGTAGACCATGCTGGCCTTGAACTCACAAAGATCCGCCTGCCTCTGCCTCCCAAGTGCTAGGATTAAAGGCGTGTGCTACCACCGGTGATAATATAAATCTTAAAGAGTCTCAATGAAGACCCAGCAGGAAAGCGTACATCCCCAGAGGGATGTTAATCTTCTATCTAGTGCCACATCAAAGGAGGTTTACATACTCATGGCTGAGCAAACAAACACCCAAGAGGCTTCTTTTCCTCTTTTTAAAGCTCTATGACAGATCTGAGCCTCAGGACAGATGGGCTATTCATCCGTGTATGGCCTTCTTACAGATCCACTGCAAAGGAACCTCACAGCTAGAGGCTTGAAGGCCAACTTTGTTGATGGCCCCACACTTCTGTACCAAACTGTTGGAAAGAATCCTGAAAGGAATCAGAGAAGTCAATCACTTATAATAGCATGTACAATAAAAAACTTGAAAGGCATGACAGAAAAAGTTGACTCTGTCTCTTGTTCCAATCCCTCAGGTCCCCAAAACTGTGTATCTTCATAACCAAGTGGCTGTTGTGGGTGGACAGGAAGTAAGGGTTACACATCTTCACAGGAGGCACTGCAGAGTCCCAGAAATGGCTTGTCATCAGTCACACAGCCAGTTGACAACAGAGACAAGAGGGAGGCTGTAGGAGGCTAAATTCAAGTGTTCATGATCCTACACTTCCTCCTGGCTCAACAGAAAGCAGTGATATTTTATTAATGCAATTTCTCATTTCAAAGGAAAATAATCATCCAATCAGAAAACTCTCCTCCTCCAGAAGAGGAAAATGGAAGCACAAAAGAGAGAGCCAATATAAAATATGCAGGATTGGGGGCTGGAGAGATAGCCCTAGCGATGTTAAGAGCCAGACCGCTCTTGACAGAGGACCCGGCGTTCGATCCCCAGGCACCCACATGGCGGCTGAGAAAAACCCCCCCGTCCTGAGTAACTCATCCAGTGAGAACTCCAGTTCATCAGGGGAATCCGAGACCCTCTTCTGACTTCCGCTGCATTGCACGACACGGGTGCACAGAGCCTACATGCAGACATACATTCAGAAACATACCAAAAAAACAAAAAAAAAAAAAAAAAGAAACATTACGCGGGAGATGTTTGCCAATGCACCAAAATAAAATCTTTCATAGAGACCTAGGGGTATGTGCCAGAGAGTTGCTCTTTAAAAAAGCGAGAAAGTCTGGAAGAAAATTGGGAATTGGGAATTGGGATGGCATAGAGCTTGACAATTCACTGAGTTTTAGTTGAATCTCAACTGTCCCTTTAACTTATGAACACGTGTTTGTGATTTTTTGAATTTTTTATTTTAGAGACAAGGGTTCTCCCTGGTAGCCTCAGTGTCCTGGAACTCCTTATGTGACCACGTGGCCTTGAACTCCCAGAGACCCATCTGCCAGTGGTGGGTTTAAAGGCGTGCAGGACCACGCCCTGACCGAACAGGTGTGCTCTCAATACCAGTCTTCAGACGACAATACGGAAAATACGGAGTTTGTCGCCGTAGAGACCCCATAGTGATAAATGAAAAACGCTGACATTTCTAGCACAGTGTATAAGCCCCCTAGGAGGTGAGGTGAGGTTTGCACGGCCTTTCTTGCAATCACAAAGGTCGCTTTTTCGAGCAGACCTCTAACCGTGCTGGATTGGTGTCATTTAATCCTCAGTGCTTTGACAAACTATTCCTATCTATTTTACGGATTAGCAAACCGAACCTTAAAACCAAGTTACTGGCCTTTTTCCTGCAGGATGCCGTTAGTTATTTTTTTAGAAAAATATTTTAGTAATTGTGTTAGGTGTGTATGCCTGCATGTTGTGCAAGTGCACCCGTTGTAGAGCAATGCCTCGGGGTCACGAAGAGGGCCGTTGAATCCCCTGGAACTGGGAGTTAGGGACAGCTGCTAGCCGCCTTAACCGCTGAGCAGTCTCTCTAACCCTATAAATAAGTTCTTGATCACGTAAAATGGGCGTTTAATATAGGGCCCTTTTACACATACTTTAACAAAGGCTCTCCCCAGATCAACACAGATCCACACTCCAGACATTCCCATTCCCGCCCCCTCGTGACGTCACGACCAATCCTGCCACTCCGTTCCCAGCCAAATGCCACCTCTGATATCTCGCGAGACTTCTGTGACATTCCCCCGCCCCCCAGCTCCTCTTGGAAGGCGCGCGCCGTACGGCGCGGTGGCTCCAGCCCTTAGATCTTTTTCAGTCCAACTCAAAGCTTTTAACAGGCCGCTTCTCTGCTCCAGTAACCGAGATCTCGCGAGATTTGCCGGGTCCGCTGCGCCTGCGCAGAGTTCTTCAAAGCCGAAGGTTGTTCTTGCAGGAAGTGGCCTCTTTGCGTCCCGTGAAAAAAAAAACACGGTAGCGACGTTACTACTTTCTCAAAGCTTCTTGGGTCTGTTGGCCAGGGACACTCCGCTGGTCAAGATGCCTCGGATTATTGATCAAGGGGGGCGTGTGGAGGTAACACTGAGGTGAGGCAGCCTTTTTCCCGCCGTCCTCGGCGCTCGCCTCGAGCCTCCGATAGAGTGTGGCGCACCGCGCGCGCGGCTAGGAGGGCGGGCCGGATAGGCAACCGGGGAGGCCGGCCGGGTTTCACGTGTGAGTGGGGGGGGGGACAGCTAGAGGGCGGGCTCCAGGGCCCCGCAGCGGGGCTGCCCCGCGCGCCTCGGGCCGGGACCGCGACCGCGACTCGGGCCCCCCCCTCCCCCCGGCCTTCCTCCTCCGCTCCCCGCAGCTGGGCCCTTGAGCCCTGAGAACGCGTCCCTTCGCGCCGGGAGGGACCCCCGCAGGCGGGCGGGGGTGGGGACGTCACGGGCACTACTGTGCTGGGGCACTTTCCTGTGGCAGTTAACTCGTGCACCGCGCTTCGCTCTGATGCGAAGTTCAGAAGTCGCGGTGGTCACAACTTCATTGACTTCCTCACTGTCGGCAGGCACTGAAGTGCCCAGCTCCGAGAGCACGCTGGCATCTGTATTCTTCTGCTCATCTGATAACCGGGGCATACACGATCTAGCGGCTCAGGAGATCCCGGGGCCTTTGCAGGATAGAAGCCAGTTAGGACAAACTGGCTCTGGTGGTGTCTGCTCCCAGGAATGTAGGGGAAGATGTCCGGTGGGGTGGGCTGAAGGGTAGATAGAAAGAAAATACGACTTCAGTGCATATATTGTATTATTACATTACTGGATTTCTTTCTTTACCTCCTTAGATAGGTCTTTACTGTCTAGCCAAGGCTGACCTTGAACAAGGATGGCTGACACTTCGACATATTGGTTTCTTACGCCATACCATTATTGGATTTCTTTGGACCTCTCCCGCAAATAAACATCGCAGAGATCCAGACTTCACTTTGGAGGACATGCTGTCCTCCAATCCCTCGCACTACATGTTATAGCGCGTCTACCCCTCTAATGGAATATCTTGCGCGCGCGAAAGTAAACGCGAGCTATTCGATGGCAGTCTTCTCGCCCATAGAGAGTGGCTTTACCAAGATCTGGATACTACTTCAGTATATAAAGTGTCTCCGTGTTGATTTTCTCTGTGTTATAATCTCTGTAATGGTTCAAGACCAGGCTTAGATTATGTTCATATATCCACTCTCTATCTCTTGTACACTCTATTATTGAGTCTCTGCTCTCTTCCTCTGCGGTGTGATGCGGAGTGACAAAGTAAGTCTTAATAGCATCACCTTATTCTGAGATGTCGATCATCTTACACTCCTGACTGACCCAATTCCGTGTTGCTTCTTCTCCTGGATCTGTGTTGTTCTCCCTTCTCGGATAACTATGTTCTTATAAGGAGCAGTAGACCTGAAGTGGAGTACATTCCTGTGCCAAGCCAACTGCCCCTAGCATCCATTATGCCTGTGGCTCGGCCTGTTACCGACTCACGTCAACGTTTGAGGTAAATAGACGCTAGAGCTGATTACTCTGAGACCAGGTACGCGGTATGTTCATATTCCAACACTCGTGGCTGTACAGCTCTTATCAAGAGGGAAATTTAATTGGGACCCCTAGCTGACTATGTTGAGGAGGAAGATGTGAACTTCTGATCCGGCGCAAGAGATAGCTGTCCACACCCTCAACAACGTCTATAGCTGACTAGTCTCATGGTGTAGCCTCCATGTGGGTTTTTAGAACAGGAAGGGAATAGTGTGGTACGCATTAGCCTTTTGTCACATCTCAACAGTGGGTGTGTCATCCGTGTGTCACTACCGTGTAGTGTCCGTGTGAGTAATGCCTGCTGGAGTGGTAAGGTTTAAATCCTGGCAACTGAAGTCTTTCAACAACCCTTGCTGACTCTTGCGTTCGATTCTCTCGCCCAAATAGGGAGTTCCTGATGGCGCTTGCTCCCTCCAGTTAACGTTATATCTTATTGCGGGTACAGAAAATGACCTAGTGAATTTTCACCAGCTCCATTTGGCTCACCATTTTGTCACCTCAGCGTGTTTTCCCAATATCAATCTTTATGAATTCCCTTTTGATGAATACATTTTCCTACGGTAGAAGATCAAGAAGTTCCTTGAAATTAGGGAGAAGGGCTTCGTGCATTATTGATTGACAATCAACATCGATAGCCGAGACAATGGTGTGTGTACCTCCCGTCAGAGAGTTCTTCAGGGTAGTGGAAGGCCCGTTTGTTAGGAAAGCACAATGTAAACATAAAATGCCCCTTCTGCGTGGTATTGTGTTACGCTTTCCAAATACTTTTATAGGCGGACTTTTTCTACCTAGTGCTATCTCCTGTGATGTATGTGTGACGTTATCAGCGTAGACGATCGAGTGCTGCCTCTGTGTGACCAGTGGTGGCGTGCATGCTTCTATTTATAAACGACTTATTCTCTGGCGCTAAAACAGAAGTTATCTGTGTCACCGATTTTCAGATGCATGGTGGAGTAGGACACAGAAGGGAATGGTACTACTCTGTTCGTCTAGTCTGTTATGATCATGCTCGCCTCGACGTATGGAGGATGCGTAGTTCAAGTGCGAGACTGAGCAGAGCATTCCGAATGAATCTGGGGCCAAACATTAGTGGAAAGGCAATTCAATGAACGACCACTTGCCTGGATTGAGAGGATGAATAGTTCACATGATTAAGCACAACAAAAGTAAAATCAATGGAAAGACTTTGACTCTCACAAGGGGGAACCTGGAAATTGTACCTAGTCCATCTCTTGTTCCCTCTGTATTCTAACTTTCTGCTGGGATGATAGCTTTACTAGCACCTGTCTGGGCTATGAAACCTTTCAAGTGGCATAAGTAGTATGCGGGTAAGAATAATATTCTCTTAAACAATATACCTGTTAAATCTGCTAACACATACGACCAATATATACTGTTACAACCTAAGTTTGGTAGTATGCGGTTCTGTAGGATATTGAGATCTCAGGTAGGCGAAAGCCACGTTGAGCATTACCATTGCAGAATTACTGTTTTGTTTAGTGTGCGTCTAATCATAAAATATCTGTATCCTAGATTAAGCAGTGAACTGTAATGGGAGGACCATTACATCGCCCATCCAGTGCTTTAGCTGAGATATACTAAATTCGTAAGTACATGATTACGTTCCCTGATAATTCATAAGGTACTCATTTTAATCCCTATATATTCTCGATCTCTATTTCCCACTTGGGCATATGTATCCTTAGATGATCCTAGGGAGTCATCCCCAGGATATGAATCTCATCAGGGCAGCACTATAGTCTGTGACCTCTCTGTAGCATACCTTCCCAGCATGGTTGTGTATACCAGGCTGGGCTACCATTGTTGTAACTCACAACAGCATTGAAATCTTATGCGTGCTGTATTACACTTGTCAGAGAATCAAACTCTTTTCCGAAGATGGACCTATCGCCGCCATAAGACAAAGCGTGTCGCGTGCAGAGAAGCCACTTCCTATGTATGCCCTGCCCACAGCTACACCTTAAGGCCCCCTCATGTGATATAATAGACAATATTTTATGGACTAGCTCAGATGGATGTGTTGAGATATAATGAGAAATAGTACTCGAGCGTGGTTGAAGACTAATTAGCTAGAGCGTGCGTGCTTTGCCGCACCCCTCTCGCGTTCCTTGGTGTGCTCGGAAGAAGAACACACTTTCTATGTTAATATATTATTTGCACTTTTGAGTGCCATAGTATATATATAGCTATAATGAAAACCATGTGTATTTTTCAAAAATAATATGTGTGACTAATGACCTAGCTGGGGTGACTGGCCTGCTCGTGAACGACATAGATAGAGAGAGATAGCAGTGGCGAGTCCTGATGATGCGAGTGACAGAGCGGGTGGGCCGCCCCGCGCAAGCAGTGAAGAGGATAGAATCAATCGTGTGGGAGTATAGGGACTCTACTTCCATATTTTAGTGTTTACTTCTTACCCCCTACACCTTGGAATGCTACGACCCGCCCCAAAAACAATCTGGAAAATAAAAAAGCACAGTATACGTGTCTGAAGTGAAAATGCTACAGGCCCAGGAGGATGTGTTAGCAGAGGGATATGTACGACGCCTAAGGTGGGGAGATATTGGGAATGAGTTAACGCCAGGTTAGTTACATCGAATAGACCGCGCTCACTATACGTGAAGAAGTCGTCACTAGGTAGAGGAGGCTTCTCAAAACCCGGCATTGATGGAATAGGAGGCCCTCACTGACTGATCCCAATCAGAAAGCAAAAGATTCTAGCAGCCTCTTAACAACCGGCTTCTACTTAAGTCTATCTCTATCATCAGACCGCAACCCAAGAACACCCAGAGTTGCATATCAGTAAAAAAATTTTTTAGAAAGACAGTAAATAAATAAATGACTATACACATTACTCAAAGGACAAAAAAGGATTTTTTTCAAATCAGACAGAGATTTTATCACCAAAAAAAAAATAAAAAGATAATAAAGGCAAGTCCTACTATGTCATCCAAGTTGGTCGTTGGGGAGATGAGGTCTAAGGTCTTTGATTGCCTATTCTAGCTTGTTTCATATTCACATACAGATGCATCAAGCTGTATGTGGTTGGGCTGAATTTCTTGAAAGCCCAAGGCAGGGTCGTGCAGTATGAGGAGGGAGGCGCGTCGGCGTGGTCAATTCCCTCAATTCTATTGACAGTTCTCATTTTTTCTCTGTATAATGAATACTCATATCTAAGATGGATGAAACGCCCCCTGGACCTGATGTTACCTTGTGGTTGTGAATCTGATTGACATATAAACTCGTATCGATGAAGAAATTCTCAGTTCTTAACATGTGAACTTAACCTCTGCAACCCATTGCATTACAAGAGAAAATATCATTGAAAGGTGATAACACTTAATATAAAATATGTAAACCGCCCCTGTAAGAAATTACCTATTCTCATCCTCTTAAGTATTAGTTCCTCCACCACTATAAAAACATGACTCTCAAAAGGATTTATGACTCTAGGTTCGGACGACAACCCCCCCCTTGTCTTTTATATATCTTGTATCGGTTGAAACAGGTGTTGGAATAAATGTCCATTTCTTGCTCCAAAAAGCCTCTCTCCTTCGTTGTCGTCGCAAGAAATTTTTCATCTATTGGATCTGGAAATATACTGATAAGAAGCATGTCATACGCATGTGAGCATATCTCGAGAAGACATATGGTCCGATACTCTTGAATACTATCAAAGGTAAGAGCCATCGGAAATATCAAAAAGTGAGAAAACACAAATGTTGAAGCCAATGGTGGAAAACACATGCCAAAAAAAATCCTTACGCTAGCTCGGATGCTAGGATATGCCTTCAAATTGCTTACACTCAAAGGGGCAGAAAAAGCCACTATTCATAGACATCGAAGCACGCAGTGCCAGGAAAAAAGCATCAATCCAGAAGATTCACCACTCAGCATTAGCAAGAATAGAGCTCACAACTTAAGGCAGATTACCCTTTGTACCAGTCCAGATAAATGGAGTGCAGCGAATGTGAAAAGGCGATATCCTCAAAAGTTAATACACCTGCGTCTGAATCTCCTATAAGAAACTCCAAGATAGTTCGTAGGAAGCCCACAAGTGGTCATGCGAAGGTTGGAGAAAAAAGAAGCATTCCTTCAGAAGATATGTTCATTTCTGCGCATATTCTCCTCTATGCACCAGCATCAACCACCCAACTTAAACAGAACGGAAAAACACCTAATAGGCAATATATCACACGTCAGGTGGTGCTAGATAAGAAGCATGATCGGCACTTAGAGCATTGTGCATATACGAGTAAACTACGATTGAGTGCGTGTAGACTATTTACAGCAAGCGGTCAGAGAAGGCGTCCTGTCAAATCGTGTAATTCTAAGACGTGGTGTCGACCTGGCTGCTGGCAACTAGGGCCATATCTTAAAGATCCTACTGGTTGTCATCAAAAACTCATCTACTGGGTCAGGAAGCCATCCTGCTAACTTGGTCTACGGCACGGCTTGTCGCGCAAGCAATTTCTCTCATACTAAGCCCTACTCTCTCTGTGACCATTATCATACCAAAGAACTCACACAGGAATGCACTTGAAGGGCCTCATCTATAATGGGAGTACTCACTATCCCAATAAAAGCAAGCTTCCCTAACATAAGTACCTAATCGTGCAAGATTACCCACTAGAGGGTAAAACGTTTACCAATTGTAGAACACAACCAGACAAAGCACCACTCCTAATGTAGAAGATAAACTACACGCTTGAGCGCCCGCAAGACAGTAGCGTTATAGAAGAAGCATCCGCTCCCTAAGACGATGAAACCCCCAAACCTATCTCTCCTTAGCAAAGTCTGTGAGAGTGGAAAGAATCAGACACAGAGGTCAGACTCCAAAGAGACAAGGTAGTTCTCAGGCCAAAGCAATTTGATTTCTGTTTTCCTTCATGTCCCTAAGCCACACTCAGACATAGAGGTCGTGAGTGACTTTTGATCCGCTTTTTGCAGGTACCTCTTGAATCACCTGAGGGCTAATACTCTGAATGGAAACTGGTAAGATTGAGGTAGCATATAAGGAAAAGGACAGAGGAATGCTAATGGTTTTTATTTAAATTTTAAAAAGTATTAGCAACAAAGCATATTAGTGATTTGAAAGCAACATGTGGAAGTTTAAGCAGAGTCCAAAGATAAAGGTAACTAAGAGGGGAAGATGGTGGGAACCAGACCGCCTGAAAATGTGACTGTGAAGAATGTAATATTAAAAAAATTTCTACATTGTTCGCATGGAGCTGGTGGTGCTACACCTTTTTAAATCCAGCACTCTGGAGGATAGCAAAGGTTGGGGCCAGCCTCTGGAATACGAGTCAATGTATCCTTCTTTTTATCTTGTTTTTTTTCCCCCCGCCTGGACAAAAAAAAATCACTGGCTAAACAGTTCGCAGGAAACAGGGGGACCCACCGGTCAAAAAAAAAAATCGCCACCCCCCCAAAAAATTGAGTCAAAAAAATTTTGAGGTGGTATTTTTTCCAGATAATTTTTTTGGAAAAAACATCTAGAAAATTTATAGAATAAATAAAATTAATGGAATTAGCTTGGGAAAGAAAACAATGATCACATTTCAGTCAAATGTGCAATGGGAATTTTTTTTTTTTTCTTTTTTCCTTTTTTTAAGGACAGGCCGTCTTCCTTTAGTCCCAGCTGGCTTGGAGACCACTCTGTAGACCAGTGGCCTTGAACTCGAGCAGAGATCAAACAAGAACCAATTAACTGAGCCACCTCCATCCAGCCTGCCCCTGGGATTAAATGGCGATGGTGCCGACCAACTGCCCTAATCCCCACGCTACAGACTTAGGTTTGTAAGCATACTAATCCTAACACAATTTAATAACTTACAATACCATGTCTAAGGGTTTTTTTAAAATTTAAATTATTTTGAATTGAGGCAGGTCTATTAGCCAGGGGGAATTATTGAAAAGAAAGTTTTTATGCTTTCAATCTTTACTTTTTTTATGTGTATAGGTGGTACTGTCTGTACATAGGTTGGTGCACCCATGTTAAGTGTCATACGTTGCAGAGAGCCCCGGCAGAAGAGGGGCGTCGAATTTACCTCTTGGACACTGGAGATAAATAACTATCTTAGCGTGCCATGAAATGCTGGAGAAAGTCTGAACCTGGCGTCCTCTCAAGAAGCTAGTGTTTGGTGCTTCTTTTTTTTTTTTACATATTTATTTTATTATATTTATGCGGTGATGAGTGTTACCTGTCTGCATGTAGGTTTGTACTCCGCCAGCCTGCTCGATCGTGCGAATGCTGTTGGACTAGTCAGTAAAGCATCGAAAAACCACAGGGTCGATTCCTGGAACTGGTAGTCAAAAGACGGTTCTTAAGCTGCCATGTGGATCTGGAAGAATGCTAGACCCAAACCCAGGTCCTCTGCAAGAGCAGTTGGCACTTCATTAACCGCTAGGCCACCTCTCCAGCCCTCTGAAAAGTTTTAACTTGCAAATGAATTAGGGATCTCTTGTCAAAAAAGAATAGTGTCAGTCATTGAAGGATAAGAGCATGTGTTTTTATACAGTATCTGATGTATAAGTGGAGGTTTATTCTGGGTAACTGAGAATAAAATGATTTCTTTAATAGGTATGAATAGAGAGAACAAATTAGGACCCCAAAAGTATTTAAAAAAAAAAAAACTGAATGGTCCAAGAGAAAAGAAGAAGAAAAACTATCCCTTGCATCATTGGCCAAGTAGTTTGATAGGCCAAACTCAATGGAGGACTATTTTGCTTTCCCCTATTATAGCCTAAGAACATCAGCCCAGTTGCAATCCTAGGGAACACTATGAATTTCTCCTGTAAGTAAATCTCTAAAAGCCATTTATTTATCCTTATTTATTTAATGTTTACAATTTATTAATTTGGGGTTCTTTTTAAGACAGCATAGGATCTCCCTCAACTCGTAGCCACCCAAGTGTCGCGTGGAAAACTCACTCGTTGTAGACCGGCTGGCCATATGAACTCACACATAGATCCACCTGCTTCTACCTTCATGTCGTAGTCTGCTACAGGACTCTTAAAGGCATGACAGCGCACCACACCTGGCTCTAAAAAAGCATTTTAAAGAACATTGTATAGATGTTAATGAGGCCTGAACAAACTTCGGAGCCTTTCCCTGTCGGTTTTAAGCTGTAATTATAAATGGTGAGGTAAAGCCAAGAGGAACAATAAGCCAGTTTATAAATTTGTTATGTCCAGAATGTAAATGGCTATTGAGGCAGAATAATATGTCATTATTCCTTTTCCTTCGTAAAAAGAAATTAGATTAGTGCTGGAGACGAGATGGTTCAGTGGTACGGTAACGCACTGACAGACTCTTGGGCGCAGAGGATGGCCAGTTCTTAGAAGAGATCTAGCACCCACATGGCAATGTTTTAACCACAGACCCTTGTAACTGCCAGTTCCAATGGGATCTGAATGCCCTCGCTGACCCCCAAGTGCCACATGCATTGCATGACATTGGTGAACATAGTACTAATACATCGCACGGCTCCAATACATATTCATGTACATAAAAATAATAAATAAAATATTTAAAAAGAATAACAAAGTATGCAATGTCATGACCAAGTATTTCATCATAGGGAAAAAAAACCTAGAAAGTAAGGGTTACTCATACTCATTACTTGTGAGAATTTATTTAGAATCTTTTTTTTGTTCTTTTCTTATAGTAGAGGGTAT
This sequence comes from Rhizomys pruinosus, assembly GCA_009823505.1. Lineage (NCBI taxonomy): Eukaryota > Metazoa > Chordata > Mammalia > Rodentia > Spalacidae > Rhizomys > Rhizomys pruinosus. The sequence continues at coordinate 1,791,259 of VZQC01002789.1, forward strand.
TTCCATTTTGCCCTACTGGAATGTTCTGCCTAAATGGGTAAGGGACTGTTTAGTGTTTTCCCGCAATTTTAAAACTTATTATCATGATTATTACAAATAATGAAATGAGAGCAATATTATTCAGAATGACTGCAGCTCAATTAAAGAGTAGGAAAATGCACTTTTTACCATTTGCATTTACCTTTGTTAATGGTCATTGGTTAGTTTTTTTTTTTTGAGTGCCTGAGCTAGGAAACTAGGAATGCTGTGAATTCTAGTTGTAAGTAGTGTGGTTTTGTGACTAACTCAACTGGACTTTCTTTTTCTAGAGACAAAACTGCCCAAAGGGACAATGAAGAGGAAACAACAGATGACCCACGGAAACTAAAACCTGGAGAGATAAGGATCCAAATCCAGGAAACAAAACCAGCTACCGGCCCTGATCAACTTTTGGGGATATGGATGAGGTAAAATGGCATGGTTTCCGTGAGGAATAGAACTTTTTTTGGGTGTGGAACTGTATACTTTCTCGAGGCGCCTACATATAAACTTTGTTTATCAGATTCCTATCTGAAAACAGGCCTCTGGGACACTTTTTTTCCTTTAAAAAAGGAGTACAACCCCCCCCTCCCCCCCACCCCCTCCCCCCCACCCGTAAGCTTCTACCTTTTCTTTTCAACAAGTAGTTCGATTCTAGTATCTTTCCAAATGTGTTCCAGTTAGCAGGCATGGTGGGGCACAAACTCGTTTCTTCTCCAACCAGGGCAGGAGGGCCATCTGGAACGGTTCTTGGAAGAAGAAGCAGGGTGTGGATAAAAAGAGCATGCTCCACTACGTCTGCCCCTACTTATGAGATCAAGGCGCACCAAAAGAAGCTCATACCATGGTACTCTCCTCAGTTACAGATTGGCGCATGAGTGTGCGCCAGCCAGTTGGTGAGAAGACTTTCCCACTTATTAACAAGCGGTTACACTTATATCTGTGTTTCCAACATACACGCAAATACAACCAGAAAAAACAACATTGGTTCTCAGTCCATTCCTGGGTTGTTTGATCGATAAAGCTAGATTTTCTGACAACTAATTCGTACCCTTTTTACTGTTCGGTGTCATCAAAGAGGCTCACAGCAGGGAGCTAGAATAAGGCCCCTCATGATCGTCCTACTCTATTTTGTGATAATTAGTCCCCTTCTCTCTTTAAGATATACATTACAAATTTATGCACAGCTGTGACTCTGGAGCAGTACAAACGAAAGCAACAGCAGAATCCAGCAGTTGTGATAGATTCAAGGCAGGTGGCTGAATGACACCTCCAATTTTCTACGCATACCTTACATTTTCTTACCTATAGATTCACAAGAGAAGGTTGCGATACAGCGGGCGGCAAAGAGTATATAGAAATGAGCCTGTTTCGATTATTCCCAGACTTGTTCTTCATTGAACTCTATGAGTGGGCGAAATGCACATTTTAAACTACAGGGCTTTTCTCTCTGCGAAACACAAAACTTAAAATTTACTATCAATAATAATAGATCTATAAGACCAACCGTAATACACTAGAGCAACACAAAATTGAATGAGAGAGAGCAGGTCCGCTCACCTTATAAGAATCCAAGATGGAGAAGCCTCCGACGCAGAATAGTAAGAACTCTCACTGTGAGAAGACAATTGTCGAAACAAAGGGGTAACCTCATGTATAAAGAAAAGAATACAGCTCAGAGCAGGGGACAAATCATTATATGAAGTTAATGTAGACATCCTGATGGTAATCCAATATTCGTCTTAACCAATTGCATCAGTTAAATTAACCACTCTATTATTGACAGGTTAAGGACGGACACGTGTCATAAAGTTTTGTCTAGAGCAGATAACTTCATTGGATGACTCCTGTCAACCTGGGCTACTGATGAGAGTAAAAATTCGACCTTACCTTTGGAGCAGTTTGTGGTTCAATCATGATGCTCTCTATTACAAATAGCGGCAAAAGAACGGCCGATGAAGGTATGTGCGTCTGTCGGCGTGAAAAAGAAAAACTAATATTGCTATCCCCACTATGTGCCTCATCCCACACGGAAACGCGACGACAACAATAGGCAACAAAGGCCGCCGAATGGAATCATACTCTTACCAAGGTAGGTGCATGTATCCAAAAAAAGCTCCTGAATCAGGTATTATCGGGATCTGAAGTCTAACATCTAGAGTAGATAAACAGAAGTGTAAGTGGCATCCAAGTTTGTACGATCACTGGGTTAGACGGAGTTCCAAACCTTCACACAGTCTTTGGAGGAGCCAGTGGACACCTTCTGGATATGTTCAACAGATGGTGAGAAAAACCCTTTCTGCTCCAAGGGGAGCCTATGGATAATCCCTTGAAGCAAAGACCGGTCCCCGCAGTTTTCCTCTGGAGAGCCACCAAAATGACCCGCACGTTGTTGTAGAGAAACAGCTAGAAAGCATCGCGAGTTGAACATTTGCGTGAATCCTCATATTAAGAGAGTGAGGAAGGATGGAAGTAGGGGAAGACACGAGTGAGTAAAACCATTCTGAAGAGCGCTTGCTTACATTTAGTATCTTTCTGTAAAAACAGCCCACCTGAACAATCGTAGGCAGTATACGATATGATAGCCCCCTGTAAATGAATGTGAGTATAACCACTCTCTATCCTGGCAATTTAGAAATAGTACACACCTAGAAAGTGATGTTAAACATAGCAGAAGGACAAACATACAATTGAAGTAACAGTATTCCGGTAATAAGCTTTTCGCGTTCCGTCCATATGGGTGAAAGCTAGTTATCTCTTTGTACAGGGAGGAGAATAAAATCTGTGCCCTATAGTACAGGGCGAAGAGGAAGATATAAATAGATAACAATGTCTGAGGGGAAAAGGATGTCAGGCGACAAATTATACCAACTATCGCTAACGCCTCACTGTCTAGCGCTACCAGTCAGGTAATAAGCGATTAGAGTTACTCTAAATAATTACCCCTTTCCCGGGATGGGAGGGGTATTGGTACATGTAGCAATATAAGTATGCGGAGGGGGGAGATTGTTCCTGTCCGGCATGCCAATATGAGTGCATAGTCACGTGATCAATATCTCAATGGGACTAGTCACGCAGTTACAATATGTATGCATTTTTTCTAAGCTGTTGGCATTCGGTATTCTCTCGAGAACATACTCGGTGACTAATACTGTGCTCAGCCAAAGTCGAGGTACTGAAATCGAATATTCTAACTTAGGTTTTATGTAGTCTGGATAAGAGCAAACGATGTTCAAACGGCAGCTCCGTAGCGATAAAAATCAAGCGTAGAGCTGCACAGCTCTCTCCACCTGGCCCTGTGTTTCTCGTGACTTTTTATGTGTCATTCTTTCCCCTCACAGTGCGTCTCTCCGCACCGCCCAACACCCCCCATTAAATGAAGACCCTTTCCAACATTAAAGATTAAAAGATAGATAGAACTCAAGGGCCAGTCTAAACATTATTTTTCTTTTTTTTTTTTTTTTTTTTTTTTTTTTTTTTTTTTTTCCCTTTTCTCTCTCTTCTATTTGGGAGTATATCTGAGTATAATGTACTGATGTATATATAGTGAATTGTAAAGCTAGTGTCTATTGCTCTGTCTTTTCGAGAATGAACGACGTGCTGGTCTCCCCTGGTAGCTTAGCCCAAGTGGCGGGGTGGGTACTCGGAAGCCTTCTAGATTTTTGTTTTAAAAAAATAAAAATAAATGATCCGCTGGCCAAAAAAATACATATATATAAGTAACGGCGCTAAAACCGTATAATTATTTAAAGACCTAGAGTCAAAGGCCTTCTCAGTTGAGTGGATCCCTTGTTAGGATCCTGAAACAAGGAAACAGCTGGAAAATTCATCACCAAATGCGCCCACCTCTGCCCCCAAGTGCTGGAAATTAAGGCATATGGAATGGCGCCCGAGTCACTGGGAGAGGACAGCCTGCCAAAAATAGCCTTCAGCAACCTCGCCACTCTCAAATTCTTCTACACATTTTTAAGAGTGGAATACTAAAATGATACTCCCTTACAACCACCCTCTATCCGCTTTATGAATATGCGAAGCAGCGACACAGAGCAAAGAACGTATTGTTCTAGTTTCTTAGTAGCTCTAGTTCTCAACCTATTATTCGCCACGCTGGCTAAACGAAAAGACGATTGAACATTGAGATGACACACATCTGAGGCCTTCGAGCTCATCGCAACTAATAAAGAAAGGCACGGCAGGCCTCGGCGGCAACACTCAGGTGCTATAATGGGTAAGTGCTCAGAGAGGAATTAAGCAGAGCACTGAGGCTGTATTGAGAAAAAATGAACAATTGGGACAGGAAAGCACGAAGAGTGATTGCGAATTTTGTTAAGCCTTCAATTGTCGTTGTGTCCTCCGCAGCTGTAGTGTTGGGCTGAGTTTGCTCTGACTTGCGTGGTATGGCCCAATACCTTCGGAATAGACTGGTAAATGAGCGTCAATGGTTTAAGACTCTCATAAGATAATATCTTTATCTATTCCCCTAAGATATCCTTGTATTAATATGATGGTACTTGATCAGATCTGTTCATCACTAGAGACGAGACAGGTGGGATTCATATCCCTGGTAGCCCCAGCTGTCACTCGTCGTCCCTAGCGGAAACTCACTCTGATACTATCCGAGTGACTTCTGGCACCTTTCTGCAAACAAAACCTTTACAACAGCAAATAAAGTATTATCGGAAGGCAGCCGCTCTCTGATCGTCATGGTACCTGAGAAGTTTGCACTAAGTGAATATCAAAAGGCGTGTATGAGGCTCTCAGGCAACGTCTCATGCCAGAATCCTTTTAAAGATTTCATTATCAAGAGTTTATAAATCTATACCTATGTGAACCTTTGTTATTGGCCAATCGTCACTGGGCTATTGGTAGAACTGAATATTAGGTGCTTTTTACATTTAAAAAATTTTAGGGTGTTTTTATGGTTAATGCGACCACATTTAGGGTTTCATAGACAAATATAGAGTGACCACTGGCAAAGGTCCATTCATTGATCACTGCGATGAGGTGTCTACGTCTATATGACAAAACAGTCTCAGACTATGTCAAAAAGCCGACTGTGGTCGAGTCAGACCTTCCAACACAGGAAACTCGCCAGCACCCGGCCGATAGCTTAGAGCCCCATGTGGGTGCTGGGGATAACCTGGCGTTCCTCTGCAAGAGCAGTTCGGTGCTCCTAACCGCTGAGCCATCTCTCCAGACCCGACTGTATGACTCTTGATGAATGTCCGATGCCCTTGCCACTCCAATCTCAATGGAAAAGTGCCATGCTCATAGATCAGTTTTTCTTTTGCCCCAGAATATTATCCCATCTCTGCCACTCTTTAATTATCCTCGCTGTCTCAGTTATCTTTTTTTCTTTTTCCATGTGCTCTTTTGGAGACAGGGTCTCTCCTGTAGCTCCCTACTCTCATTTCCTGAAAAAGATTCACCGCAGTCATAGTCCAGGCTGGGTGCCTAGATATATCATCTCACCAATAAGGGCCATATCAGCTCTCGACGTCTTGCCTCCCAAGTGCTGAGGGATTAAAGTTAATTGAGGATATACACAACACACTACAATCTCCTTAACAGAAGGATCGTCCTCGTTTCTTTTCATTATAAGATCTGTTCTCATTTGAACTAGCATTGTCCTCCATAGTTTCAATTCGTTCCATAAAGGCTGCTATGTTGGGATGAGGCTGTCCACCATTAGAATAGACATTATTGAATGTGCCTTGATCTGTTATGTAGTGTAGTAACCACAGTAAATCTGTCGAGTTCAAAATGTTGGTATAGCTGTTAACCTTGTGGTATTCACCAACTAAGCACCACAGATAGGTAGTAGGATCAAAGAGCTCATCAGGGAGTTGTTTTTTATGTGTACCATTTATCATTGTTAGAGCAAAATGTAACATGATGTCCGGAGTTGGATCCAGTCACTGGTAACCTACCCCACGGCGAGATCACTTGTAGACCTATTAGCTACCAGACTAGGGGCAGGCAGGTCCTCCCGTGGGAGGCGCGGTGATCCTCTATGGAAATCAGGGAAGGAAAAAGAATGTTTCTGCCAGCTTCATATGAGGACTGCCTCCTTCTAGAACATAGCCCGTGCCCACCAAAAAATCTAGCACATCTGACACACAACACTGCAGCCACACAAAATATTCAAAAACATCAAAATTTTAGAAGTGTTTTACATTAACATAATTATTTAAAAAAAAAAGACACTCTACTATAGAAAATAAACAATTAGCAGTCTGCTGTAGCTCACGCCTTCCTCGTGTTTTCTTCAAACTCTTTCCTCCCATCTAAAGATCTTATATAAACTTAATTTGTATTATCCACCACAAGAACGAACTCGAGTTGGATTACTACTTGGCAGCCTCATAATCTAGAGGAAAACTGGCTCTGAGAACTCAAACCATAAAAGCTCATTCACACGATAGAGACTCTGAACCTAAAGACAGATCTGAACTGCTGGTGCTGGGATTAAAGGTGTGGCAAACCAGCAGCCGTACGGCTCCTTCCTTCCGGTTTTGGGTGCTGTGAAGTCCTGATTGATAATATTCTGATGCCCAGAAACTAACATGAAGTTGGCCAAGAAACCATCAAATAAAAAAAGCTTGTTAGCTTTTTTATTTTTTTATTTGTATTATTTTTTAATGTTTATGAAATATACTTGTGTTGCATATAGGTTGGCTGTGGCACTTCTGGTGTGTCTGCAATGCTGCGGGAATTCAGAAGATGGCGGTCGGATTTCCCCTGGTTAGACTGGTGTGGATGCTTATAAAGATGGTTCTATCATATCCACCCATGTGCTGAGGTTAAGAGCCCTGAGGAATGCAACGCCACTACCGTGATGGCAGTCCACTCCTTGCGAGAAGTGACGGCAGAGCAACAAGTCTTCGGCTTTCGGTCCTACTAACTCGATGAACAGGGCCAGTGTCGTCCACCCACCGTACACAGTCTGCTGGCCACAAGCTTTGGATTGGGAGAGTGTGGGTCTGACAAGAGTTAAGAAAGTGCACAGCCCCGTCTCCCCATCTTGACCTCAAACACTCTTGCACGCTCATACTCTATCAGTGTCTTCTGCACCTCAATTCTGCGCTTGGACTTTTCTCGCGCGAATTAAGATCCTGATGCTGGTACCTAATGATGAGAGGACACAGAGGATGCCAGGATTTTTTTATGGGGATAGAATTTAGGCCTTGCCCTTATTGTGGTTTGGTAGTTCACTTGACCAGATTACATTTAGTTAGGGTATACCAAATGATTCTCGGACTGGACAGATGCTTAGTCTGTTGTGAGTGTCATAATTTGTATGTTCCTATGGCACTTATATCCTCCAGTGTCTAGCGGAACCTCTCATTGTGTGGATGATCTCCAAGATGGTGGATATGGCAATGAGAACATCCAGTGTGGCACGGGCAGATTATGTGCGAGTTTTATGTCTGTAGTCGGGTGAGGACCTTTCAAGAGACTCTCATTATGTAGAGCAGACAAACATGACATCTTTCACTCTAATCAGGAAAAAAATTTAAGCTGAGAGGATGCTAAAACCTATGGCATAATAATCTTGGTATATGTGTGGCATGCATATGTTGGAGCAATGGGCAGTGACTTTTCCCTTTTCCTCCTGTGCCGTCACATGCTCTTACTGAAGCAGTCCAGCTGAGATTCCTTTCTGCTCACCTCTGGAGGGGAACAATTTGCCCCGGGCTTTGTGAAAGTGAAAAGCCAGGGGGCTTGAGACCAAAAGATGTTTTCCATAGCCAGAGCCGGTTGGGCGTGGCCTCATCACTTAGCAAGGGGAGCATACAGAGCCCTTGGGCCATTCCTTACTGAGCCCCAGGAGGAGAGTGAGGGCATGCCCACAGGGCAATGGGGGAGAGGGCTGGGGCTGGCCAGGAGGGTGTCAGGGGGTCCTCAAATAAATGGGACCCTGAGCAATTCCAAAGCTATGGTCTGCTAAAGTTTCTGTTGTCTTGAAGCCTGTCCAGCCCACCTGCCTCTCAGCTCAGGTGCACATCTGCAGGGACCTACATTTGCACAGGTGGAGAAACTGTTGAAGGAAACACGTGGCCATTTCCCTAATACTACCTTGTTACCAACTTTCCTCAGGACCTGGTGGACAGGCCCCCTGTCAACTGCTTCCAGTGTGCATCCTGCAACCCTAGGTGAGGAGGACAGCCAACCACCAGGCCCCCAGTCTGCGAAGGTCTCGGGAGTGCCCTCTGCTGGTTCTACTAGGACACAGCTGATGCTGGTCCTTGCAAGAAGCATCCTGGATGCTGACAGAAGGTAGCTGTTTAGACACTACTTGTGCTGGCACCAACAGGGAGCTTATTAGCAATACAGTCTTATATGTTGGCTGCTAGAAATGGCTTTCCTTAGCCAGTGCACAAGACCACACGATCCTGCACCAGATCAGTCAGTCCTCTGCCCTTGGGGCATGCAGAAAGGACAGAGAATTATGTGCAAGACTTAACATTTCTGATGCATTTTAATTTTATATTCAAGAAGTTAAGTTTTATATGCTGCTAGTTAAACCCATACAGCCATCAGCATCATATATTTAATCATATATTTAATTCTGATTACATGTCAGATGTTTGCTATGTCTGTTCAACTTAAGAGTAGATCTCCAGGGCTGGAGAGATGGCACGGACTCTCTTGCAGAGGACCGGGGTCCCCAGAAACCCCACATTGTGGTTAAGAACTGTCTTTTAACTCCGGTTCCAGGGGATACGATGCCCCTTCTGATCTCTGTAGCATTCACAACACAGGTGCACAAAACTACATGCAGAGAGTACATTTCATACATATACAAAAATAAATAAAAATTTAAAAAAGTGCTATCTCCACATTCCTTGCATAACTTCCATTTGGATTTTTAATATTAGATTAAACTAGACCGTATGTATAGTCAAGCAACCCCTCATGGAAATGCTTATTCTCCCTAATCTTGCATTATTTTTGGACCCTTTGGATTTTCAGATATTTGGTTTTTGATAAAGGTTTTACATTTTCAATGTTCAGATTAGAGATCTTCAACTTGTAGAGTATCTAAAAATATTCCAAAATATGACCAAACCACAAATCTGAAATACTTCTTATGTCAGGCATTTGGATAAAGCATACTCAGTTTATGCAGAGACCTTTTAGGATATTTATCTTTGTATAGCTGTATATGTAACACCTTCTGAAGAACTCCATCTTTGAGGTTTACAGGTAGTGTTTCTGTGTGTATTAGTCAGGGTTCTCTAAAGAAACAGAAGCAACAGGATGAATATATATAACTATATACGATTTATTGATTGCTCACGTGACGGAGCTCAACCGTAGCCCGAACTGGAGAGGCCGGAATCCAGGGAACTGCTCAGTCCACAAGGCTGATGTCCAGGAGTCCCAGTCTAGTGCTGAAAGCCCAAAGGATTCCCAGAGAGTCTGCCGTTCGTACACGCTGGCGATCCAAAGGTTGGATCACAGCAGCAAGACAAACCACCAGATGAGAGAGAGGGCAAGCCGCAGGAAAAAAAAAGGCAGCTTCCGCTGCCATGGCCCTTAAATACTGCCTGCCGGCAGAAGTAACACCCACATTTGGGATAGGCCATCCAGGTTGAGGTGTCCAATTAGAAGACCCTTTTCTCTGATTTGTTCCTTAGTCCAGGCTCAAGTTGACACCAGGATTAACCATCATAAGTCCACCACTTGTCACCTTGACACCCAATAAATAGCCTCTCTTTATGCTTAAATGTCAATTTCAAATGATGGCAGGGTCATATTTCCACCTAACATGTTATAAGATTCTCATGTGCAATAGCAAAAGATTATATCTTAGAGTAGGTGGTAATTCCTTGAGGAACACTTAGTACTTCAGTATCTAACAACCTACATATTGACACACTACACAAATATCTCCTGTTGCACATTCAAAGGGGAACACAATTATCCACTTAATCATAATATATATATAATATATAGTATATATATATATATATACAAGACATTCTGAACCAAATAGATGAAGTTAATATCTATTAGAATCCACGTTTCTGCAACTGGTCCCGTGGCTTTAGCTGATATATGACTCCCTTCTTCTACTACCCATTCTGTATTTCCCTCCACCATCAGCAAGCACTCTGCAGGTCTTGGCTTAGTGGCTGTACAAGTTACATTCCCACCATCAATTGGATGGGTGTTCCCCTTCCTCACAACCTCTCCAGCACTGATATCATTTGTTTTCTTGATTCCGGGCCACGTCTTATGGAGAAAGATGATAGTCTTAAAAGTGGTTTTAATTGCATTTCTTAATTATTAAAGTTGACGTTGAACAGTTTTTAAAGATAGTTTCTCAGCCATCTCTAATTCCTCCGTTCTGTGAAGTCTCTTATTCAGTTCTTTGCTCCCATCTTTTGAGTGGATTCATTTGTTTTCTTTCTTGTTTTTTGACGTAGCTTGTGTACTCTGAAAATTAATGCTTTGTTCCAATGTGTATCTGAGGGGAAGGTTTCCTCCCACTCTTTCATTCCTTTATTGTTTCTTTTGATGTAACGGAAGCTTTTGGGTTTAATTAGGTCCCATTTGTCAATTGTCAATCTTATTTCTGTGCAGCTTTCGCTACCCTGTTCTTGGTAGTCTGCTCCTATTGTCGTATCACCTCCAGATTCACGCTGAGTCTTTGATCATCCGGAATTGACTTTGTAACAGGGCAAGCAGTAGGATTAATTCATTCTGCCGTACAGGTGGTGATCCAAGTTTTGCCAACCACCACTTACTGAAGATGCGTTCTTTCCTCCATGTGTCATTCTTGGCCCCTTGTCAAATATGAGGTTGGCTGAAATTGTATGTGCTCAGTTTGTATATCTGAGTTTATTCCATTGGTCCACTGGTGTGTTTTTGTGCCAGTACCAAGCTGTTTTTATGTCTATAGCCCTGTAGTACAGTTTGCTGTCCTGTATAGAGATCCCTCCTGTATTAGTCAGTGTTCTCTAAAGAAAGAGAAGCAACAGGACGAATATATAGCTATATACAATTTATTGATTTGCTCACGTGACAGAGTATAAGGAGAGTCCAACAGTAAGCTGCACCACACTTGGAAAGGCCGAGAGAATCCAGGGAACTGCTCAGTCTGCAAGGATGGATGTCTCAGTTGTCCCAATCTAGTGCTGAAGGCGCGAATGGATTCCAGGAAATCTGCCGTCCTCATTACACACTGGGATCCAAAAGTTGATCACAGCAGCAAAGGACAAGACCCCGGAGATGAGAGAGGCAAGCGCAGGAGAAAAGGGGCCAGCTCTTTCTGCCGTGGCGTTAAATACTGCCTGCTGGCAGAAGGTAATGCCCACACTTTGGATCGCGCCGTCTGGGTTGGAGGGTTCCAAAAGAAGACTCTTTTTCTCTTAGTGTCCTACCCAGTCATGTTGACACCAGGATTAACCATCACAAGTCGACCCCTTGTCAACTTGACTCCCAATAAATAGCCTCTCCTATGTTAGGCTTAAATGTCAAATGCAAACAACGGCCAGGTCATAATTCCATCTAACGTGTTATAAGTTTCTCATGTGCAATAGTAAAGCATTATATATTAGAGTAAGTGGTAATGTCGTGGGAAGAACTTATCCCTTCAGTATCTAATACCCTAAATATGACAACACTTAACACTTAACCAGTTGCACATTCAAAAGGGAACAACATATCCTATTTGGTTAAGAATATACATATATAATGTTATATAATGTATATAATATATATAATATATATAAATAATATATAATATATATTTACATATATATAATAATTTATTATATATTAAGTATATAAATAAAAATAAAAAAAAAAAAAAAAAAAAAAAAAAAAAAAATATATAAAAACAACAAAATATAACAACATATATATATATGTTGATATAAATAATATATAATATATAAATAATATATATGAACAAGCACATTCTTAACCAAGTAGGACAAAAGTCAATATCTATTATAATCCACATTTTTGAACAATGCCCATGGCCTTCAGCTGATATTTATGACTACCTTCTTATACGACCCATTCTGCATTCCTCCACCATCAGTAAGCACCTCTTCAGGTCTTGGCTCTTTCCATGGAAGAGTAACCCATAACTTCATCCCTGAAAGCTCTGGGCCATTTGTTGTCCTATATTGTTTGGTTTGTCATGTATTTCCCATTGACCTTAATCATATGACATGGTATCACCAGAAGGCGCCTTACAGCGTCTCCTGCCTTCCATACATAATCTTCCTTGCCCCCATTGTGAAGAAAAAGTCCAATTTTCCCCTGGTAATCTGAATCAATCACTCCTCCTACTACTGTATTCCTTCCTTAGCCTGTTAACTTAAGGACAGTAAAAAGCCCAAAGTGGCCAGGGGGAAAGTCTTAGCTTCCAGTTCAAAAGAACATTGCTGTGTCTCCTGGCAAAAGCACACCCCCATTGGAGCCAAAACAATTAGACCGCAGAATGCAAGTCGTGGTAACAGGGGAAGCAAAAAATTTTTCTACTGGGTCGCTAGGGGTGTTAGTGAGTGGAGTCATTCCCACTTCCACCCTTGGGTTCCTGGACCCAGGGATCTGGCTATAGGAGAACAGTACCATATAGTGGGCAATGATTCAAAGCAATTATACTGCCTGTTGGAGAACGTTGCCCCAGCCCTCCAGGGCACTGCTACCTAATTGGCACTGTAACTGTGTCTTCAAAGAGGCCATTCCATCGTTCTATTAAGCCAGCTGCGTTCTGGGTGGTGGGGAACCTGGTAAGACCAGTGGAACCATGACCATGGCCCACAGTCACACTTCTTTGGCTTTGAAGTGAGTTCCCTGGTCAAAAGCAATGCTGTGAAGAATACCATTCAGGTGGAAAAGTATTGCGGTAAGTCCCTGGATTGGTTTAGTTTTGGCAAAAGCATTGCATGCAGGAAAGGCAAATTCCTAANCACCACCCCTAGGTCTCTATGAAAGATTTTATTTGGTGCATTGGAAAACATCCCGCTTATTTTTTTTATTTTTATTTATTTTTGTCTTGGTATGTATGAATGTACTCGTCTGCATGTCGGTCTGTGCACCGTGTCGTGAAATGTGACACGCTCAGGATTTCAGAAGAGGTGCATCGGTTCCTGAACTGGAATCTCCTGGAGAGTTAACAGACGGTTCTCACCGCCCATGTGGGTGCTGGGGATCCAACCCAGGTTCCTCTGCAAGAACAGTTCTGTGCTCTTAATCGCTAGGCTATCTTCTCCAGCCCCCATCCTGCGTATTTCTATAGTGGCTCTCTCTTTTGTGCTTCCATTTTCTCTTCTGGCAGGAGGAGAATTTTCTGATTTGGATATTATTTTCCTTTGAATATGAGGAAAATTGTAATTTAATAAAATATCACTGCTTTGTTGATGGCAGGATCGGAAGTGTAGGATTCATGAACACTTGAGATTTCCGCCTCCTACAAGTCCTCCTCTCTTGTCTCTGTTGTGTCAACGGCTGGTTGACGATGACAAGCATTTCTGGGACTGCCTCGCGCCTCCTGTGAAGGGATCGTTGTAACACTTACTTCCTGTCCATCCCACAACAGCCACTTGGTTATGAAGATACACACAATACACACACTGGCCATTTGACTGATTGGATCAAAGCAGAACCAAATAAGTCACCTCCCAGGTTATTTTTAAATATTTTTATGTGTATGGGTGTATTGCTGCATGTGTGTAAGTACACCCGTGTCATGCAATGCCCACAGAGGTCAGAAGAGGACATCAGATCCCTTGGAACTGGAGTTAGGGACAGTTATTAGCCACCATGTGGGTGCTGGGAATTGAACCCAGATCCTCTGCAAAACCAGCCAGTGCTCTTAACTGCTGAGCCTTCTCTCCAGTCTCCCCAGGTTTTTTGGTTTGGTTTGGTTTGGTTTGGTTTGGTTTGGTTTGGTTTTGGTTTGGTTTTTGAGACAGGGTCTCCCTGTAGCCCCAGATGACCTGGAACTCATTGTGTAGACCAGACTGGCCTTGAACTCAGAGAGATCCGCCTGCCTCTGCTTCCTGAGTGCTAGGATTAAAGGCATGTGCCACCATGCCTGCCTTAAAGATGGTTTTTGGCCACCATGTGCATGCTGGGAATTGAACCGGGTCCTCTACAAGAGCAGTCATTGCCCTTAATCGCTGAGCTATCGCTCCAGCCCTCCCCGGGTTTTTTTTGGTGGTTTTTTTTGGTTTTGTATGGTTTGGTTTGGTTTGGTGTTTTTGAAACAGGATCTCCCTGTAACCCCAGCTGTCCTGGAACTCACTATGTAAACCAGGCTGACCTTGAATTCACAGAGATCTGCCTGCCTCTGCCTCCTGAATGCTGGGATTACAAGAGTGCACCACCCTCCCCAGGTATTTTTAACACCAGATCCTAGACGAGGTCAGTATGTCTGCTGGTTGATGAACTTCTAACCTGTAACACCTATGAATTCTGTGTTTTGAGCTATGGAGACAAAGGTGGGAAGAAAGGCCACAGATACATTGAAAGGATGAAAGGCAAACTCAAAAGTCACAGAAGTAGGTCCTAGATCCAGTACGTTCCCAAGTTCCAACTGCGCCCATATTCATATAAGAGGATGATTGTTCCTCCTTTGGACTTAGCAGCTTAAGTTCCTATTTTTTGTAAGCAAGCAACCTAAGAAAACCAGAGTTGGACCTGCCCTCTCCCGGAGCCCTTTCACATATGACATTCCAGTGGTCAGTGATGGCTTCTTCCACTCAGAACCACCTCTATACTATATGTCATCTTTATGCCCCTCAGAACACTAGTAAGGTAGAAAACTCCATGTGTTTTTCATGATTACTTGAATTTCATGCAAACAAAAAAGCAAGTCTGTCCTCTACCAAAATTAAAGCCTGTATGAAGTTGCAAGATAAGGAAATCTGTTTCTCCCTGTTTATGTTTCCAAATAGTATGTTCATATCCTAACCTCTGGTAGCTGTACATGTGAATTCATTTGAATACTGTAGAATGTTTATACATGTGTCAAGATATCACATTGGCATCAAACTAACTCTGTAGCCAATACCCAGTGTCCTTAGAAGTGATACCCAAGGCAGACACCATGTGAAGAGGCAGAGACTGGAGAGAGGGTGTTGGGTTGTAAATGAGAGTGTGTGTCCCCATAGTGAACCCTCGCCCCCCCCCACCCCGTTCATGGCGCTGGTAGACAAGGGCAATGGAGCATTTAGGAGGTGCGGCCATGCTAGAAGAAGCATATCACTGCAGCCAGGCTTGCAGTATACCCATGCCTACTTCCAGTCTGGCTCTCTCTGCTTCCTGTTCGTGCTTTAAGATGCTCTGGCCAGCTCTGCTGCCAGGCCCCTGACCCTGCCATTATGGGCTTTAACCCTCAGGAATCATAAACTGCAATAAATTCCTTTTTTCTTTAATTCTTCCTTTTATAAGGTGTCTTGGTCATGGTGTTTGATCACAGAGGCAGAGAAGCAACTATACAGCTGGTTCTAAGGCATGGAGCACCCAGGGTTGCAGCATGCACTCATTCCACACACTGTCAAGAAGGAACTAGGCCATGGTTAACTTGTCTTCAGACCTCTAATTCCACCATCAGGAAAGAACCTATCTTTTTATTTTATTTATGTGTATGAGTGTATTGCCTGCATGTGTGTAAGTGCACCTGTGTCATTCAATACCTGCAGAGGTCAGATGAAGGCATCGGATTCCCTGGAACTGGAGTTATGAATAGTTGATAGCCGCCATGTGAATGCTGGGAATCAAACCTAGGTCTTCTCTAGGAACAACCAGTGTTCTTAACCACTGAGCCATCTCTCCAGCCCTCCATTTATCTTGTTTAAAGCCACTCTGTAGTACTTGGTTATGGTAGCCCTAGAAGCTAATACACTTCTTTATAAACAAAGAATTTCCAAACTAACACAGAAACCCTTTTTCATATAATAGTTGTTGACATGCAAGAAATACAACTTGGGAAAGTCTGGCTCAAAGTTAGAGGGCCATCTAACTTGCAAAGGGGATTTTAGCCTGCATCATCCTCCATTTTGCCATCCATAATCCCCTTTTGGTTCTGATTTGAGTGGCATTTACTTAACTGAGGAAAATGTTTAAAATGCTAGTTCCT
>VZQC01002789.1:1810076-1824192 GCA_009823505.1 Rhizomys pruinosus
TTCATGCAAACAAAAAAGCAAGTCTGTCCTCTACCAAAATTAAAGCCTGTATGAAGTTGCAAGATAAGGAAATCTGTTTCTCCCTGTTTATGTTTCCAAATAGTATGTTCATATCCTAACCTCTGGTAGCTGTACATGTGAATTCATTTGAATACTGTAGAATGTTTATACATGTGTCAAGATATCACACTGGCATCAAACTAACTCTGTAGCCAATACCCAGTGTCCTTAGAAGTGATACCCAAGGCAGACACCATGTGAAGAGGCAGAGACTGGAGAGAGGGTGTTGGGTTGTAAATGAGAGTGTGTGTCCCCATAGTGAACCCTCGCCCCCCCCCTGCCCCATTCATGGCGCTGGTAGACAAGGGCAATGGAGCATTTAGGAGGTGCGGCCATGCTAGAAGAAGCATATCACTGCAGCCAGGCTTGCAGTATACCCATGCCTACTTCCAGTCTGGCTCTCTCTGCTTCCTGTTCGTGCTTTAAGATGCTCTGGCCAGCTCTGCTGCCAGGCCCCTGACCCTGCCATTATGGGCTTTAACCCTCAGGAATCATAAACTGCAATAAATTCCTTTTTTCTTTAATTCTTCCTTTTATAAGGTGTCTTGGTCATGGTGTTTGATCACAGAGGCAGAGAAGCAACTATACAGCTGGTTCTAAGGCATGGAGCACCCAGGGTTGCAGCATGCACTCATTCCACACACTGTCAAGAAGGAACTAGGCCATGGTTAACTTGACTTCAGACCTCTGATTCTACCATCAGGAAAGAACCTATCTTTTTATTTTATTTATGTGTATGAGTGTATTGCCTGCATGTGTGTAAGTGCACCTGTGTCATTCAATACCTGCAGAGGTCAGATGAAGGCATCGGATTCCCTGGAACTGGAGTTATGAATAGTTGATAGCCGCCATGTGAATGCTGGGAATCAAACCTAGGTCTTCTCTAGGAACAACCAGTGTTCTTAACCACTGAGCCATCTCTCCAGCCCTCCATTTATCTTGTTTAAAGCCACTCTGTAGTACTTGGTTATGGTAGCCCTAGAAGCTAATACACTTCTTTATAAACAAAGAATTTCCAAACTAACACAGAAACCCTTTTTCATATAATAGTTGTTGACATGCAAGAAATACAACTTGGGAAAGTCTGGCTCAAAGTTAGAGGGCCATCTAACTTGCAAAGGGGATTTTAGCCTGCATCATCCTCCATTTTGCCATCCATAATCCCCTTTTGGTTCTGATTTGAGTGGCATTTACTTAACTGAGGAAAATGTTTAAAATGCTAGTTCCTCTCTCATTTTTTGACTTTCTTAAATTTCTGTGTGTGTGAGAGAGAGACAGACAGAGACAGAGAGACAGTCGGAGGGAGGGAGGGAGGGAGGGAGGGAGGGAGGGAGGGAGGGAGGGAGAGCTCTGTGGGATTGTGGAGTTGCCTGTATGCTACAGCATGCACGTGGAGTCAGAGGACAACTTTTAGGAGCTGGTTCTTCTACTGTGGGCTCCAGGCATCAAACTCAAGTCATCTGGCTCGAACATCAAGTGCTTTTACCTCCTGGGCTGTATTCCTACCCCTCACCTATTTTTTTAACACCAAGAAACTGCACAGAGAAATGCTAAAGTTGGGTCTAAAAGCTGATGGCACTCTCAAGGCTTAGCTGGGGAGGGGGTTAGTCACCTCTACAATCCTCATAATTGTTCCCAAACATACTCCATTTAGAATACTGTCCTGCTTTGCAAGTGCAGTTTCAAGACAAGCCCTCCAGCTCCAGTTCCCAGATTGCCTTCCCTAAACCCCTTCTGTCATTTAGAAATTACATTAGCCAGCATTGGGCAAAGTGATGTCCCAGTATCTTTACTACAAATGGAATTGCATGCACCCTAATTATGACAATTCATATAGTATTGCAAAACATTCATTTTTAAGATTTTTTATTTGTGTGTGTGGATGGGTGCGTATGCAACAAATATGAGGGGGTCCGAGACCAGAAGTGGGTGTCAGATCCCCTGAAGCTGGTGGTGGAGGAAGTTGTAACCCGCCCAGTGTAGGTGCTGGGAACTGAACTCGATTCCTCTGGAAAAGCAGGAAGCAATTTTAACCGCTGAGACATCTCTCTCCAGTCCCTGCAAAACATTCTAAATCACCTAATCTGGCTTGAGTTCCAGCTACCGCCACTTCTTTCAGACACTCCTAATTGTAGTTGGTGATTTTATCTCATTATGGGTCTCATTTCTAAGGAGTCTCCTGTGCCCTGAGAAAGGCCAGTTTTCCCCAAGAATTTGCTTCTCCTCAGACCCCAGAGATTCAAGAGTCATTTGAGTTCACTGCTCAGTTCGAGACCAGTATTCCAGTCTGGTCATTTATAACTAGACCTGGCATCCACATGGCACATTTCTCATAAGGGATTCTTCTTTTTCCTATGCATGTATTTATACCCCAACTATGTCCTAGACACTTCGTCCTCAAAATCAACGTACCTGATATTGACCTCCTGGGAGATATGTAGTTCCCCAGAAAAGGTTGTCTAGGGAGTTTACACATGGTAGGCAAATAGGGGTTAAAATCCGACTTACACACAGCTCACCGGCATCTACTGGCTATGTCCACTGACAGAGCAGCTTTGTACAACTGGGACTATAGTTGTATCGATAGGGCTACAGGGAGCCTTTAAATAGCACCACACATCTCTCTGTAGCCACTTTTCCTTCCACTATGAACAGCCAAGTGGCTGCAAAGGCCCACTTGGTCCCTCTATCCCCTTATGTCATCTCCATTATGGTCACTGCGAGTTGCCACATCTGCCTGATATGAATTCAGAATTCCCAGTTCTGTTTGAAACTCAGATAAAGAACCAATCATTAATAGTATAACCAGATTCTGTGCATCCATTCTATCCTTTTTTTTAGCAGAATTCCCTTTTCTGCCAGCCTGTGTTCTGTCCAGTCAAAAGAGCTCATTGGCAGCCACATGACCCTGCTACACTCTGTTCACCATTGGAGTGGGGCCGTGTGCTGCTCCCTACTGCCTCTCCACATGTGACGCGGAGGGAGGTGGCTTTCCTTAGGAAACAACTCATTGGGATATCTGGCTGCCGATATGAGAACGTTGGAGGCTGGAATCCTTCATATACATCCTAAAATATTTGCTTATTGAGTACAGATTCTCACAGAGTTCACGTTTTGGAGCCTTACTGTGATCTCTCAAGGCAATGGTGACCTCCCTATTCCTCAGGGTATGACCAGGCCATCGTCCCTCCAGGAAGCTCCCCTGTACTAGAAGGACACCAATCATTTCTATGGCTTCTCTTTCCAACTCTGCTCACTAAAAAAGTGTGCCACCCATATCTGGCACATTCCTTAGTCCAGGGTGGTACTATTTATATGTTCAGACACCCTGTCTTGATTATCCAACCAGGAAAGAAAATGCTCTTAAGGCCAAAGCGCCAGTGGGCCTTGTGGCTTTGTGGCCTGGATGCACTGTCATCAGCCAGTTCGTGTCTTCATGCCTTTCCTACCTGCCGCCTCCTCCAATAGGACTGTATCCCTCTGGAGCTGCAAGCCAAAATAAGCCTTTTCTCCCACAAGGTGCTTTTGTTAGGGTATTTTGTCACAGCAACACACAAAGAAACTGACAGCCCCCATTGAGAAAGAGAGAAAAAAAGAGAAAGAGAAAGAAAAGAGGAAGAGAAAGAGAAGGAGAAAGAGAAACCTTTTTTCTTCATCTTTTTGAGACAGAGTCTCTCTGTTAACCCCAGCTGTTCTAGAACACTCCACAGAGTTCTGGGATTAAAGCATGTGCAAACCACAATCGGCTGACCTTTTTATCCTTATTTTTTAGAGGTATGATAATTTTGAGTTTGGTTTTAACCTTTGTTAGGGCTTCTCTGAGGAGAGTTTAGAGTATCTAACAATTTCCTTTGAGGCCTTTACTGAACACCTGGAGTAATCAGTGAGGAATCGTCAGCTTAGCTGCTGGGATATGGAAAGACTTTCCAGCTCTCTGAAATTACTGGGAACAATTCAGTTCACGTGTCCCAATTAATTTATTCTTTTTTTTTAATCTGATTGCTTTGTGTATTTCATACATCAGTTCTCAATTCAGTTCAGGGATATTTCCCTTCCCTTCCCCCCACCCCACCCCACCCCACCCCACCCCATCCCAGTACATGCATTCTGCCATAAAACTGTCCCCACATCTTTCTCTCAGTCTTTCCATTTTTTAGCAATAAGTTTGAAATTTATGAGTACAAGCTTCCTTCAGTGTTAAACCAAATTTGCAAGCAGTTGTGTCCAAAACCACACAGCCCCTTGGTCTCACCAACCAGCAGGGGGGCTTGTATGTTCAGCCAAGTTGATCAAAGGTGTCCAGGCTGTATTGTTGTAGTTTCGCCATTCATCCCAATTTCAGTCCTTACATTCTACCATTGCCCCCTCTTCCACACATTTCCCTAGGCGTTCCCTAGGGGCACAGGTGAGAGAAGGCAAAAAACAGTCTACTTCTCTGGATGCTGTTGCCTTGGACTCTGGTCAATTTGGCTGTTTCATTTCATGGGCTGACAGTTTTTCAGGAATAACCTTTCGATCTACTAATGAAGTACAACAATTAGATATATAGGTATTTAAACAGTATTAATTGTTATCGGAGTGTTACTTTGGTATAGACACAGATGTTTGGATGGTATGTTAATCCATGAATTTACATTTTTTTCTGTTGAATGACAGGTCTTACTGTGGCTTATAACATTCCTAACCACTAGAGGTGCAGTTGGCTCAGCCGTGGGTTATTCCTCAAGGATGAGAGCCAATAGCCAATTAGATTTGGGATATACAGGCATATATGGCTGCCTCTGCTGCAAAATATTTCCAGGCAGGGAGGTGTAGCTGATGCTGGATGGAGGAGTCTTGGCTGACTCAAGGAGACCCATATTGCTTTATTGGTATATTTTTTAACACTCTCTGTATTCTAGAGACCATTTGTACACTTGATTGTGTGGTCTCAATACATCTCCACGTTAACATCTGTCTCGACAGCAGGGACTTATTGCCCCTTTTCTTGCAGGTATCCCAGTTAGAGGCAAGGAGCCTTTATTTTGTGGGGGCTGGATCCCCTGGCCAACATGCTCCTTCTAGAACAATACATTGTTGATGTCATAGCTCCTGTATTAATACATTCTGCTTAAGTGCATAGTTTAAGGAGTCTTTAGTATTATATTGGTTCTGAATAGAGGAATAATCCTCTTCACAGTTCCTATTTCTATTAGTCAATTCAAGAAGCAGTTTTACCGGTTTTATAAGAGATTCTCTATATAGTTGTCTCCAATTTACAGTTTGGAGAACGACATCATGATCATATTTCTTTGTTCTATGGGGGGGGAGTAAGAAAGTTCTCTCATTTTAAAACCTTTGCAGCACCTAAAAGATAAGTTTCGTTAGGACTCACTATACATAGTTGTTACATATAGGATCCGATAGAGGGGTTTGATGTTGTAGCAATCTGGGCTTTCTTCCCTTTCATATTTCACAGGCCAGCCTTTCTGTTGGCACTTCTGGTACATCCCACTCAATTCAAAGCTGTATCTTTCCTTTATCAGCCGTTAAGTTGGTTGACATTTTTGACCCTGTGAACATACAATTTTTTCCATAGTTAGATTTAAGATTGAATTGCAGGTTTTTGACAAAAAAGGTTTCATTTTTAGCTGTATCCCCCCCCATTTTTTTTTCTTTTTGGGTTTTTGTTTTGACCATGAGTCTCGAGGAGCAGTTGTTTTATACATAACTATAGGGGTGGAATCAAGGCTCAGCTTTCATCAAATTCACCCAGTTGTTTTAGTGTACTGTATGTGATTAACTTGGAAGCAAACTTAATTTTTTCGTTTAAATCATCTTAAGGTGAAAAGAATGCTTGAGGTGATACTGTTACACAGAGAAAATTATAGAAGAATATTTGTATGTGCCAATCCCAAATTATTGTTATACAGATTTTATGTACGAACAATGTGGAAACACAATTATAATCTCTGTTTAATTCAGATGCATTACTGTTTTTTTTTTTATGCTGTAACTGTTGTTTAATATACACATAGTTACTTTTATGAGTCCTAAACCACCATGGTAACCTGTATACAGTGTCTAGGCAAAACCTGGATATTGTTGAACCTCACATCTATTAATATGCATTAATCGAATAGTACACCCGTGTCCCTCTCCTGCCCCTCCCGCCCTTCCCAATTTCACCATTTCCAGTCAGTTTTCGTGATGCGTCTTTCTGTTGTGTTTCTTTACTATGATCCCTCTCATTGAGAAATATTTATATCTGGCTATTGGCACTAGCATCCACATATGAGCGGACACCATTTGTCATTTGTTTTTCTGGGACTGTGTTACTTCACTTAACATAATGGTTTTCTAGCTCCAATCCCATTTACTTGCAAGTTCATGATGTTGTCCTCTTTACTGCAGCATAGAACTCCATTGTATAATGACACAATTTTCTATCCTATCGTCAGTTATGGCACCTGGGCTGGTTCCAGCTTTTTTTACTATTGTTGAACAGAGCTGCAATTAAACAATAGCTGGCATGTATCTCTGCAGTAAGAATGAGTCTTGTGGTATATTACCCAGGAGTGGTTATGATTGGGTCAAATGGCAGGTCATTTTGAGTCTTCTAAAGGGTTCCTACCACACTGCTTCCATGAGTGGCTTGTACAAGTTTACATTCCCACCAACAGTGCGATGAGTGTTCCCCTTTCCCCACAACCTCTCCAGCACTTGGTATCATTCGTTTCCTGATACTAAGCCAGTCTTATTGGAGTAACGTGATACTAAATGGTTTTAATTTGCATTTCCTTAATTATTAGTGATGTTTTGAACACTTCTTAAGATGTTTCCCAGGCATTCTCTAATTCTCTCTTGAGTCTCTATTCAGATCTTTGCTCCATCTTTTTGACGTGATTCATTTTTTTCTTTCTCTTTGTTTTTGAGTAGCTTGTACTACTCTGGAAATTAATGCTTTGTAGATGTATCGCAGTGAGGTTTCCTCCACTCATGTGTTTATTTTTCTTCACTTCCTTTATTGTTTCTTTGATGTACAGAAACTTTTGAGTTTAATGAGGTCCCTTGTCAATTGTTGATCCTTTATTTCTTGTGCAGCTGCTGTTTGATTTAGGAATTCTTTTCCTAGCTATGATCTTGTAGTCTGCTTGCCAATTTTCTTCTATCATCTTAAAGTTTTGGGTTTCACATTGAGGTTTCTTTGATCCATCTGGAGTTGAATTTCGTTGCACAGGTGAGAGATAGGGGTTAATTTCACTTTCTGCAAGTTGAGTGATCCAGTTTTTGCCAACAGCCACTTACTGAAGATGCTGTCTTTCCTCCACATGTCTTCTTGGCCCCCTTGTCAAATATGAGGTGCTGAACTTGAATGAGCTTCAGGTTGGATTCTTCATTTTATTCCATTGTTCAACTGGTCGTTTGTGCCAAGTACCAGCGTTTTTTATGACATAGCCCCGGTGAGTATAGTTTGATGTCTGGTATAGCATTCCCCCCTGTATAACTTGCTCTTTTCATTCAGGGTTGCTTTGGCTATTCGGGGTCTTTCTGTTTTTTCCAAATGAAAGTGAGATTTTTTTTCCAAGCCTGTAAGAAACTCTTGGGGATTTTATGGGACATTGCATTTAAAAAAAAGTCTGTACATAGTTGGGTAGATGGACATTTTTACTAAATGTATTTTCCCAACCCATGAGCAGGATGTTTGTTCCATCTTCTGATTTTTCTTCAATTTCCTTTTTCAGGGGTTTAAAGTTTTGTTGTAGAGATTCCCTTGTGTCTTTGGTTAGGTTTGTTCCTAGGTATTTATTGGTTCTTTTGAGGCTAGTTGTGAGTGGGAAGGTCTCCTTTAGTCTTCTTCAGTTGCTTGTTGTTGTGTAAAGAAAGGCTACTGATTTTCTAGATTATATTTTGTTATCCGCATCACTTTACAAGCCTTGATGTTTTAGGAGGTTTTCTGGTGGAGTTGCGTGAGATCCGCGTTAGGTAGACAGATCATATCATCAGCACAAAAAGGGATAGTTTACTGTCCTTTTTTCCAATTAGAAACTCCCTTTAAATTTCCTTTTCTTGCCTTGATTGCCTGCAAGGGTTCAGCACTATATATATAAGAGGGATAGTGGTAGCGGGTGTGGTGGTGCATGCCTTAAGCACTTGGGAGCAGAAGCACGGGTCTCTGTGAATTCAAGGCCAGCTAGGTCCTACAGAGTGAGAAGATCCAGAACCAGTCAGGTCTGCACAGGGAGACCCTTGCTCAAAAAACAAAAAAAATAAAAAAAAAAAAAAAAAGAAGAAGAGAGTGGTGACAGGGGGCAGCCTTGCCAGGTTCCTACCTTTAAGGGGAACGCTTTTGTCATTTCCCGTTTAGGATGATATTGGCTGTGGGTTTCCTGTATATGGCTTTGATTACATTAGAGACCCCTCCAATCCATACTTCTATGATCTTTAAACATGAAGGGATTGCTGATTTTGGTCAAGGGCTTTTCTCCTGCATAATTGAGAAGATGGTGTGGTTTTTGTCCTTTCAGTCCATTGTATTGTTTGATATGTGTTTATTGATTTTTCGTATGTTGAACCCATCCCTACATCTCTGGTATGAAGCACTTGGTCAGATGGATGATTTTCTTGATGTGGGTCTGTAATAATTTGCAGGTATCCAGTGTTAAGAATTTTTGCATCTTGTGTTCATTAGGGAAATGGGTCTATAGCTCTCCTTTTTGGTTGTATCTTTACCTGGTTTTGTATAGTGTGATGCTGGATTCATAGAAGGAATCCGGGAGAACTACCCTCCATTTTGTATCTCTCTAAACAATTTTGAGTAATAAATGGTTGTAATTCTTTTTGAAATATTTATAGAATTATGCCGTGAAACCATCGGGCCCTGGGCATTTTTTGGTTGGAGGCCTACTTTTATATCTTCAATTTCTTCCTGTATTATTGGTCTCATTATAGCTGTCGATCTACTTCTTGGTTGATCTTGTGTGATTCCCCAGATTTCAGATATTCATCCATCTTTCTTCTAGGTGTTTTCACTTGTAGAGTATAAGTTTTGAAGTATTCCCAGAGTATGATTGTCTGGATCTTTTCATGTCTGTTGTGTATTTCCCCTTTCATCACAGATATCTATTGATTTGGAGTTTTCCTTCTTTCTTTTTTTTTTTTTGGTTCCTGGCTGAGGTCTGTCTATTCTTTTTATTTCTCAATGAACAAAAATTTTGGATTCATTGATTTTTGTATAAGTTTTTCTTTGTTTATTTATTGATCTCTGCTCTGATTTTTGTTATTCTTGTCTGCTCCATTTAGGTTTCATTTGTTGTTGTTTCTTTATTTTATTTTTTTTTTTTTTTTGATGTTTCTTACTTGTGCTCTTCTGTTTTTTAATGTAAGGCACTTAGAGCTATAAACTTTCCGCTCTTAGGACTCTTTAAAGTTCCCAAAGATTCTGCTGTGTTGTTTATCATTGTCATTCAGTTCCAGGAAATGTTTTTTTTATTTCTTTATTTCTTCCTTGACCCATTCATTATTTCAAGAGAGTGTTGTTTAGTCTCCAATGTGTTCTTCTGTGGTTTGTAGGTTTATCTGGTGTTGATATTGAGTTCTATTGCACTGTAGTCTGATAAGAACGCCTGAGATTATTTCAATCTTTTTATATTTGTGAGTTTTTTTGTCCGGTTATGTTTGAGTGTATTTTGAGTGGGATGTTCCTTGGTGTTTTCTGCAGTATGACGTTGTATTCTTCTGGTGTTTGGGGGAATAGTTGGCATAGAATGTCTGTGATGTCCATTTGGTGTATTGTGTCATTTAGTCAGATGTCTCCTCTGTTCAATCTTTTGTCCTGTGGATCTGTCTAGTGGACTTAGATGGGGATTGAAGTCCCCTACTATTAGTGTGCTGGGGTTAATCTGTGTTTGAGATCTGAAGAACTTGTCTTTATAGAAGTTTGGTGTGCACCGGTGTTTTGGTTGAATATATTCATAATTGTTTAGATCTTAATCATCAATTGTTCCTTTAATAAAGATTAATGGCCCTCTTTGTCTTCTTTGAATTTCTTTTTGCTTTGAAGTCTAATTTTGTCTTGATATGTAGGATAGTCACACCTGCTTCTTTTTGGTACCATCTGCTTGGAATACTTTCTTCCATTCCTTCACCTTATGTTGGTGCTATCCTTGAAATTGAGATGGGTTCTTGTAGACAGCATAATAGATGGGTTTTGTTTCCCAATCCATTCCCCAGTCTATGCCTTGATTGGGGAAGTCGTTACGCCCTATTCAAGTAGTTTAAGTTAGTAATGTGAGTAGATGGATGTTGCTTCCTTTTCACTTTAATTATCCATTTCGGACTTCTAGCCTCTGATTTTGCTTCCTATGGTTGATATTTTTATTAGTTTCTTTTCCTAGTTTTGAGGATTGGTCGCTCCTCTCTACTGTCCTTGAAATTGCTTCAAGTATTTTATGGAAGAGTTGGTTTTCCCAGACAGGTATTCCATCATTTGTTTATGTGTATGCCAGATTTTCTCTCTCCATTAATTATAGTCTGACATTTGTGGTAAAGTATTCTGGTGTTGGACATCCATAGTCCCGTTATAACCTGGAATGCTTTGCTCCATGTTTCTTCTTGGCTTTCATGTGTGACCAAAGATCCAGGTTGTATCCTGATGATGGTTTCCCTTTATGTGACTTGTTTTTCTTTCTTGAGCCCTCAGATTATTGTGCTTGTTTTGGGAGCATCTAGCATTTTATAACTATGAATAATGGCGTGGGTTTACTTTCGATCTTGTCTATTTGGAGTCCTATGTGCTTCTTGTATTTGTATGGGTTTGTCTATTTTATTTTGGGAAATTTATCATCTATTATATTTGTTGAATCGATCAATACTATTTCTCTTGAGATTCTTCTCCTTCCTCATCCTATGATGACAGGCTTGATCTTTTCATAATGTCCCATGATTCCTGGTTGTTCCACTTTATGCTGTGTGTTTTTTAAATATTTTCGTAATCTTTATTTGAGCTTTTTTTTGCTCGTGTGTTTTCTTGCAGATCTGATATTCTTTGTTTTGCTTCCTCCATTCTACTTCTGAGTGCTTTTCCTTTCCTTTCTTCTTGACTTGAATGTGTGCTCTAATTCCTTTTTCGTTTACCTGTTGTTTTCTTTAGTACTTCCATTGTCTTATTGTTAGCTTAGCTCCAATCTCGTTGCTTTGCCTTCTCAAGTCTCCTTGCTGCTCCTTACTTCGTTGGTTGGCTTTCTTTTTCGTGTTTACTTCCCATTGGATTGTTTGTTCTCACCTATAGTTCTTTCTGAGAGTTTGCTCATTCTGTTCCTTTTAGTTCTTTGTCCGAATTTATCTCCATTAGTATCCCTAAATTTATTGTTCTTGGTGGATAGGTTCATCCTATATGATTTAGTTATTCTGAACACAAACTAACTGATATAATTATTGGATATCCTGCTATGCTATCGTGGTTTTTAGTTTATGTTGTTCGGAACCCAGTTCACTCTGTAAGAGCAAGTTCAGTGTTCTTACATGTGCAGAGTCATGCTCTCTAGCCCTAAATAAAATGATTTACATATAGAATTACAAAAATCTTATGTCTATCTCCGATTGCATGCATATTACCTTTGCTCATTCTTTTTGATTCATTTCCTTAGGTAGAAGATAGGAGTAACGTGTGTCAGTCAGCTCTTTTCTTCTACCACATGGCTTCCTGGGATTAAGTTTAGGTTGCTAGGCTTTGTAGCAAAGGCCTTTACCTGCTGAGCTACCTCACCAGCCTTTAGGTCATTTACAAAAAATTAGGTTTTGCTTTGGGAGCCAATATGAAAATCTTTCTTTTTGTATTTTTGAGACAGGGTCTCCCTTTTAGTACCAGGTGTCCTGGAGCTCACTTTGTAGACCAGGCTGGCCTTGAACCCACAGAGATCCACCTACCTCTGCCTCCCAAGTGTTGGGATTAAAGGCGTGCGACACCACGTCTGACCTTACCTTGCTTTTTGAGGCAGGGTCTCTCACCTGGCTTGAAGCTTGCCAGTTCATCTAGGCTGGCTGGCCAGAGAGCCTGGGATCTGCCTGTCTTTGCCTCCCTATACTAAAATTTCAAGCACACACCACCATGCCTGTTTTTTTGTTGTTGTTGTTTGTTTGTTTTGGTTTTTTGGTTTTTTTTTTGTTGTTGTATTTTTTAGTCTCTGCTGGCCTGGAGCATGCTATGTAGACCAGGCTGGCCTTGAACTCACAGAGATCCACCTGCCTCTGCCTCCTGAGTGCTAGGATTAAAGGCATGTACCACCACACCTGGCTCCATACCTGGCTTTTTAAGTGGGCTCTGGAGATGGAACTTAGGTCCTCCTGTTTGCCACTTTACTGATTCAGCTGTTCCCCCCTCCAGCTGCATAAGGTGGGGTCTCTTTCACTTTGGGAGGATGTAGGGCCTTATCCATGGATGGTGTTTGTAGATTTTACATGCCAGACCTTCAAACTCAGGGGGGTTGTGTTCTTCTTGCAGTTTACCTTTCTGGAAGAAGGAGAAGGCCAATAATTTGAAGAATGAGATAAGAGAAGTCAAGGAGCTTGACAGCTGGCGGGCGAAGACGCCCTTAATACACAGTTTATTCTTCTCTGGTGGGTGCATGACAGTTCAGAAAACTTTCTAAAAACCAAAGGAGTCCAGAAATGCAGACTTTTGAGAAGCTTCATGTAGAGTGTAGAGATGGTAGAGGCTGTCCTAGAGAGGACTAGCCTTCTGCTCCCAGATGGTCCCCTGGGAAGGTGCCCCACTACGCATCCAGGGGTGAATGTGCTAGCTGAAAGCAGTTGGTCTCGTTCAGAACATGCTCTTTAACTCCATACCTCTATCTGCAGGTGCTCACAACATCTCAAGGCAACCCTGAGCAGAAACGAGCATGGGCCGACTGCCCTCTGGCCAGCCTCTGCCAGTCGCTGGGTTAATATCATTATTTTTGATAGTGTCCTAGTCCTACACCAATTGTTTACTCTAATGAGGAATTTCTGTTTAACTTTCTACTTTGAAAAACCTCCATAAAACAGACGCTTACCTGCAGATCTTTCATCTAGAGCCCACAATTTTAAGTATTCATCCAACTTCCCCCCCTCACTATTACTCTTTATCTCTTTTTTTGTTTGTTTGTTCTTGAGATGGCAATTCCCTGTAGTCCTGGCTGGCTTGGAACTCACTATGTAGACTAGGCTGGCCCTGATTTCCCAGAGATCCGCCTTCCTTCACCACTGGAGTGCTGGGATTAAAGGCATGTGTGACCATGCCTGGCACTACTACTTGATTTTGATGAGACATTGAGGGTGAGTGGCACACTTTATAATTCTTTTCACCCACAGACTTTATGCCTCAGCATGCCTCTCCTGAGGGTCAGGGATATTTTCTAATCACTATATGCAAATATCCAGTGCAAGGAATTTAGCATTGACAGGAACATACAGTTCACATTTGGTTTTATTCAGATACATTTACTTTCTAAAGTCAATAGTAAGGTGTTGATAAAGGTGCAC
The DNA here is from genome assembly GCA_009823505.1 of Rhizomys pruinosus. Lineage (NCBI taxonomy): Eukaryota > Metazoa > Chordata > Mammalia > Rodentia > Spalacidae > Rhizomys > Rhizomys pruinosus. The sequence continues at coordinate 1,823,637 of VZQC01002789.1, forward strand.
GTTTTAATTTGCTCAGACTGCTTGATAAAATGCTAGAAACTGGGCATTATTTATTATTATATATTATTATTATTTTTTGGTCTTTGCGAACAGGTCTCCCGTAGCCCATTTCGTCGACGGAACTGTCAGACGCTTGTTCCTGGACTTGTACATGATATGACCAGGCTGGCCATACTGAACTCACAGAAGTGGCCTGCACTCTGCCGTCCTGCAAGTGTAGTGATTAAAGGCGTGCGCCACCACGTCCGCTGAAACTCGAATCTATAGACAAGCCAAAAGCTCTTTCTCATGGTTCTGGAGGCTGCAAGTCCAAGCCAAGGTCCCTGGGCAGATCTGTGTCTGCCTTCTTTGCTCATCAGTGGTGGGAAGGGCCAGGTTATAACTTCTCTGGGGTGTTCTCTTTCTCTAATTCTTCATGTCTTCTCTTTCTCTTATCGTCTTTCGTCTTTCTCTTTGCTTTTCTCGCTTTCTTCATCTTCTCTCTTCTCCTTCTCTTGTCTCTTCTCTGTTCCGTTTCTTTCTCCTTCTCTTTTCTCTTTCTCTTTCTCTTTACTCT
>VZQC01002797.1:0-20805 GCA_009823505.1 Rhizomys pruinosus
GGTAGAGTTAGGTGGATTTCTGTGATTTCGAGGCCAGCATGGTCTAAGAGCGAGCTCTAGGACAGCTTTAGTACCTAAAAGGGAGACCCTGCCTCCAAAAATAACAAGAAAAGGAAAAAAAAGACTAGTAAAAGGTTTTTGTCTTATGCATGTACTTTGTTTCAAATCCTGTGTTGAGCCGACAGTGTGAGTTCGGCCGGAGGGTGGCCGTAAGGAGCTAAGGAGGTACGATACTGAGAGTTCGAGTTCAACTTTAAAGCGGTACTTCGGGGGCTGGAGAGATGGCATCAGCTGTTTCAGGAGCATGGATGGAAACGGTTCGATTTTCCCAGCAACCACCATGGCGGCTGAGGAAACGTCTAACTCCCAGTTCCGGGGAATCCGACACCCTCTTCTGTTTTCCACAGGCATTGTTTGACACTGGTGTACTTACATGTATTCAGGCAGTACACTCATAACATAAAACTAAAAATAATAGTCGGGGCGTTTCGGTGGCGAATGCCTTTATTCCTAGCGCTCGGGAGGAAGAGTCAGGTGGCTCTTTGTGCGTTCACGGCCCGCCTGGTCTTCCGCGTGAGTTCCCGGCCCGCTGGGGCCACCGGGCGAGCCCCCTATTGTCTCGCCCCAAGACCAAAAATATAATACATAAATTAAAATCAAAAATGGTACTTCTGATCTTTCCCTTAATTCACTCATTCTCTTCGTGTTGCCAATAACCTACATTTTGATGATGGGAATAATTCACCTACAGTCGGAGAGACAAAAATGTTTGCCTTCATTCACCTTACATCCTAGTGAAGAGGGAATGATGATATGCAAAATAAACAAACTAAAAAAACTACAGGTTACAGCACACTTGTAATCCTAGTACTCAGGAGTTCAAAGTCTTCCTCAGCTACATAGTGTTTTGGTGTCAGCCTGGGCTAAGAAACTGTATTTCACAAAAAAATAAAAAAATAAAACCAACAACAATAACAAATTACTGCAGTATATGTTGAGAATGGCTATAAAAACAAATGAAGCAAAGAATTTAAGTAGTGACAGGGAAGGCAATACTGAGAGGGTGCTACAAAAATAAATTATCTGTGCAGGCATGGCAGTGCACGCCTTTAATCCCAGCACTCAGACAGGAAGATGAGGAGTTCAGGATCATCCTCTGCTATGTAGTATAGCCTGGTCTACATAGGAGGTTCCAGGCCCTGCCTCTATCTAATGCTGTGTCCCTAATTGTACACAGTTCAGTGATTCCTAGGAGTATAAAATTGTCACCCATCAATAAAGATCACAGAGTTGGTTTTATAAAAGTTAAAAAAAAAAAATTAAAAAAAAGAAGGTTCCAGGCCAGCCAGGGCTACTTAATGAGTCAAAAACAATTGGGCTGCACGTGGTTGCCAGCGTGTTAAGAGCACTGATGCTCTTGCAGAGGACCAGGTTCAGCTCCCCCTACCCCCCACATTTCCAGGGGATCCGACTGCCTCTTCTGACCTCTACAGAAACCTGCACTCATGTGACATACACACAGACACACAAAAAAAAAAAAAAAAAATTTTAACAAAATTAAATTACGTACATATCCAGACTTAGGACGTGGTGGTGGTTGCAGCTGGAGGGCAGCTGGTCTACCTTAGATTCTGATTAAAAAACATGGCTGGATAGATAGAGATAGATATGATAGATTAGATAGATAAAGGATGGATAGATACACAGACAGACAGACAGACAGATAGATTGACTGACTAAAGGAGGCCAAGAGCACTTTTAGATCTTCGTTTTTTGGGGGGTTTTTCTGGTGTTTTGAGAAAAGAGTCTTCTCTCTAGCTCACATAGGTTTAGCCATGGTATTCTTAATAGTAGCACTAGGCTGGCTGGAAAATCAGAGATCTGCCCTACCTCGTGCCTCCTGAGTGCTGGGCTTTTAAAGGTTTGGCACCACCACGTACAGCTAGACCTTTCTTTAGATGAATTGGGGAAGTATACAAGTGTTGCCGCACTTGTTCTAAATTCTCAGAATTCCAAAAAGATACCAAATACTAGCACATGGTGCAATGATATACTAAAACTCGGCAATCAATGTTGATTTGTGTGATCTGATTGATTTACATCTTTCCGCACTAAACTAAAATCACAATTGAGGATTTTATTTAGTCCTTCCACAGAAAAATTTATTGAAAGGTATATTTCATTCGTTTAATGAATACTTACTGATCTAGGCACTAAAGATGCAAAAATTAGCAAGGCAGAAAACAATCCTCACCTCAGTCCATTATCCAGAGTTGAAGGGACCCGGACTTATGGAACCCACCTTCAATATCATTGTAGGAATCATCACAACAAACAAAAGAAGCACAGAAAGTTATTGGGGTTGAATGGAGACAGGACTGGTCGGCGCAATGGGCTCTAACTCTCCTGGGATCTCATTATCTATGAAGAAAACTGGGAACTGCCTTTTCCGAGTGGTTTGCGGCTCAATTAAAGGTTTTTTTTTCTTTTTTTTTTTGTGTGTTTCTTCTGCTTTAATAATCGAAAAACCCTGCCACAACTATTATGTAATACAAAATCCTATTAGGACCTTTGACAATCTAACATCTTAAACCATCTGGCTATGTGCCCCTATAAAGCTTCTTAAAGTCTTTAAGCCGGGCGCTTGGTGTCAACCAGCCTTTAATCCGAGCACTTTGGGAGGCAGAGGCAGGCAGATTTTTGTATTTTTGTGAGTTCAAGACCGGCCTGGTCTACAGAGTGAGTTCCAGGACGCTGGAGCTACAGGGAGTCCCTGTCTCGAAAAGAACAAGAAAAAAAAAAAAAATAAGGGATTAGTTTCATTCATTGGAGGGACATTCGGTCTGCACAGACATAATCTGGGGGATTACGAAGACCAGCTTGCAATTAAGAAAATATTTCTTCCAGGGTGGAGAGATGGCCTCCCTAACGGTTACGAGCTCCCGACTGCTCTTACAGAGGACCCCGGGTCGATCCCCACGCACCCCAAATGGAGCCAAGAACCGTTGATCTAACACCCTCTACTTCCAGGAGAACTCCAGTTCACGCGGGAACATGACACCCTCTTCTAACCTCTGCGGCATTGCATGACATGGTTGCACACATGGCATGCGACATCCATTCATTACAATACAGAAATAATAATTAATTAAAAAAAAAACATAAGAAACTAGTTTCTCCCAAGTGGGGCCTTCTGGGATGGGGGCATGAGGGTCTTCGTTTTGACCGCAAGCCTCCTTACCCTCTGAGCCATCTAGCCAGACTCCTGTTAACCTCTTTGACGTTCACGTTTTAAAACCAGGTATCGTTGCAGCAACTCTTGAAGTAATTATATTGCATTTTCTCTGTGGTTATTTAGGTTGCTGGTTTTGAGAGTTTACTATGTTGACATCTGAAGCTACAAGTGTGTCTTCGATAATATGGACATCTTCAGTTAACAGTGTGGTCAATAAATATGTAAAGGTGAGCACCACAGCATCCTCCAGTGTCACCAAGTGAATTAGGCAGTGGAAGGTTTCAAATTTTCCAAATACTAGTTTGATCTAGCTGTGAATTTCCATGACCTGATCAGGGTATGCTGTAAAAAGACAGTTAGTGCTAGTTTCACAGAAGGCCAAGGAACTCAGAACAAGGAAGAACAGCTTGGTTTTGAAGCCAAATACTGAAAGTTCTCCAGTACAGAATAAATTGAGTTGCTACAGTGAAGAAAATTCATGTAAATCAATTTTTCATTCCCACTCATACTTTCAATTTAGCAATTTGCACAAACAGTTCGCTTCGCTACCCTTCTCCACTCCACCATTAAGGGATCCATTTCCTTGAAAACAGGAAATGACGACTATTCACATCTCCAATTTACCCGGGTGTCGCTGACTGAATTGTGACAGCACACTGATTGATTCAGCACATTATTAAGCATTTACGTATGATGCATAGAATTTTGCGAGATTCTGTATCCGGTCGGGTTTGAACCCCACTTCTGATTGCAGACAGACAAACCCGGTGTCAGGTTGACTACGTTGGACCATTTCCATCATGGAGCGGACAGCGTTTTGTCCTTACGGGAATAGATACTTATTCTTGTTATGAGGACTCTTTTTGCCTTTCCTGCACGTAATGCCTCTGCCAAAACTACCATCCAGGGACTTACAGGATGCCTTATCCAACATCATGGATTATTACTACAGTCACTTTTCTGACCAAGGAACTCATTCACAGCCAAAGAAGTGCGGCATGGGCCCATGGTCATGGTACCACTGGTCTTACCATGTTCCCCCACCACCCAGAACGAGTGGCCCTTGAGTTTCTAGAATGATGGACTGGCCTCTTGAAGACACAGTTACAGTTGCCAATTAGGTAGCAATACACTGAGGGCTGGGGCAAGGTTCTCCTCCTAGCAAGAGGTCTATGCTTTGAAATCAGCGTCCACTATATTGGTACTGTTTCTCCTATAGCCAGAATTCATGGGGTGGAAGCAGGAATGATTCCACTCACTATCACCCCTAGTGATCCACTAGGAAAATGTTTGCTTCCTGTACCCACGACATTGCATTCTGCTGGTCTAGATTTTTTGGCTCCAAAGGGGGGAATGCTTTCGCCAGGAGATACAGCAAGACATCACCTTTTGAACTGGAAGGTAAGACTTCCCCCTGGCCATTTGGGCTTCTACTGCCTTTAAGCCCACAGGCTAAGGAAGGAATAAAATTAGTAGGAGGAGTGATTGATCCAGACTACCAAGGGGAAATTGGAACTTTTCTCCACAATGGGGACAAAGGAGATTATGTCTGGAAGGCAGAGGATGCTGTAGGTCGCCTCCTTTTGGTGCTACCATGTCCTATGATTTAGGTCAATGGAAAACTCCAAAACCCAAACCAGACAGGACCATAAATGGCCCAGACTCTTCGGGGATGAAGGTATGGGTCACCCTCCAGGGAAAGAGCCAAGACTGCAGAGGTGCTTGCTGATGTGGAGAAATACAGAATGGGTAGTAAGAAGAAGGTAGTCATAAATATCAGCTGAGGGCACGGGACCAGTTGCAGACGAACACGTGGATTCTAAGATAGATATTACTTTTGTCCTATTTGGTTAGATGTGCTTGTATTTGTGTGAGTGTGTGTGTAATGTTTATATATATTATTATATACTATACATACTATATCTTTACTATGAGATAAGTTATATATAAATGTGTGAGTATTAAGCTGATACTGTGTTGTTCCCTTTTGAATGTGAAAATGAGATATGTGTAAGTGTTGTCATATTTTGGTTATTAGATACTGAAGGATTAAGTTCTTCTCAAGGACATTAACACCTACTCTGGTATATAATGCTTTGCTATTGCTCATGAGATACTTATAACATGTTAGTGGAATTATGACTGCCATCGTTTGCATTTGACATTTAAGCACAACGTAAGGAGAGGCTATTTATTTGGGTGTCAAGTGGACAGGGGTGGACTTGTGATGGTTAATCGTGTTAAACTTGACTGGACTTAAGGGTTTTTGCTGGACGGCCTTCAACCCGGATGGACCACCTAACTGTGGGGCGTTTACCTTCTCTGGCATGGCCAGTATTTTAAAGGGCTAAGGCAGAAGAGCTGGTCCCTTCCTTTTCCTGCGGCTTTTGCCTCTCTCATTGGTGAGTTTGCCTTGCTGCTGTGATCTAAACCTTTTGGATCCCAGCGTTTACTGAGACTGCAGATCTCCTGGAGTTCATTCGGGTCTTCAGCGCTGGATTGGGACTATGAGACATCCAGCCTTGCGGACTGAGCCGTTCCTGGATTCTCTCTGCTTTTCCAGTGTTGGTGCAGCTCTGTTGGACTCCTTGAACTCTTTGTCACGTGAGCAAATCGATTAATTGTATATAGCTATATGATTCAGGTTCCTTTACTTCTGTTTTTTAAGAGAACCTGACTAATACAGCATCAGAAACACAAACGTAAATGTCCCAAGAATGGTGAAGTGATATTCCACAGGCTTGGAACACTCCCCCAGTTCACCCACAACTTGCCCTCATGAGACTGATCACCTAAGATTAACCACATTCTCTAGAAGAGCAGCTCATGAGCTCTTTTCCCATAAAATCCTGTGACCTTTCTGACATTTTTTTTTTTGAGACTGGGTCTCTCTCTGTAGCTCAGCTAGCCTGGAACTCACATGTGGCGCGACCACTGCTTGAACTTGATTTTTCAGAGTTCTTGCCGGCTTCTGCCTATGAGTGCTAAGATGGAACGTCGAATGTGACACATGGCTGGCTTTCCTCCTTTCTTTCTCTTTTTTTTCTTTCTCTTCTCTCTGTCTTCTCTTTTCTTTTCCTCTGACACTTACTAAGACTGTCATACCTTGGCATTGTAGTCCAGTTGGATTTAAGTGCTTAAGTCTGAGCTCCAAGTATTCATTGTTATTATGCGTTGGGATGATCCGCAGGTTTGAATTAGGGGCTACTTTTCAGCTAGCCTGCTCAGGGAGACAACTATGGCAGCCATGAGATTTCTCTGACCCTGCCTCAAGAAGGAAGCAACTCGGCAACCTGGTGCTTGCTAGGAGGCGCGAGCCTGGGGGTCTGTGATTGGCTCTTGGAGATGACATCATTTTGCTTAGAAAAGTGACTTGCACCCAAGCAATAAATCCGAATTCTCCATTACTGTCAATTACAAAGAATTCCCCTAAGGTCCGTTATTTTGCATTGTATAAGGCCAAGCAGTGCGCCTGGATTCGAGGTCTTGGACACGTCTAGTGGGTTGGTTGGGGATCTATCAGATCACCAACCTAGTAAGCTAGCATGGGTTTGGACAGAGACCAATCAAGTCACCAACCTGAGGTGTGAAACGTGAGTGGGTGCGGCTTACATGAAGCTAGGCCAATAGCCAGCCCATCAGGTTGACAATTCCTGTCCGAGCCTTAGCAGTTCTTTGACAGTGGGAAGCACACCATTATGGTAAAGCGGTAAGCGTTCTGATTCCCAGGTGCTAAGGACCTGGATTGGAATCCAGTACATCTCAGGGTTGGGCTTGCAACAGTAACCAAACTGAACCTCTGGCCAGGCCATCAGGTCCCTCACTGGTGAACTAGCAGGTGGCCCTGCTCCTTTCCCTTAGCAGACTGTGCTTCTACCTGCTCCTAGTAATGGGAATATTCCTACCTTTCTTATAAGTGTGCATCAGCCCGCCTTTGGAAAGGATTAAGAAGCACTGTACACCTGGCTAGGCACAGAAGAGCCACACCCTATACTCTTGCGTATCTAAAAGCCTGGACGACAGAAGATTGTTCAAGACCACGCGTTGGGGAACCATATTTGCAGGAGCTAAGGGTTCGAGTTGGGAAGATCAGGAATTCAAGCCCAGCCTAGCTTACTTGAAACAACTGTATTAAAAACTAACACAAATTGAGGCTGGACGAGAGGTCCACCAGCGGTTACTATATATGTCAGCTGACTGCTCTTGCAAGGACTCGGGTTCGATCCCCGCACCTACATGGTGGCCGAGAAACGTCTTTAGGCAGGTGTTGATGTTGGGTGGCGCCATGCCTTTAATCCAGCATCAGGAGGCAGAGGCAGGCAGATCTCTGTGAGTTCCAACGCCGCCTGGTCTACCAAGCAAGCTCCAGGCAGCTGGGACTACAGGGAGACTCTGTCTCAAAAATATAAAACACACAATAAAACACAACAACACCACAACAAACAGGACCTGGCTTAGGATTAGTGAGTGGATAGAGGTACTTGTCATATAAGCCTCATTGCTGGCTGACCTGAATTCAACTTCTGGAATGCACTGAGACAGGAGAGAACCAGCTTCTGAACATTGTCCTCTGACTTCCACGTGTGTGGCATATGTGAGGAGAGCAGAGACAGAGCGACAGAGCGACAGAGAGACAGAGACAGAGACAGAAATACTAAGCTCTTTAAAGTCACCCTTACCTGTAAATATGTGAGCATAAAGGACTGTGAAAAAGGCAGGTCAGTTACAGTGAAGACGCACACGCTGCCTTCTGAGGGCAGAGGGCTCCCTGGACGGGCCTCCCAACCTTTACTGTCCCAGGAATCATCTGGAGAATGCTCATTAAATGTTATACTGCAAGGTATGGCCTAGATTCCACACTGCTGCAAGTTCCCAAGGGCTACTGATGCTGCCTCACCAGCCGAACACCCTGTGCTCAGGAACATCCATTGACACCTTTTGTTACAGAACGAACAATCGGCTGCTAGAAATCAGCTCAGACACTGATTTCTTTTTTAGAAAAGCATCCTTGTAGCCTCATTTACACAAAATCCAGTCACTGACTGAGAAAAGGAAAAACTCTAAGGGGAAATGTCAACCTAAGTGTTGTCTTGGAAAGACAGGCTTAATATGTACAGATTAATCCCTGTGACAGTTCAGCTAGAACCGGAGCCTTGGATTTCCTCAGGAGTGGTACAGTCTCTACCTGGTCCATTTCTGGGAGGATTTTAAGGTAGGGCAGTAGGAAGATTTCACAATTACTCCACATCAAAGCAGCCTCTTCTTTTTTTATTTTTTTTCTATTAATTTTTATCTTATTTGTATGGATGAATGTACTGTCTGCCATGAGGTGTGCCACCCGGGTCGTTGCCATGCGCGGAGGTCACGAAAGTGGTTGTTGGATTCCCCTGGATCTGTAGTTCTGGAATTGGAGTTTCCAGACTGTTTCAGACGGTTTCAGCCGCCCTGTGGGTGCTGGGGGATCGAAACCGGGTCCTGTAACGCTGCAGGTCGGCGCCTCTTAAACCGCTAGGCCATCTTCCAAGCCCCCCAACGCAAGCCTCCTTCTCTTAATCTTGCAAGTTGACTTCTTTCTTTATCTGCCTGGAATCTCACCTGTAGCCAGGCTGGCCTGGCACCCCGGTTCCATTTGATGATCTTTTTTTTATGGGTAGGGCTGAGGTGGGAGAGACACAAGACTGTGTACAGGTAGGGGGGATCGGGGAGAGAGAGAGAGAGGCACAAGATGTGTACGGTTACGGGTGAGGTGGGAGCGGACACAAGACTTTTGCAATGGGTAGGGGTGAGGTGGGAGAGACACAAGACTGTGTGTATGGGTAGGGGTGAGGTGGGAGAGACACAAGACAGTGTGTATGGGTAGGGGTGAGGTGGGAGAGACACAAGACAGTGTACGGGTAGGGGTGAGGTGGGAGAGGCACAAGACAGTGTGTACGGGTAGGGGTGAGGGAGGTAGGCACAAGACAGTGTGTACGGGTAGGGGTGAGGGAGGTAGGCACAAGACAGTGTGTACGGGTAGGGGTGAGGGAGGTAGGCACAAGACAGTGTGTACGGGTAGGGGTGAGGGAGGTAGGCACAAGACAGTGTGTACGGGTAGGGGTGAGGGAGGTAGGCACAAGACAGTGTGTACGGGTAGGGGTGAGGGAGGTAGGCACAAGACAGTGTGTACGGGTAGGGGTGAGGGAGGTAGGCACAAGACAGTGTGTACAGGTAGGGGTGAGGTGGGAGAGGCACAAGACAGTGTGTACAGGTAGGGGTGAGGTGGGAGAGACACAAGACTGTGTATGGGTAGGGGTGAGGTGGGAGAGGCACAAGACTGTACGGGTAGGGGTGAGGGAGGTAGGCACAAGACAGTGTGTACAGGTAGGGGTGAGGTGGGAGAGGCACAAGACAGTGTGTACGGGTAGGGGCGAGGTGGGAGAGGCACAAGACTGTGTACGGGTAGGGGTGAGGTGGGAGAGACACAAGACTGTGTACGGGTAGGGGTGAAGTGGGAGAGACACAAGACTGTGTACGGGTAGGGGTGAAGTGGGAGAGACACAAGACTGTGTACGGGTAGGGGTGAGATGGGAGAGACACAAGACAGTGTGTACGGGTGATTCTGACTCTTAAGTGCTAGGATTACAGGACTGAATTACCATGGTGAGCATGAAGTCTTCTATGATAAAATACTTTTTATCCACCCAAAACATCAATTAATAAGCAAGATGAGATATAACGATTGCTTGAGCGTCTGGCAAAAAGACATGGAGTAGCAGCAGACGCAGGAGATTTGGACTACAAAGGGTACTGCACAAGAATGCTAGGGAGATCTACTCGCACATTGGGACCGTCTGGACGAGTTAAACCCAAAGTTTGCCACAACTTCTCCTCTCTGCCCTGGATACTGGATTAGAGGTTAGCTGGGATGTGTCTTGCCCTGAAGCGTTTACTGATTCTTTTGTTTGCTTGTAAAACTCGAGGCCCTTCCTTAATCAATTTAAACTCCTTATCAAAAGGAACACTATCTTCCCTTTAATCACAGAGGCCCTTGGTCACACCTTTAATCTTCTAGTGCAGTTATCAGATCCAAATAATCCCCTGTAACATTCTGATTCTTTCTGCCCATTGCTCTTCTTCACTGTAGAGCTGCACAACATTCACCATTAACTGACTTATGCCACCATTTTCTACATTAGGCTGTCTTAAAACATCCTCCACCAAAGAAATCGAGTCATTCTTTTCAGGCTAGCCTCTAGGCAACGCAGTCATGGGCTGTGGGCCAAAAACTGCTGCACAGAAGTTCGGTCTTCATCAGAAAGCCTGGTTGCTGGCGAAGGCACCTGGAGTGTAACGTGGAACCACATAGTGGCAGCCATGTCTTTTCTTCCACCAGCACCCCCCCCACCCCCCCGCCACCCCCCCACCCCCTCCACCCCCCTCTGACCCACCCCCCCTCCCACTCCCCCCCACCCTCCCCCCCCCCCCCCACCCCTCCCCCCCCTCCAAGTCACCCCCCCCCCCCTCCCCCCTCCCTCTCACCCCCCCCCCCGCAGCCCCACACCCCGAGCACCCCCCTCCCCCCAAACCACCCCCCCCAAACCCCCCAAAAAAAAAAAAAAAAAAAAAAAAGGGGGGGTGTTGGGGGGGGGGGGGGTGGGGGAGGGGGGTTGGTTGTGGGGGGGTGGGGGTGTGCGGTGTTTTGTGGGTGTGGGGTGGGGTGGGGTCGGGGGGTGGTGTTTTGGGGGGTGTGGGGGGGGTGTGTGGTGTGTGGGGGTTGGGGTGGGGGGTGGTCGGGGGGTTGGGTTGGGGGGCGGGTGGGTTGGGGGGGGGGGGGGGGTGGGGGGGGGGGGGGTGGGGTGGGGGGGGGGTGGGTGTGGGGGGGGGGGGTGGTGGTGGGGGGTGGTGAGGGGGGGTGGGTGGGGGGTTTTTTTTTTTTTTTTTGTGTGTGTGTTTGTGGTGGTGTTGGGGGTGTGGGGGCGTGTGGGGGGGGGGGGGGTGGGGGGTGGTTTGGGGGGGGCGCGGGGGTAGGGGCGCGTGGGTGGGGATGGTACGTGGTGGGTGTGGGTGTGTGGTGGGTGGGGTGGGTGGGGGTTGGTCTGGTGGTGGGGTGGGGGTGGGTGGTTGGGTGGCGGGGGGGGGGTGGGGGAGGGGTTGTTTGCGGGGGGGGGGGTGGGGGGGGGGGGGGGGGGTCGTGTGGGGAGGTGAGATGTGGAGGGAGGGTGGGTGATGGGGGGGGTGGGGGGTGTGTTGTTTGGTTGTGGTTGGGGGTGAGTGTGGGGGGTTGGGTGCGCGGTTGGGTTCGTTTTTTTTTGCGTTTTCTTTTTTTTTTTTTTTTTTTTTTTGTTTTTTTTCTTTTTTTTTTTTTTTTTTTTTGGTTTGCATTTTTTTTTTTTTTTGTTCTTACATAAAATGGCCTTTAGCTAAGTAGTTTGACAGTAGGTCCCACAGTACTTTTCTAGCCCAAAATTCCAAAGTCCTCCACATTTCTCCAATTATCCACGCCTGGTCAGGTTCTTCACAGACCACAGCCCACTCTCTGGTACGCAAATTATCTGATTAGCACTTTTACTGTGCCGTCGCTAAGAGTCAAACTATGACCAGGTAAAACTTATAAAAGGAAGAGTTTATTTAGATCATGGTTCCAAAGGTCCAAGAGTCCATCATGGGAGGGAAACATGGTAAAAAAAATCTGGAGCAAGAAGCTGAGCACTCACATCTACAAGCAAGCACAGGAAGCAGAAGGAGCAACTGTAGACCACGAAGTTTGTTAAAACTCACCAATCCTGCCCCCAACAACGCACTCCCTCCAGCACAGCCACACACACCAAGACCTCCAAAAAACAGAGCCACCAACTGAAGACAAAAATGTCGCCGCAAACCCGAGACCCATGGGGGAAACTCACTCAAGACGCCACCACACCCTTGGGCTACATGATGGACTGTTTTAAAAAAAATAAGATAAATTAAATTAAATATAAAAAATTAAAATTATAACACGCAGGGAAGGGCGCATGTGGCTCACTGCCTTAATCCCCATGCACTGGGAGATGGAAGAGGCAGGCAGATCTCTGTGTTCTAGGCCAGCCACTGGTCTACATCAGTGAGTTCCAGGCCAGCTGGGGCAAAAAAAAAAAAAAAAAAATCCTGTCTCAAAAAGACATAAGATAAATAAATATCCAAAGGGACGTTATTAATTATAAGGGACTCGATTCTTCAAATCTGCAAAGATTCTGCACTGATCTGCCTTACGCCTTCCTTTCCTTCGTCCTAGTACTCCTTCCTTACCGCTTTCCGTCCTGCACATTCCTCCTTTCACTTCCTTCCTTCCTTCCGTCCTTCTTCGTCCTCCCTTCCTCCATTCCTTCCTTTCCTTCTTCCTTTCCCTTCCTTCCTTTCCTGTATATACCTGTGTAGTGTGTACTGGGAGTTGAACCCAAGGGCCTGTACTAGGCAAGCACTCTATTACTATCACCACACTTGGGTTTGTGAAGAGATTTTCTTTTATATGAATGTATTGCTCAAATGTATGTAAGTACAGTGTCACTCAAAGCCCATGGAGGTCAGAAAAGGGCATGGCTCCCCTGGAACTGGAGCTAATTGATGGATGTTAACTGCCCATGTGGAGTGCTGGGAATTTGAACCCATGTCATGCTTGCATAAGCGAGCAAGTACTCTTAACCACTGCGCCATCCCTCTAGCATGAAGTCGCTTTTTTTTTTTTATAATTTTATTATTTTGTATGGTACTGAATGTATTCTGCATAGCAAGTCTGTGCACCTGTGTCCTGCCATGCCGCAGAGGTCAGAACAGAAGAGGGTCTCAGATTCCCCTGGAACTGTACGTTTTCCTGGATTTGCAGTTTCAGACGGTTCTCGGCCGCCATGTGGGTGATGGGGATCGAACCTGGGTCCTTCTGCAAGAGCGGTTGGCGGCTCTTAACCGCTAGCCCACTCTGTCCAGCCAGTGACGGAGCTTTTTTTTAAAAAAGAAACAAATTTTAGTGGGAGTGGGGGCAAGTGCTTTAATCTAGACGGGGAGGCAAGAGGCAAGCCGCGGCTCTTTGTGCGTTCACAGGCCAGCCCTGGTCTACAAGGTGACGTTCCAGGAAAGCTGGGCTATAGGGAGACCCTTTCTCAAAAAAGACAAAACAAAAATAAGAAGAGCACCAACTGCCAAAAATATATATATAATTTGAGGGCCAGGTACTTTGTGGCTCCCCACTTAATCCCAGCACTCTGAGGCCGTAGGCCCGGAGGCTCTCCGGGAGGTTCAAGGCAGCTTGGTCTTAAGCATAGTGAGGCTGGACTAGGCTGGCGGTATCGGGAACGACGCTATCTCAAAACACTATAATAACAGATGGCGAGTATGTCGGTGCAGTTTTAATCCTAGCACTGGAGGCAGAGCAGGCCAGAATATCTTTGTGAGTTCGAGTGCATCTGGTTACGAGTGAATCCAGGCTCTAGAGGTCACAGGGACCCTTGTCTCTTGAAAAGACCCAAAACAAAAATAAACCACTCAAAAATAAAAGAGACTGTTCTATTTTATGGTTTGAATATTTTGATGAAGTGGTAAGTGCACTATGTTGTGATACACCCCAAGGTGGCCAGAAGAGGGCGTTGGATCTCCTGGAAATGGAGTTAGGACTGTTAGCCACCATGTGGGTGCTGGGATTAAGTTCCCTGTGTCTCTGCAAGGGGAGCCAGTGCTCTTAGCTGCTGAGCATCTCCAAGCCCCATATTTTTTTAATTAATTTTTATTAATAATTATTTGTTGATGTATTGCCTGCATTAAGGTTCCCGTCATTGTGCAGTGCCCAGGAGGTCAGTACTGAGGGCATCGGACCCCTGGATATGGAGTTCTGCGCCCGTTCGTTAGCTTGCCAGTGGATGCTGGCATGTCGAACCCGGGTCCTCCTGCAAACAAATGTGCTTAATGGAGCCCCATTCTCCAGCACCAGCCCCTATCTTTTTTGAGACAGCCTCTCACTACAATGCTGAGGTCGGCCCTGAATTCGGTATGGGCCTCGGCAGAGCTTGATCTTGTTGTCCTCAGCAGTATATTTAGCTAGAATGACAAGCCTACACTACCAGGACTGGCAGACAATCTGCCTTTCTTTTCCTTTTTGGGGGGTGGTACCTTTTGTTTTTGTTTCATTTTTTTTTTTTTTTTTTTTTTTTTTAGCTGGCCTGGAACTCACGTAGACCAAGCTGTTGTTCTTGAATTCACATTAGCTCTTCTCGCCCATTCAGAGCGAGATGAAATTAAAGGCATGTGCCGCCACAACTGGTGTGTTGATGTTTTAAGCAGGGTCTCGTTATGTACACCATGTGTACATGCTGCTGCTTCTTTGAAAAACGCCTTGAAGATGCTGATGAGAATGTTGGTTCCCAGTGCGTCACATTGTAGTAGCGAGGCCTGCTTCCTCAGCTGTCCTGCCGATGTTGTAGCCATTTGGTAACAGCCAGGGAGGATGACACAGAAGTTATTTTTGTGAGTTTGACATAGGTTATGTATACAGCATGAAATTCACAATCAAGATAGGAGTTTATGGCGCTCCGGGCATGGTGGCAATGCCCCTAGTCCTATCATTTGGAGGCAGAGCAGGTGGATCTCCTGTGGTTCGAGAAAGCCTGGTTCTACAAAGCAAGTTTAGGACAGGCCAGGAAAGTTACAGGGCCGACCCTGCTGAAAACGACCAAAAGGATGGATTACAAGAATCTATGGTCGGGTAAGAATCTCTACCATGAATGCATCTTGTTCCTCAGTTTCCTTGGTTGCTTAGCCCAACAAAAGCACCTTAAGCCCACAATTCCAGGTTCCATCCCATCTTTCCAGGGACATCAAGGTGGCAGGAACTTGAAGTGGCTAGTCACATTACATCCATAGTCAAGAGCAGGAGGACTGGAGGGATGGCTCAGCAGTTAGGAGCCCTTCCTATTCTTGCAGAGGACCTATGTTCTGTTCCCAGCACCCACATCAGGTAGCTAACAACCACCTGGAACTCCAGCTTCAGGGGATCCACCATCCTCTTCTGGCCTGCACAGTCAGGCACCTGCACACATGGTAGATGCTTACACAGACATAAATAAAAATAAATCTATTTCAAAAGAGCTGAGCCAGGTGTGGCAGCACACACCTTTAATCTCAGCACTTGGGAGCCAGAGGCAGGCAGATCTCCATGAGATCAAGACTAACCTGGTCTACATAGGGAGTTCCAGGCCGGCTGGAACAAAAACAAACAAAAAAGAATTGGGAGGAATGAGTTAATGCATGCTAGTGCTCAGCTCTCCTTTCATTCAGTACAGAAAATTATGTCCCCACATGCAGGGTGGGTCTTCCCACCTCCCATCCATGCAATGCTAAAATTCCCCATGGACATACCAACAGGCCAACCTGATTGGTTTCTTTGAGACTCCCTCCCCAGGTGATTCTGGATTGTTTAAAGTTGTTTAAAGTGGTGTACGCCTTTGATCCCAGCACTCTGGGAGGCACAGGCAGCCGGATCTCTGTGAGCTCAAGACCAGCCTGGTCTACATAGTGAACTCCAGGCTGGGGAACTAAAGGGAGACTCTGTCTCAAAAATACCAAAAAAATTCATTGCTTAAGCTTAATAATTTGGCTCACTCCAAAAAAATGCACCAATCACCTAATTGTACGGCAAACTGAGTAACGTCAATGTTATATGAAAACAACTGTGCTATTATAGAGTCCCTAAAAAAAAATAAATAAGAGGGAAAAAAATACCAAAAAAAAAAGAAAAAAAAAGTTGATCATTAAAACCACCCATCACAATGCGCCTCTGCTGGCCTCTTTTTAGTTACATATTTTTGGTCTTTTTGAGACAGGGTCTCCCTGTAGCTTCAGCTGTCCTAGAATTCACTATGTAGACCAGGCTGGCCTTGAATTTATAGAGATCCACCTGCCTTTGTCCTAACTAGATTATCTCACTGAATCTTCCACCATTCAGATGCAGTAGACATATATGCAAACTCAAAGCAGCACAGGACACAGAGTGTTAAAATGGCTTTAATATACCTTCATTTACAGATTAGTCATTCATTGTTTTATTGTAGTTTCCCAGATAATTTTAAGTCACAGCTTCAGAAGGAATCTTAAGATTGATCCTGTAAGGCTAATTCCGTGATACTAAGTATATCAAATTAACTTTCTTCCAGTTATTTATAATCTTTCTAAATATTAAAAAATAGAGTATGGTTTTACAACAAATTATATTTCCCCATCACAAAGAATAAATTATCTTCTCTGGTAATTTCTTTTGTGCAAGAATGGAAAATATAGAATTAGTGTAAAAAAGATCTTAAGAAACTTGGAGTAGCACATGACTACAACCCCAGGACTCTGAGGATGGAGGCAGGGTGACTGGCACGAGCTTGAGGCTAGCCCGAGCTGTAGGCCTTGTCTGAAAAGGAAACCCTCAAAAAATAAGATAAAGAATAAAGAAAAGATCTTAGAGGCTGAGGCAGGAGAACTGACACAGGCTTGACGTCAGCCTGGTCTTCACAGTGAAATTGACGTCAGCCTGGAGTGTATACGGAATAAGACCCTGTCTCAAAAACAACAAACAAACATTTGTTGGTTTTTTTTTTTTGTCTTTTCCAGACAGGGTCTCCCTGCAGTCCCAGCTGTCCTGGAACTCACTCTGTAGACCAGGCTGGCCTTGAACTCACAAAGATCCGCCTGCCTCTGCCTCCCAAGTGCTAGGATTAAAGGCGTGCGCCGCCACGCCCGGCTATTTTCATTTGTTATGTGTATGAATGTACTGTCTGCATGTAGTTTTGTGCACCCGTGTCGTGCAATGCCACAGAGGTCAGAAGAGGGTGTCGGATTCCCCTGGAACTGGAGTTCTCCTGGAATTGGAGTTACAGATGGTTCTCAGCCGCCATGTGGGTGCTGGGGATCGAACCCGGGTCCTCTGCAAGAGCGGTCGGTGCTCTTAACCTCTAGGCCATCTCTCCAGCCCCACGAACAAACATTTGATACAGACGGGCAATGCTTCCTAAAACTGTTTTCACTCTAACCACTTTAAACATCCAAATTTAACATGAGTTACACTTGCAGTTAACCTGTGATCATTCCTCTAGGACTTCTTTCCCCCCATTTCTTTCCTTTTTGGTGAGGACTGAACACCGGTTTTCCTCCAGGCTACGTAAGTACTCTACTACCCCTAGTCCCTGGCCGTGAACCTCTGCTGCTGCCCTCCAAGTGCTGGGATTATAGGCATACGGCACCATGGCTGGTTGATCCAGTGCCAGAGTCAGGGCTTCGTGCATGCTGGGAAAGCACTATGCTAGCTGAGCTACGGCCTCAGCCCTTTCTGCAACTTTCTTAGTGTGCAGAAACCACAGTAGGAAGTAGCCTTTAATCATAATGCTCTGGTAAAAAAAAAAATCTATAGCCAGGCATGGTGGGCCATGCCTTTAATCTCAGCACTCAGGAGGCAGAGGCATACAGATCTCTGTGAGTTCCAGGCCAGCTGGGGCTACAGGGAGACTCTGTCTCAAAAATACCAAAATAAAACAAAACAAAACACACACACACACATACACACACAAATCTATAGATTAAAGTACAGAAAAAAGAAAGGCAAAAATGCACACACAGGTTGGAAAGATAGCTCAGTTAGCAGCATATGTATATGTATATGAAAAATATTTCTAATTTCTATTGCTGTGTGGCTCCTTAATTTTATTAAAGGTTTTTAAATGATTTTTCAGGACATCAATGACTATTTTATAAAACTGACAGTGATAAATAATACCAGAAAAGCAAGATTATAAATTTACTGATGCATGCAAATTCAAATCTATATTTATCTGTCTTGCACAAACAGGAAATTTTCTAATTAATTTTCCACACTATCATTCTGAAACTGTTCCATACACCTTATTGTTTTACATACAGAGAAACATGATGAAAGCTATATACAAAGCACACATCTGTATACTCTACACGACATCTTATAAAAGTTACTTTTGAAATGGTTCTTTTTTCTCTTCACAGTATCAGTACCATCACGTAATGGGCACAGAATAGTGGAACTCTCCTGCTAGGCACTACATAAGATCATGTTAAAAATTCAATATAGATTTTTGTCCCTGGGGATTTGAAAAATCATACTTAATGCCTTCTAAGTCTGATTTGGTAGACAGTCCGCTGGCGGTGGGGAGCAGGCAGAAAACATGAACTGAAGAGTCAAAGTAGACAACGAGCGGGTGGCAAAAGCACATGGAATCATGTTCAGCAGCATTCCTATGCAGAAAATCCAAATCAGAGCCTTAGCAGCCTACTGCTGCATACCAGGAGAACCGCCAGACAAAAGCACACCAGCGCTGCCCAGATCCCAAGAACACTGTCACTCACGCAGTGCTGGGGCAATGGCAACCTTTCCTTTCTGCAGTGTGGGGATCAAACCTAATCCCTGCACGCTAGACAAGAGGTGTACAACACTGAGCTATACCCCGACCTAAGAACCATTTAAGCCGGGCGTGATGGCGTACACCTTTAATCCTAGCACTCGGGAGGCAGAGGCAGGCAGATCTCTGTGAGTTCAAGGCCAGCCTGGTCTACAGAGTGAGTTCCAGGACAGCTGGGACTACAGGGAGACCCTGTCTCGAAAAAAAAAAAAAAAAAAAAGAACCATTTAAGCTACAGTCTCTAGGACATTTTTTTTTTTTTTTCCGTGAACCATTCAGACAGCTACCTAGACACCGATGCTTTACAAAAGAAATGTCCAGGGCAGAAAGATAAGAGAATAGAATAACAGCACTTCAGAATAACCTCATTTTGAAAGCTCCTTCAGACCCAAGATTCTGGGATCAGACTGTAAAGGTCCAGGATGCGCTGGAGCTTTTTATACTAACTTGAAAAGTGAGATCTAAACTTCCCAAAGGGGTTCAGAAATGTTTAGAGTGGGGTCAGGCCTTCTTTAGACCACTTCTAGAATGAAGGACTCTGAGTACAGCTATCTCTCTCTCCTCAAAGAATTATAAAGGTCTTTCCAGACTCCTGTGTTGTAGTGCTTTACATTAGACTGGTCTGTCCCCGGACAGGTGCTTACATAGGAGGCTGCTTTTCAAGTCTCCTTACAGCACCTGAGTATTGAGCACTTTGTAAACATAATTTGTTACCTATCTTCAGTCAAATATATAAAAACTGCGACTAGAAAAGTTTCAATTATACCTAAAAATGTTAAACTAGCTGGGGGTATGGTTCAGTGTCAGACCTCGTGCCTAGCATGCATGAGGCTCTCAGCTCAATTTCCACACCACCACCAACAGAAAAGTTATAATACCCACATATATCTATAGACACACAGCTCTACACAAATATATTTGTGAACACAAAGATATATGAAGATTTTAAAAACAGTACTGCCAGGCATGGTGGGGCACACCTTTAATCTCAGCACTTGGGAGGCAAAGGCAGGTGTATCTCTGTGAGTTTAGGGCTAGCCTGGTCTACATAGCAAGTTCCAGGCCAGTGAGACCCTGTCTCAAAAAACAAAAGATACTATCTTTTATTGTTAAAATTCATTCCTAAGGTAAAATGAGGCAGAGAATATCAGAAAACGTTCCTCCATTCATTGTCTTCATTTTTCTTCTAATCACTTATATCAACAGTTCTAAAATGGCAATGGTTTGGCTTCCCAGGGTGGCCAATGTTTGCAGGAAATTGGGACCCTAAAAACCAGCAAGATGCTGGACAGTGGTAGTCAGGGAGACTGCTAAGCAGCCCACGGTGTCCAGCACAGCATCCCAAAGCAAAGATCTCGTCCAAAATGTTAGTGTAGCTGGGAGTGGTGGGGGATACCTTTTGGGAGGCAGAGGCAGGGAGATCTCTGTGAGTTCAAGGCCAGCCTGGTCTACATAGTGAGTTCCAGGACCACTGGGGCTACAGAGAGACCCTGTCTCAAAAAAACTAAGGAAAAAAAAAAAAAAGCAGTTGTTACCACTTTAAGCCAGACCTTCCAGGAGCATTCTCCTCCTTATTGGATTCACTTGAGACCTCTTAAAATATGGCAGGTCTATAATGGGAGACGGAAACGTGCTGAGAGATGTGATTTTCACATGAAAATTTTCTTAAATGTTAGAATTCAAATGAAAAGCAGAAAGAAGTGATTTTGTTCAATTGCTTTTGATCAATAGCTGTTTCTACAACTACAAAAGCAAATGACATAATATTTCTGATTTTGGTTAAATCTGATAGAAGACTTACTAAGCTATGTCATTAAAAAACAAAAATATAAGCCGGGCATGGTGGCACACGCCTTTAATCCTAGCACTCGGAGGCAGAGGCAGGCGGATCTTTATGAGTTCAAGGCCAGCCTGGTCTACAGAGTGAGTTCCAGGACAGCTGGGGCTACAGGGAGACCCTGTCTTAAAAAGACCAAAAAAAAAAATAATAATAATAAAAAAATAAAATAAAAAACCAGAAATATATAGGACAAAAGATTAGCTTCTATAGCCACTGAGCTTTCAAGAGATACTCTGGAAGAGAGATATTAAAGTTATTTTCTACATTATCTAAAGGTATTTAGGCTTTACTTCATAGTTTTTGGTTTTTTTTTTTTT
>VZQC01002797.1:28016-65222 GCA_009823505.1 Rhizomys pruinosus
TATCAATTCAATTTGTTCTCTGACAGTTCCACACATGTACCTAATGCACACTGACCACTCTTCTTCCTAGCCTTTCCCATCTCTCCTAACCCCCCTTCCGGGATACAAATTTCTTCCTTAAATTCATGTCTCCAAGAACTGAGCTTGGCCAGGGCTGTGTGAATTTGGAGCTGTCTGCGGGGCTTAGCAGTGAGTGCACACCTGAAGCCAGAGACTCGACACCCCCCTTCCACGCACACCTGAAGCCAGCGACTCCCCCCTCTCCTCAGTCCTGCCATCAGTGTCACACCATCCTGTGGGTCTTGATACTAGGTCAAGATTGGACCAAGTAAAATAAACTAAGCCAACTCATTTTGACAATCAAGGAAGTCCAAAAGTTTAATGCGTCCACACCAAAACTATTACATCCTTACAAATCTAAAATCAGCTTTCTCCTCTCCAAATCACTATGACCAAGAATTTTACTTCCAAGGAGTTAGGCATAATAGATTCTTTTTTAAATCCGTAAAAAGAAAAAAACAGCAGCTACTGCTTCTATTTTTTAAATTTCTGCTTTGATAGTCTTGTGGTGCTGGACTCCGACCCCAGGACTCAGGCGTGCCGGGAAAGCACTCAACCACTAAGCTAAACCGTCAGTCTGATTTATTTGTAGTTCCTAACTGAACCTGTTAAAATAAAAGTTCACATACCGGATATTCGTGACAGGAATCTGGATTTCCTTCTGCATCATATCATATAACTGTTTGTTTCTAGTTAAAATACAAGATAATTATTTAAAAGATATTCATATCATAATGATTCAGTATTTTATTCTGGTCTCAAAAAAGGAACTATGGCTTTATTTACTTGATACTGGTAAAAGATGAAAAAAAAAAAACCTTATTAAATAAACACTGACTAACTGGAGGTTGCCCGACTGATGCTCAGCTAAGCCAGCTCAGGTCCTTGTATTTCCCATCTTCACATAACATAATGTTTATTTCACAATTAGATTTATAACCATTCTATAAAGAACAATTTAAAGCAACTGCCTATGATTGCCTTTACTATGATATACAAGTAACATGTAATAGCATAAACTATAATCATTTTTAATCACAAGTATTTTGTTTGGTCTTTTCGCGCCAGGTCTCCCTGTGCCGCCCTCGTCCTGGACACTCACTCATGTAGACGCAGGCTGGCCTTGAACCTCACAAAGATCCGCCTGTCTCTGCCTCCCAAGTGCTAGGATTAAAGGCGTGGCTGCCACCACCCCTAATCACAACCAAATCCTTTAAAGATAAGAATCAGTCCTCATATATGAGGCCAGATTTGATTGCATGTTTGTTTGGTAGTTTGTTTATTACTTATTTATTTATTTTGTGACGGCAGGGTCCCAGCCGAGACCTGCCGTATGAACTGATGTAGTCATGCCGGTGGCCTTGACCCCTCATGTCTTTTAAACTCCTAAATTCCAGATTATCGGCAACCTGTCCCATCTGGTGTCTGTTTCATTACATTTTATTATTTATATTATTTTTCTTTTTTTAGTACTTTTTTGGAGGTTTTTTTTTTTTTTCCTTTAGTACCGAGCGTCCTGGAGCTCAACTCTGAATAACCGGGCGTGGCCTTGAACTCACAGAGATACCACCTCCTCTCTTGGCCTCTCCGTGTGGGATAGAGGCACGCGCAACCACAACCCGGTGACGGTTCTATTCTTAATCTGCAATAATTATATCCTATTAGTAGACTTTTCTAATCACGTGTCATAAGTCACTGAAAAAAACTTAGAACGGGTGTTTGCTTCAAGCTCAATCAGGGGGGAGTGGAAGCAATCGGGACAGAGTGTGAGGACTGCTGGTTGTAGGGCACACCACAAGTCAGGAAGCAAGCAAGAGGTTGCATGCCTTGGACTGTACTCCTGGTTCCTTGGTTTCAATCCAGCCCCATCCAGTGTGCAGAGCTGCCTACAGCCAGGGTGCGTCCTTCCATCTCACCAAACACAATGTACAACTCCCCTCATAGCTATGCCCAGGCTTGTTTTCCCTGTGACTCTAAGTCCTGTCATACTGAAAATCAGTATTAACCACACACTATACTTGTTCCATGGTCCAAATACCAAGGGGAATATGCAGAAAGAACAATTCTTATTATTGCACCTTTAGATATAACGAATGTGGTTTCTGGTTTGAATGTTCCCTTCATAAAATTAAGGGCTCTAGCTTTAAAAATTCAAAATTTGAACCATAATGTTTAAGCAATTAGATTTTTAAAACCTTATTTTGTGGGTTTAGAGACTAAATCAGTCCTCACAGAATGGAGAGATGGTGGCTCAGTGATTAAGACATTTGTTATTCTTGCAGAGGACTGGGGTTGGATTCCAGACCACACATGCAGTAACACCCACCTGTATACTCCAGTTTGAGGGATCCCAACACCCCTTCTGGCCTCATAGGGGCACTGGCATATAGGAAGGCTTCTTACATTACTACGTCAAGGCAAAACATCATACACATAAATATAAAAAAACAGAACCTTTCCCCGCAAAAAAAAATTTTCAGATGTTCAACAAATTAATACAGGAAATAATAAAGTATGTAAGGTACAGAGAAGTAATTTCAGTAGGTCAGTTTTTACCTGAAAGCTATCGACTCCAGTATTGCTCGGACAAGGTGGTATTTGCTGGTGGAAGGTTTCAAACCCATAAAGGAAGCACACGCGCAGGGGTCGTTTAATGGAGCCTAAAGTAAGAGACAGGAGGAACATTATTCATGTTCAAAATTATATCTACAGACTTGAGAAAAATAGCACAGCCACATGCAAAGGACACTTGCTGAAGTAGTTCTGAATTAAGTTCTACTTCAAAGAGCCTGGTGAACATTTTAGGATAACATTTGTTTTTGAGAGGGATCTCACGTAGCCCAGGCTGGCCTCAATTTTGAGATGATTCTCTTGTTTCCACCTCCCTGTGTACTGGGATTACAAACATGTGCCACCATGCCTGGCTTAGGATAACTTTTAAACAGGATTAAACAGATTAGAGTGACATTTAAAACCCAGAGTTAGCGGATCTCAGCTCACAACCAAAAAGGGTATTGAAGCATAGAGTAAATAATTATTTAAAAACCAGCATAGACACGAGTGCAGCGTTGGGGTGTGAATATCCCGCCAAAGATCCGGAATGCCATTTGAAATGCAGGGAGAGGCTGGTAGTAGAATGGCTCAGTGTGTTAAGAGCACCAACTGCTCCATTGCAAGAGGACCCGGGTTCAAATTCCAGAACCCACATGCAACTAAGAACCGTTTTATAACTCCAGTTCCAGGGGACTTGAATACCCTCTTCCGCCGACCTCCTACCATGACATAGACACAGGTGCACCTACCTACGTGAAGACAGTAACACGCATACACATTAAAAAAAAAAAAAAAAAAGAAAGATCAGGTGAGCATTCTAAAGTCTCACCCAGAGTAACTGCCCGAGCAGCCTGCCTTTGCTTATGGCCATCAACAGAATACTGCGGAATCTTCTGCCCTTTTGAAAAGCTGGAGGGGCGGTAAATTGACTCAGTGGTAAGAGCACGGACTGCTCTTGGCAAAGTATCCAGTTAAAATTCCCAGCACCCACACGTCAGCAAAAACTGTTCTTAAGCTGGTGCATGATGTTCAAAAGCTCTTTAACCCTAAGCATTCTGGAGGACAGAGGCAGTGAATCTCTGTGAGTTCAAGCCATGTCCATACTACAGAGTTGAGTTCCAAGGCCAGCTGGGGCTATAGGAGACCTGTCTCAAAAGAAAAAGAAAAGCTGGAAAACGTTCTGCTAAACATCCTTCTCCCCACCCCCTACCTGAGTGCCTAAATCCTTGTGGTCTCTTTATTCATTTGGGTACGCGCAATAAACTACACGAGCTCATGGTAGAGGGTAGAGCCCTGGCTAGCATCATGAGGTCTGGGTTAAATCCCTACAGCCAAAAAAGAACTAAGGAAGAAAAGAAGCAAGCTTATTTTTATTTATTTTTTTTGGTATTTTGGACAGGGTCTCCTTTAAGTCCCAGTGGCGCTGGAGCTCACTCTGTAAACCAGGCTGGCCTAACCACTGAGATCTGCCTGCCTCTGCCTCCCAAGTGCTAGGATTAAGGCATGCACCACCATGCCCAGCTGTTAGTTTATTTTTTATAAGGTAAAAATGTAAAAGCAACCACAGAAATTTCCTTTTTCTCCAATTACAGTTTTTATACTAAAATTGATTATTTTTTTTAAACAAACCTGTTTTAAAAAATTTTTTTTTTGTTTTTGGTCGTTTTGAGAGGGTCTCCCTGTAGTCCCAGCTGTCCCTGGAGACTCACTCTGTAGACCAGGCTGGCCTTGAACCACAAAGATCTGCCTGCCCTCTGCCTCCCAAGTGCTAGGATTAAGCGTGTGCCACCACGCCCGGCTACAAAAATTTATTTTTATTTTTTTTTTTGTATTGATGAGTGTACTTCTCGTAGGTTTGTGCACCTGTGTCGTGAAATGCCTCGGAGGTCAGAAGAGGGTCTCAGAATCCCCTGGAACTGGAGTTCTCCTGGAATTGGAGTTACAGACGGTTCTTAGCTGCATTGTGGTGCTGGGGATCGAACCCTTGTCCTCTGCAAAGAGCAGTGCGGTTCTTTAACTGCTAGGCTATCTTCCAGCCCCAAAACTGATACTATATAGAGTAGCTTGCTGAGGATACAAGTTAGATTTTTTTTTTTTTTTTTTTTTTTTTTTTTTTTTTTTTTATTTTTTTGGTCTTTTCGAGACAGGGTCTCCCGTAAGCCCCAGCTGTCCTGGAACTCACATTGTAAGACCAGGCTGGCCTTGAACTCACAAAGATCCGCCTGCCTCTCTGCCCACAGTGCTAGATTAAAGGCGTGCGCCACCCACACGCCCGGCACAAGTTAGATTTAAGATTTGGAAGAAATCCCAGGCATGGCAGTGACAAACACTTTAATCCGAGTGTTTTGGGCAGCAGAGTAGTGATGTCTTAGATCAAGTTCAGCCCTGGTCTACATAGCAAAGTTCTAGACCAGCTGGGGCCTAAAGCTGTCTCAAAAAATACCTAAAGTTTCTCTGTCATACCTAATCAAATATGTTGTAAGATATTCAAATTATACGCTTGCACCGCCTCCTAACATGGGGAGTTACTGGGCCTATCATCCTGCGCTGGAAGTGTGTCTTCAACCTGTGACTGTATCCTTCTGTGCGTGACTAGAAGTAATATGGGAACAAAAATCCTGCCACAGCCATTAATGTGACAAGGAAAGACTAAGGAGCAACTCTGACACACAAGTATGATCATGACACAGGGACATGCTAGTGCTGCCAGGGAGAGAGCCTCAGGCCCCAGAAGTACCTTCTAGCTCTGGTAGGGTGGCACATGACTTGGACAATGTCCCACCACCCCTTCTAGTCAATGCCTAACCTCCCTTGCAAAACCTGGCCCAGCTTTCCTGGAGAAAACATCTGACCCGAGAGTCCATCAGATCCTCCACGACACAGTTTAATTTTTTTTTTTTTTTTTTTTTTTTGTCTTTTGATTTGGGGAATGGGAAAGGGTCTCATGCAGACCAAGCTGGACTTGAATTCACTACGCAGACAAGCATGGCCTGAACTCCAATTCCGGCCCGCAGTGTAAGGTTACAGGTGTGGGCCATCACACCCATTTCAGGCAGAACTCCAGGTTAAGCCCGGACTTCATGCGCACTACGGAAGCTCTCTGCCGAGCTGGATCCTGAATCACCAGGCCTGGAAATTTTTAACTTTAGAATGGGAAGAAAAAAAAAAAACAATTACACGGAAGGCTTTGTTACTTTTTCAGGTTATATAGACTAGGCTGGGGCTCGATTTCATAGAGATTCACCTGCCTCTGCCTCCCAAGTGTAGGATTAAAAGTGTGTTCTAATCATACCTGGCTGCCTTTTGTTTTTTTAGGTTTTGTTTTTATTTCTGTGAATATGTATGCTCTGTGTGTGAGTACAGGTGCCCAGAGAAGACAGTAGCGGACACCAGATCCCTGGAGCTTAGAGTTCCAAGCAATGTTTGAGGCCTCCCTGACATGGGTGGTCGAGAGTCAACTCTGGTTCTCTGGAAGAGCAGAAGCACACAACCCAGCATCACCTCTCCAACCCATCCATATTGGAGGTTTAAAAGGGACCGGTACAAAGCTTTCCCCCAAGTTAATTTTGTTCCTACTCTACACCTTAAAAGTCTTCCCAAGCCGGGCAGGGTGGCGCACGCCTTTTTATCCCCAGCACTTGGTAGGCAGAGACGGTGGATCTCTATGAGTTCAAGGCCAGCAGGGACTACATAGCGAGTTTCCAGGACAGCTGAGACTAAAGGAGACCCTGTCTGAAAAAGACCAAAAGAAAAAAAAAGTTTCCTAAGTCTGTAACAAACATTCTAAGTCAAAGGCAGGATCATAGTTCTTTTAATTAAATGCACTATTTCATATTTCAAAATTGGGCCTTTTACCGGATTTGCTTTAAATAATGCAAAGTAACCAATATTCTCATAATAATTTTTTAAAAATCTTTTGGTTTTTTGAAAAAAGACTAATGAAGTCTACAAATATATGCAAAATAGACTATACTCGTGTTGTTGTGTGTGTGTATCTGACATTATTTTTCTAATTCTTTGTGGTATAATTCCTCTAAGTAAAGAATGCCCACATACACTCACAAGTGGCCATTTTGTAACGCAATCCTTGGTTATATTTCTATGATAACCAGACAATTTAAAGTTGGGGGGGCTGGAGAGATGGCCTAGACGGTTAAGAGCGCTGGACTGCTCTTGCAGAAGGACCCAGGTTCATCCCACCACACCCCACATGGTGGCTGAGAACCTTCTTTAACTCCAGTTCAGGGAATCGCACACCTTGTTCTGACCTCTGAGGCATTGCACAACACGGGTGCACAAACCTGGCATGCAGACAGTACATTCATACACACAAAAAATAAAAAAAATAAATTAAGTTACGGGGGATGGAGCCAACAGTAGGTGAAGCCGAATTCTTTTTTTTTTTTTTTTTTTTTTATTTTTTGTCTTTTCGAGACAGGGTCTCCCTTTAGTCCCAGCTGGCTTGGAGCTCACTATGTAGACCAGGCTGGACTTGAACTCACAGAGATCTGCTTGCCTCTGCCTCCTGAGTGCTGGAATTAAAGGCATGTGCCACCACAGCTCAGCTTAAAGATGGTTATTAGCTGCCATGTGGGTGCTGGGAATCAAACCCAGGTCCTCTGCAAGAGCAGTCAGTGTCCTTAACCTCTGAGCCATCTCTGCAGCCCTGTGAAGCTGAATTCTGTTAGTGTGGGCCAAAGCAGCAGGCCACAACTTCCCAGTCCTAGAATGTCACCTCATGTTAATTCTATTCAATGCCCCAATTTTTCAGGTAACAGAGTGAGAGACACAAAATTTGGGGTCTGCAGGAGAAGAAACTATTTGGAAATGCCATTAGCTTTTTCAAACACTTCATATTGTATAATTA
Source organism: Rhizomys pruinosus (assembly GCA_009823505.1). Taxonomy (NCBI): domain Eukaryota; kingdom Metazoa; phylum Chordata; class Mammalia; order Rodentia; family Spalacidae; genus Rhizomys; species Rhizomys pruinosus. Next base: position 35,497 of record VZQC01002797.1, read on the forward strand.
TATATATATATCTATATATTATTATATATATATAGTATATATAAGTTTGTGTGGTTATGCCTGTATGTACGTGTGCACTTGAGGTGCGCAGTATCCACGAGGACAGACTTGGCAGGATCCCGAAACTGAAGTTTGGATGTTGTTGCGCTGCCACATGTGAGTGCTGGGATATGAATCCAGGGTCTTCTGAAGAGCAGCCAGTACTCTTTTTTTTTGGTCTTTTCAAGACAGGGTCTCGCCTGTAGCCCCAGCTGTCCTGGAGCTACTCTGTAGACCAAGGCTGGCCCTTGAACGTCACAAAGATCCGCACTGCCTCTGCCTCCCAAGGCTAGCAGCCAGTACTCTTAACCAATGATCCATCTCTCCAGCCCCAAGTTACATCTAACTTTTTTTTTTTTTTGACCATGTATTGTTTTTTTTTTTTTTGGTCTCTTTGAGACAGAGTCTCCTGTAGCCCCAGCTGTCCCTGGAACTCGCTCTGAAGACCAGGCTGGCCTTGAATTCACAAAGATCCACCTGCCTCTGCCTCCCAGTGCTAGATAAAAGGCGGGACCACCATGCCCGGCCATGACCATTAACTTTTTTTAAAAAATCACCTGCAACCATTCAGGTGTGGTAGCACATGCCTTTAGTCCCAGAACTCGGGACAGAGGCAGGTAGGTCTCTGTGAGTTCAGGCCACCTGGTCCTACAGAGGCAAGAGGCTGGGGCTACAGAAGACCCTGTCTCAAAAGATCAAATAAATAAATAAAATAAATAAATAAATAAATAAATAAATAATACCTGCAATCCACTAAAAGATGGAACAAAACAAACTCCTTCTGAATCTTCCAGACTCAGGGCCATTTTTTCTGTCTCAGCAGCATCTGTGAAAAGCTCTGCAAAAACAAACACATAAACAATAAAAAAACTAAACAAAGAAGGGGTTGGGGAGAGAAGCAGAATTGTAGCACATAACTGTAACTCGTAGTTAAAGCACCTCTCGCCTTTGGAGTACGCTGTAAAATATTCACTTAAAAGGGTCACCAGAAACTGGGTACCTTTCATCCTAGCAGAGGCAGAGGCAAGCAAATCTCTGGAGATGGAGGCCAGCCTTGTCTGCACAGTGAGTTGTCTGGTCTATCTTTGTGCAAAGGTTTATAACAAAGGTCTGGACAAGGGAGGCTCCCTGAAGGTCCTTTATTTATTTATTTAGTGTGTTTTTTTTTTTTTTTTGTTTACTTAGCCCAAGGAGAATACTTTTATTTTTTTTCCTTTTGAGGCACGATCATCATATGTAACATATTGGCCGTGAACTTATGGTAATTCTTCCCCTCCCCACCCGTGGCCTCCCAAAGTACTGAGATTACACGAATATATCACTATGCCCTAGATTCATACCCAAAACATACATTAAAGTATTACATTGCCAAATATCTAAAGCATGGCCTACCACATATAAATTTATTAAAAAGACCTTCAGCTGGGTGCAGTGGCAAAACCTTTACCTTTTCTCCCAGCCCGGGGAGGCAGAGGCAATGGATCTCTGTGAAGTTCAAGGCCAGCCTGGGATATATATAGCCATATGGAGTTCCAGGCCAGTTGAAGCTACAACAGGGAGTCCCCTGTCTCAAAAAGTCTGAAAAAGAGAGAGAGCGGTGGCACATGCCTTTAATCCAGACTTGGGAGCAGAGGTAGGAGGATCTATGTGAGTTCAAGCCAGCTGGTCTACAGAGTGAGTTCCAGGACAGCTGGGGCTACAGGAGGACCCTGTCAAATCTAAAAAAAAAAAAGACCAAAGAAAAATTCTCTCAAAGAGAAGAACCACCCAAGTTTTTGATGAAGGGCTGAGTCAAAAACTTCCATTTAATGAGTTCTCAAAGGGAATATTCTAAAGGTCAATCTTAGAACAAACTCAAAAAGAATCAAGACGTTAATTCACTGAGTAAACTTTTTTTTTTTTTTTTTTTGGTTCTTTTCGAGACAGGTCTCCCTGTAGCTCCACTGTCCTGGAACTCACCTGTAGACCAGGCTGGCCTTGAACATCACAAGATCCGCCTGTCTCTGCCTCCCAAGTGCTAGGATTAAAGGCATGAAGCTCCACCACGCCCGGCCACTGAGTAAACTTTTTACTTGAGTATATAATATACAAAGAGAAAATGTTCATTTCTGGAGGTTGAGGTGAGAGGACTGAGACTTCAAGGTACATACTAGCTACATATAGAGTTCAAGCCACCTGGAAAACCTATGAGTCCTTCCCAAAAAAAAAAAAAAAAAAGAAGAAGAAAAGAAAAGAAGGAAGAAGAGGGGAGGGAACGGGGAGGAACAAATGTTAAGTGTAAGGTGGATGGAATTTGTTTCCTTTTTTTCTGGAAAAATAGAGTTAGGGTGCTGTGTGTGAAGCAAGCACTGTAGCTAATCACCCTCAGCCCAGCAAAGTCTGACAGCATGAGCACACCCAGGTAACCCCCAGGCAGGTCAGACACATTTCTCTTGATGAACATCATGCATGTAGGAGTTGTTCCCGTTGAGAAAGGTAGTTGCACTTCATTCATTCTCTCATAGAGTATTCCAGTGTGCGACTACATGATGCACACGCTTACTTTGATGGGACTATGCTAAGTTTCTGGGGTTTGGCTGACATAAACAGGCCACACAGAACAGGGGTGTGCATTCTTTTCGGTGGAAATATGTGAGCTTTTCTGTTTACTAATACCAAAGAGTAGAACAGCTAGTTATAGGACACTCACATTTAAGACCAGCTTTGGAAGATTGATGGTTCAAGATTTCCAGCAACATCATATTCTTCACAATAATATCATTACGTTCTCATTTTAGTGGTTTCACATGGTATTTTCTTTCTTGTTGTTTAAAATTGTTAAATTATTTTTTATGTGTACAAATGTTACACCTGTTAGTATGTAGTGCCCAGATGTGCCATGCAAAGACCAACGAGCCCAGAAGAAGGACATCAGATTCCCCTGGAAACTGGAGTAAAGGCAGTTTTGCAGCTGCCATGGCTGGGTTTCTGGGGAATTTGTAACCGTGGGTCCTTCTCTGCAAGAGCACGTCAGTGACTCTAATAGATGAGCCATCTCCCCAGCCCCTGTAGTTTTGTTTCCTATATTAACTACATGAAACATTGATACCCTGTGATATGTAGTGGTTCTCTTATTATTTTACTTTTTGAGACAGGGTCCTCATGTGCCCCACGCTGGCCTTAACTCCTGTCTTCCTGCCTCCCTCCCAGTACTAGATTAGAGGCTTCACCATCTCACCCAGGTCATGCAGCTCTAGAGATCACAACTCAGGGCTTCTAGCATGCGAGACCAAGCACTCTACAAATTGGGGCTATAATCACAGCCTGAAGTGACTTTTAATTAAAAAAAATTATCTTATTATTATTTTTTTTTTATGAGTATTCTTCCTTGCATTTGTGCAGTGCACCCATGTCGTGTATATGCCCACAGAGGTCTCAATTAGGGCTGGATGGTTCCTGCCATATAGAGGTAGGATTAAACCGCAGATCCTCGTGCAAGACCCACTACAGTGGGGTCTGTACTGAACCATCGTTAACCAACCCGTGAAGTGACTTTTTAAAAAAATATTTTATTAATTTATTTATTTCATTTTCTTATATATTTATTTATTATGTTGATGATGTACCTGTTTTGCCGATGTAGGATCTGTACACGCCTGTGTCATCAATGCCGCGGAGGTCAGAAGAAGGTGGTGTGATTTGCCCGGGAAACTGGAGTCTTTTCCTGTTAATTGGAGTTACAGATGCTTTTCAGCCGCCAGGTGAGGTGCTGGGGATTGAAACCCCGGAGTCCCTCTGCTAGAAGTCAGTGCTTTGTAGAACACCCGCTGGCCATCTCTCGCTCCCTGAAGTGATTTTGAATGAGCATGTTGCAGAGTTCAGGTGAAAAGCCTCAGGAATCAGTCATAACAGATAGTGCTGTCTTTGCACAGCCTTATTTGAATGGGTTTATTTCACTATTAGATATTGCTAATATTAATCCGGAACTGGTTAAAAAGACATCTAAGAGAATAAAATGGCTAAACCAAGTTCTAGGCTAACTAAGAATGAGGGTTACCAGAGGAAAGAGTGCTTCCTGTTCTTACAGAAGAACCCAGATTTGGTTCACACAGCACATACCAGGTAGCTCACAGCCACCAACTCCAGTTCCATGGGGTTTGATGACTCTTCTGGCCCTCCACCAATCAGATGGGCAGGTAGCACATCGCGTCATGCAGCATAACGCGTCGCATGATCAGGGGCACGATCATAATCGACACACATGGTGAATAAAAATAAATAAACTTAGAGATGCCGTAAGTTAATTAAAGATCACTCAGGCTGGTTTATAGCTAAAGCATAGGCCTCTGCCTAGAAGCTACCAAGGGTTTGCTTTCCTAAACACTGGGGCAACGAAGTAGAAAATAAGTAAACATAATAACATACAAATTTTTTTCCAATATGATGGGCATATGGCGTTCATAAGTTTGATCCATTCGGTAGCAGAATCGATGTCCAATGTAACACCCACCTGCTCTGGCCTCTCCGTGGNTCCTCAGCTTTCCCTGGAATTCCACGTGGGACTCAGGAATGCATTCAGTGGGAGACTAGGAGCAGACATGTTCATTCAGCCTTTATCAGTCCACGGGAGAACAGTTTAAATGGAAGACTGTGTAGAGAATTCTTCAGGAAGCAGCAGAACAGTGAGGAGCGTGAATGGAGAGCCCCTTCTGCTGCTTCTTTGCCATCTAACCAGCCGTCTAGTTTGATTTTCTGTCGTGTCTTGATTTAAAAATTAGACATTTTTTAAAAAGCATAGTCTAATTCTGTAGCCCACTGCCTCAAATGATCTCTGTAGCTGACGCTGCTGTGACCCCTGACTCACCTGCCTTCCCTTCCCAAGTGCTGGGGCCGCAGGTGTACCACCATGCTCAGCTAGCAGATAGAACTTGTAACATTATTGGCTGGAGAGAATGGCTCAGCGTTAAGAGCCGCCAACTGCTCTTCAGAGACCCAGGTTCGATTCACAGCACCCACATGGCATTAAGAACCGTCTTTAGATCTGACACCCTCTATCTGACCTCCACATCATGCCCATGACACGGGCAACACCTACATAGCATGAAGAAGGTACACTCAGACACATTTTTTAAAAATCACAGAAAAAAAAATTTTTTTTTTTTTTGTGTGTGTTTTATGTGTGTGCACATGCTTACATGCCACAGTGCATTGTGGGGCTCAGAGGACAGCTTGCAGGAAGCAGTTCTCTGTCGCCATGTGGATTGTGGGGATGGAACTCAGGTTGTTATACTTGGGGGCAGGTGCTATTTTTATCATTCAGTCATCGCACTGACCCTGATGAGTGAGCTTGCTTTTTAAATGTGTAATAGCGTATAGTGTCTGAGTGCCTGTTCGTGCACCCATCCGCGGCCAGTGCTCATGGAGTCGCATACAGAGGGTTGGGTTGTGACATCTTCTTGGAAACTAAACCAGGACGTTAATGAGATGGTTGTGTTAGCCACCACGTGGAGAACTGAGACCTGCTCAGTGTTCCGCGTGGCAGAAAGCCAGTACTTTACCTGTGTGTTGAGCCATCTCTTCCGCCCCCGTGACGGATTTTTGTGAGAGTCACTGGAGGAGTAGGGGATGCTGAGACGGGGTCTCACACACCCTCAGGACTGATTCCCCGCAAACTGGCTTGTGTAGCTGAGGAAACCTGCCTACGAGAAAAAAAAAAGCTGATGACGCCTCGATCTATATCAGGGTGGGTGCCGTTTCGACAGAGGACGAAATGACCTTGGCCTTCCCAACCCTCGGTCTCCACCCCAGTAAATTTTTCTCTGTACTTTTGAAATACCCCGCACTTGGAGGCCAGGCAGGTGGGTTTGTCATTTGGAACATTCTGACCGAATGGATCAAACTTATGAAGCCAATGCCATCATATTGACTCACACTTTGTCAGTTCGTAGCTGTTTACGATGTTACCGTCTTGCAGTGTTACGGCCGCCACCCTTGTAGCGCTCGGCCGAGTGCTCTGCTACCTTCGCTCATCAACCCAGCCCTAGTGATACTTCATTACCCGTTACGCTTCTCGTTTCTATTCTCTTTCTATCCTAGTGTCATGTGTGATGCCTGCTGCGCTGCTGTACCCCCCTGTAGCCTCCCTGGCATTGTGATAGTGCGGCCAGACGGTATCAAACCCCCCTGGAACTGGCCGTTGGTGGCTGTTGACTCCCTGGTATGGGATGCTGGACACCAACTCTGGGTCTTCTGCCGCACCGGCCGCCCTCTTTCCTGCTGAACCCTCATTTTAGTACCTAACTTGAGTTTTAGCATTTATTCTCCTTAGATGTCTTTCTTTAACCAGTTCATGATTAATATAGCAATTCTAATAGTGAAATAAACCCAATTCAAATAAGGCTGTGCAAAGACAGCACTATCTGTTATGACTGATTCCTGAGGCTTTTCACCTGAACTCTGCAACATGCTCATTCAAAAGTCACTTCAGGGGCTGGAGAGATGGCCTAGGCGGTTAAGAGCACCGACTGCGCTTACAGAAGACCCAGGTCAATCCCCCATCAGCAACCATCCAGGACTGCTGAAAACCATCCTGTACTCGCTAATTTACAGGACAAACTTCAGTTTCAGGGCAATCCAACACCCTCGTCTGACTTCTGTGGCATTGCACAACACAAATGTACTTATATTTGTGCAGGCAATGCAGTCATACTTATGTATATAATAATAATAAATAAGAAATAAATAAATAAATAAATAAAAAATATTTTTTTACAAAGTCCTTCAAGGTTGGTAACATGGTTTCATAACAGCAACGGTATGTGGTCTTGCAGAGGAATCTGGGTTATAATCCTACCCACCCTATATGGCAGGTTAACAACCATCCCTAAGTTCAGACCTCTGTGGGCATTACACGACATGGGTGCACTTACATGCAGGGAATACACAATAAAAAAAATAAAAGAGAAATTTTTTTTAAAAGTCACTTCATGCTGGGTATAGCCCATTTGTAGAGTGCTTTTTTAGCATGCGTAAAGCCCTGAGTGTGATCTCTAGAGCTGCATGACCTGGGTGAGATGGTGAAAGCCTCTAATCCTAGTACTGGAGGAGGTGCAGGCCCAGGAAGATCCGGGTTCAAGGCCAGCTTGGGCTAACATGCGACCCTGTCTCAAAAAGATAAATAAAAGAACCACACATACACAGGGAGAACAATGGTTTTTCTGAGTTAATATAGGAATCAAACTACAGGGGGGTCTGGATAGATGGCCTAGCCATTAAGATCACTGACTGCTCTTGAGAGAAGACCCGGGTTGCAATTCCCAGAACCCACATGGCAGCTAAGAACCATCTTTAACTCCAGTTTCCAGGGGAATCTGTGTCCGGCTTCTGGCCTCCGTGGCATTGCACACATGGCGACACCAACTACATGCAGACAATAACAAATAAAAAATTAGATTAAAAAAATTTTTTTTTTTAAAAAAAGAAGAAAAACTAACCATGGGAACCCTAAAATGAGAAACGTAGATGATATTATTGTGAAGAATATGATGTTGCTGGAAATCTTGAACCATCAATCTTCCAAAGCTGGTCTTAAATGTGAGTGTCCTATAACTAGCTGTTCTACTCTTTGGTATTAGTAAACAGAAAAGGCCACAGGTTCCAACAGCAAAGAATGCACACCCCTGTTCTGTGTGGCCTGTTTATGTCAGCCAAACCCCAGAAACTTAGCATAGTCCCATCAAAGTAAGCGTGTGCATCATGTAGTCGCACACTGGAATACTCTATGAGAGAATGAATGAAGTGCAACTACCTTTCTCAACGGGAACAACTCCTACATGCATGATGTTCATCAAGAGAAATGTGTCTGACCTGCCTGGGGGTTACCTGGGTGTGCTCATCCTGTGCAGACTTTGCTGGGGCTGAGGGGTGATGTAGCTCCAGGACACAGTGCTTGCTTCACACACAGCACCCTACTCTATCTGGAGCACCAGAAAAAAGGAAACAAATTCATCCACCTTACACTTAAGGACTGTGGTGCTCCTCTGTCGCTTCCTCCCCGTCCCTCCCCCCCTCCTTCCTTCTTTCCTTCTTTTTTCTTTTTTCTTCTTTTTTTTTTTTTTTTTTTTTTTTAGTTGGGAAGCTGGAATATCTAGAGCCGCAGAGGTAAGCCTTGAACTCTATATGTAGCTAGTATGTACCTTGAAGTCTCAGTCCTCTCACCTCAACCTCCAGAAATGAACATTGCTAAAAAAAGAGGGGGGGGTCGTGATACCACCGCTGGACTCTTCTTTCTAAGACCTTCATCATCACGCCCTTTGATAATAAGTTGGCAAGTAATGTGTTGAGATAAACGGGACGATTTAATCTTTTATATTATAGACTCAAGTAAAAATTTACTCCAGTGGCCGGCGTGGGGGCGCATGCAGGTTAATCCTAGCACTTGGAAGGACAGGAAAACCAGGCGGATCTTTATGTGAGTTCAAGGCCAACCTGGTCACAAAGGTGAGTTATTCCAGGACAGCTGGAAGCCTTGTAACAATGCGGATGACCCTGTCTCGAAAGACCAAATGAAAAAAAAAAAAAAGTTTACTCATGAAGTACGTCGTGATTCTGTTGAGGGGGGGGTCGAGAGTGACCGGTAGAATAGCCGGTGAAACTCATAAATTGGAAGTTTTTGACTCAGTCCTCTTCATCAAAAACTTGGGGTGGTTCTTCTCTTTGAGAGAATTTTTTTCTTTTGGGCGTTTTTTTTTTTTTTTTGGCTTTTAGAGACAGGGCTCCAGCTGTCCTGAAACTAACTACATAGTCCAGGCTAGCCCGGAACTCACTACATAGACCAGCCTGGCCTTGAAACTCACAAAGATCCACCTACCTCTGCCCGCCCAAGGGCTAGATTAAAGGCATGTCCACCGCGCGGCTCTTTCAGACGTTTTTAGACAGGGACTCCCTGTTGTAGCTTCAACTGGCCTGGAACCCATATGGCCTATAGAGACCAGCTGGCCTTGACAGCACAGAGATCCACTTGCCCTCTGCCTCCCCGAGTGCGGGAGTAAAGCCTAAAGGTGTTGTGCCACTGCACCCGCTGAAGGTCCTCGCTTTAAATAAGCTTTATATGTGGTAGGCCATGCTTTAAAGATATTTGGGCAATGTAAATTATCTACTTAATGTATGTTTTGGGCATTATAGATTATTCTTAGCTGGGCATAGTGATATATTCGTGTAATCTCAGTACTTTGGGAGGCCACGGGTGGGGAGGGGAAGAATTACCATAAGTTCAAGTCCAAGATGGGCTAACATATGAGAGCCCTTCCCAAAAGGAAAAAATAAAAAGTAAAAAAAAAAAAAAAAAAGAAACCCTGGCTCAAAAACACCATAAATAAATAAAATAAAAGGACCTTCAGGGAGCCTCCCTTGTCCAGACCTTTGTTATAAACCTTTGCACAAAGATAGACCAGACAACTCACTGTGCAGAAAGGCCTGGCCTCCATCTCACAGAAGATTGCTTGCCTCTCGCCTCCTGGAGGCTAGTATGAAAGTGTTAACCCAGTTCTTCTGGTGACCCTTTTAAGTGAATATTTTACAGCGTACTCCAAAGGCGAGAGGTGCTTTAACTACGAGTTACAGTTATGTGCTACAATTCTGCTTCTCTCCCCAACCCCTTCTTTTGTTTTGAGTTGTTGTTATTCTGTGAAGTACCGAATTTTGCACCCGTTTACGTGTGGTTGTTTGTTTTTGCAGAGCTTTTCACAGATGCTGCTGAGACAGAAAAAATGGCCCTGAGTCTGGAAGATTCAGAAGGAGTTTGTTTTGTTCCATCTTTTAGTGGATTGCAGTATTTCTTATTTTTTATTTATGTGATTTGATTTTTTATCGTTTCTTGATCTTTTTGAGCAGGGTCTTTCTGTAGTCCCAGCTGTTTTGGAACTTGCTATGTAGAATTGGCTTGTTTTGAACTCACAGAGATCACTACCTGCCTCTGCCATCCCCGGAGTTCGGGGACTAAGAAGGCAGAGTGCTACCACACCTGAATGGTTGCAGGTATTTTTTAAAAAGTTAATGGTCAGGCCGGGCATGGTGGTGCCCGCCTTGAATCCTAGTCATTTGGGAAGCAGAGGCAGTGGATCTTTGTTGAAGTCAAGGCCAGCAGCCTGGTCTACATAGTGAGTTTTAGGCCTGCTGGGGCTATAGGTAGACCGTGTCTCAAAAAGATTTTTGAAAAAAGACCAAAAAAAAAAAAAAAAGTTAATGGTCAAACAAAAAAAAATACAGAAAAAAAAAAAAAAAAGGTGGGGGGCTGGAGAGATGGATCAATTGTTAAGGTCCTGGCTGCTAGCACTTGGGCGGCAGAGGCAGGCGGATCTTTGTTGGAGTGGTCAAGGCCAGCCTGGTCTCAGAGGGAGCTCCCCAGGACGCTGGGGCTACAGGAGACCCTGTCGTGAAGAAAAGACCAAAAAAAAGAGTACTGGTGCTCTTTCAGAAACCGGGGGTCAAATCCCAGGCACCCATGTGGCAGCTAACAACACTATCCATAACTTCAGTTCTAGGGGATCCTGATGCCCAAGTCCGTCCTCTGTGAACTGGCGCACATCAATGCACTTACGTAATACAGGCAATACCCACACAACCTTTACTATATATATATATATATATAAATAATATATATATGATAGATATGTATATAACATATACATATATGAGTGTTTTGCAAAAGCTTAATGGCATTTCAAATAGTTTCTTCTCCTCAGACCCCAAATTTGTGTGTCTCTCATCTTTTTACCTGAAAAATTGGGGCATTGAATAGAATTAACATGAGGTGACATTCTAGGACTGGGAAGTTGTGGCCTGCTGCTTTGGGCCCAGCACTAACAGAAATATCATCTTCACAGGGCTGAGAGATGGCTCAGAAGGTTTAAGAGACACTGACGTGGCCTCTTGCAGAGGACCTGGGTTTATTCCCAGCACCCACATGGCGCTAATAACAATCTTTAAGCGAGGCTGTGGTGGTGCACAGCCTTAATTCCAGCACTCAAGAGAAGAGGCAAGGAAGCAGAATCTCTGTGAGTTCAAGTCCAGCCTGGTCTAACAGAGTGAGCTCCAAGCCGGCTGGGACTAATGGAGAGACCGTCTCGAAAAGACAAAAAAAAAAAAAAAAAAAAAAAAAAAAAAAGAATTCGAGAATTACTAGGCCAAGAGAAATATATTTTTAAAAATAAATTTATTTTTTTTTTTATTTTTTTTTGTGTATTCTGGAAATTACTGTCCCGCATGCAGGTTTGGTGCACCCGTGTTGTACAATTCCAGATCAAGAGTACAGAAGAAGGTGTCGGATTCCCTGGAACTGTGAGTTAACTACGTTTCTCAGCCACGCATGTGTGTGCTTGATGATGGACCCTGGTGTTCCTCTGCAAGAGCAGTCAGCCCGCTCTTCACCGCTAGGCCATCTCCTCCAGCCCCCACACTTAAAATTTTCTGGTTTAATCATAGAAAAAATATAACCAGGATTGGCGTATACAAAATGGCCACTTGGAGTGTATGTGGTCAGTTCTTTACCATTAGAGGAATTATCCAGCAAAGAATTAGGAAAATAGCTGATAACACACACACACACACACAGAGTTATATATTTGCCGAAATATTTGTAGACTTCATTAGCTTTTTTCAAAAACCAAGATTTTTAACATTATTATGAAGAATCGATTGGTTACTTTGCATTATTTAAAGCAAATCCGGTAAAAGGCCCAATTTTGAAATATGAAATAGTGCATTTAATTAAAAGAACTAGTGACCTTGCCTTTAGACTTAGAATGTTGATTACCAAGACCTTAGTAAAACTTTTTATTTTTTCCTTTTGGTCTTTTTCAGGACAGGGTCTCCCTTTAGCAACAACTGGCCTGGAACTCAAAATATATAGACCAGGTTGGCCCAGGCTGGCCTTGAACCCTAGAGATCCACCTGTCTCTGGCTAGCCACATTGCTGGATTAAAGGCCGTTCGCCACCCTGCCCGGCTTGGGAAGACTTTTAAGGTGTAGAGTTAGGAACAAAATTAACTTGGGGGAAAGCTTGTACCGGTCCCTTTAAACCTCCAATATGGATTGGGTTGGATGAGTGATGCTGGAGTTGTGTGCTTTCTGCGCTCCAGGAGCACCAGATGTTGGACTCCGCCCACCCATTAGGGAGGCTCATAAACTGCTTGGGCACATCTAGCTCCCAAGGGGATGGTTTCCGCACGTGGTCTTCTCTGGTCACCTGACTCACACACGAAGGCATACATAATTCAACGAAAAAAACAAAAAACCTTAAAAAAAAAAAGGCAGACCGTATATGAAGACACTTTTAATCCACACTTGGGAGGCAGAGAGCAGGTGAATCTCTATGAAATCGAGCCCAGCCTAGTCTATGTAACCTGAAAAATAACAAGCCTCCTGTAAGGGGTTTTTTTTTTTTTCCTTCGCCATTCTAAAAGATGAAAAATATTCCAGGCCTGGTGCATATCGGATGACCCCTCGGCAGAGAGCTTACCGGTCGTGCGCCTGAAGTCCGGGCGACCTGGAGTTATCGCCGCCCTGGGTGTGTGGCCCCCACCTGTACCCTTGACACCGGCGGGCCGGCTTGGGAGTTCCGGCCCACTGCTATGTCTGGCTAATGCCTGTCCCACCGTTCACGTCCAGCCTGGCCTGACCTGCGCCCGTTTCCCATTCACCCCCCTCACACGCCCACCCGCCCCCCCCACCCCACCCCCCCTTCCCCTGTGTTTTCGGGGAGGATCTGATGGACTCTCTGGGGTCAGATGTTTTCTCCAGGAAAGCTGGGCCAGGTTTTGCAAGGGAGGTTAGGCATTGACTAGAAGGGGTGGTGGGACATTGTCCAAGTCATGTGCCACCCTACCAGAGCTAGAAGGTACTTCTGGGGCCTGAGGCTCTCTCCCTGGCAGCACTAGCATGTCCCTGTGTCATGATCATACTTGTGTGTCAGAGTTGCTCCTTAGTCTTTCCTTGTCACATTAATGGCTGTGGCAGGATTTTTGTTCCCATATTACTTCTAGTCACGCACAGAAGGATACAGTCACAGGTTGAAGACACACTTCCAGCGCAGGATGATAGGCCCAGTAACTCCCCATGTTAGGAGGCGGTGCAAGCGTATAATTTGAATATCTTACAACATATTTGATTAGGTATGACAGAGAAACTTTAGGTATTTTTTGAAAACAGCTAATAGGCCAAGACGGTCTAGAACTTGCTAGAGACCAGGCTGAACTTGATCCTATAGACATCTACTTGACTCTGCTGCCCAAACACTGGGATTAAAGGTGTGCACTGCATGCCCTGGGATTTCTTCCAAATCTTAAATCTAACTATGTGCCGGGCGGGGGTGGCGCACGCCCTTTATCCCTAGCACTTGGGAGGCAGAGCCAGGCGATCTTGTGTGAGGTCAAGGCCAGCCTGGTCCTACATGTGAGTTCCAGGACAGCTGGGCTACGGAGACCCTGTCTCGAAAGCCAAAAAAAAAAAAAAAAAAAAAAAAAAAAAAAAAAAAATCTAAACTTTTCTCCTCAGCAAGCTACTCTAGATTTAATCGTTTTTAGGGGCTGTAGATATAGCCTTCATTAAGAGCACCGACTTCTCTTGCAGAGGACAGGGATTTCTATCCCCAGCACCCACATGGCAAGCTAATAACCGTCCTGGTAACTCCAATTCCAGGAGAACATCCAGTTCCAGGTGAATCTTAGACCCTCTCCTGACCGCCGAGGCATTTACGAACATTGTTCACAAACCGAACATGTGAGACAGTACACTCATACACATACAAAATAAAAGATAAAAATAAATTTTTTTGTGTGTGTGTGTGTGCAGGCGCACATGCATGTAAGTAAGCCCGGTGTGGTGGGGTATTTTTGTGAGTTCAAGCCAGCCTTTCTTACATAGTGAGTTCCAGGGAACAGCTGGGAACTACAGGGAGACCCTGTTCTCAAACGACCAAAAACAAAAAAAAATTTTTAAAAAAAAAAAAAAAATTTAAAAAAAAAATAAATCAATTGTTAGTAATAAACACGGTCCGTGGGCCACCCGGCCTTCTGTGGTTTTGCTTTCCATTTTTCCGCATTTCTACCCACTACCCCCCAGCTGGGCCTGGTAGGTGTGCATGCCTTCCTCCTCGCCCTTGGGAGGACAGCGGCAAGGCCGCTCTCATGAGTTCACGGCCAGCTGGTTTACAGCAGTGATCTCCAGCCAGCTGGGGACTCACGGGAGACCTGTCTCAAAGATACCAAAAAATAAAATAAAAGTAAGCTTTGCTTCTTTTCCTTTCTTAGTTTCTTTTTTGGCTGTAGGGATTTAACCCAGAGCCTCATGCATGCTAGGCCAGGGCTCTACCCTCTACCACTGAGCTGTGTTAGGTTATGGCGCGTACCCCCAAATGAATAAAGAGACCACAAGGATTTAGGCACTCAGGTAGGGGGTGGGGAAAGGGTGTTAAGCCGAAGTCCCTACAGGGCTTTTCTTTTTCTTTTGCGACCGAGAGTCTCCCTATAGCCCAAAGTGTCCTGGAACTCCACTCTGTAGTCCCAGGCTCCTAGGTTGGGGGGGGGGGGGGGGGGGTGGGGGGGGGGGGGGGGGGGGTGGGGGGGGTGAACTCACAGAGAAGTCACCGTGCCTCTGCCTCCTGAGTGCTATTATTAAGGGAAGTTTTCCGCAGGCCCAGCTTAAAAGACAGTTTTTAGCTGCTGTATGTGGTTCTTTGAATTTTAAACCTATCTCCTCTGCAAGAGCATCCCTTTCTCTTAACCACTGAGTCACTCTCCAGCCCCTCCAGCTGTTCAAAAGGTCAGAAGAATTCCCTAGCTATTCTGTGATGGCATAAGCAAAGGCAGGCTGCTAGGGCAAGTTCCTGGGTGCAGCTTTGAATGTCCTGCCATTTCTTTTCTTTTTTTTTTTTTTATAATGTGTATGCGTGTACTGTCGCCCGTAGGTAGGTGCCTGTGGTCATGCAGTGTGCGGAGGTCGGAAGAGGATTTCGAAGATTCCCCTGGAACTGGAGTTATAGAAAACGGTTCTATCTGCCATGTGGGTTCTGGTAAGTGAACCCAGGTCTCTGCAATAGCAGTTGGTGCTCTTAACCACGAGCCATCTCTCAGCCTCCCTCATTTCAAAATGGATTTCACGATCTTTGTGGAATTTCACAAAACCCCAAGCTGCACTCTGTCTATGCTTGGTTTTTTAAAATATATATTTACTCTATGCTTCAATCCCTTTTTTGGTGTGAGCTGAGATCCAGCTAACTCTGGGTTTAAATGTCACTCAATCTTGTTTAAAAAAAAAATTCGGTTTAAAAAGTTATCCTAAGACCAGCAATGTGGCACAATGTTTGTAATCCCGTAAAACAGGGGGAAGGTGGAAAAAACAGCATATAGAAAAATCAATCTCAAATTGAGGCCACCTGGGCTACGTGAGATCCTCTCAAAACAAATGTTTACCCTAAAATGTCACCAGGGCTCTTTGAAGTAGAACTAATTCAGAACTAATTCATCAGTTATCCTTTGCATGTGGGCTGTGCTATTTTTCTCATTCCTGGGAGATATAGTTTTGAACAGGAATAATGTTCCTCCTAGTCTCTTGACTTTGGCTCCCATTAAAAGACCCTGCGCGGTGCTTCCTTTATGTTTTGAAACCTTCCACCAGCAAATACCACCTTGTCCGAGCAATACTGGAGTCGATAGCTTTCAGGTAAAAACTGCCCTGAACTACCTCTGCTACCTTCATACTTTATTATTTCCTGTATTAATTTGTTGCCATCCTGAAATTTTCTTTTTGCGGGGAAAGGTGTTTTTTTTTCCCTAATGACTAATGAATTTGAGCCTGCACGGTATGTGAATGTAAATTAAAATCCATATAGCCAGTGCCCAGGGAGGCCAGAAAGGGGCATCAAATCCACTGGAAATGAGTTACATACAGACAGTTGTTAGCTGCCATTGGTGCTGGGGAATTCAAGACCCACCAGTCCTCTGGAAAGAATAACACATGTTCTTAAACACTGAGCCCACCACCATCTCTCCATTCTGTGAGGACTGAGTTGTAAGGGGCGAGACTAGAACCAACCCCAAACAACCAACACAAACAAAATAAGTTTAAAAATAACTAATCGCTTAAACATTATGGTTCAAATTTTGAATTTTTAAAGCTAGAGCCCTTATTTATGAGGGAACATTCAAACCAGAAACACTTCGTTATATCTAAAGCTGCAATAATAAGAATTGTTCTTTCTGCATATTCCCCTTGGTATTTGGACCATGGAACAAGTATAGTGTGTGGTTAATACTGATTTTCAGTATGACAGGACTTAGAGTCACAGGGAAAACAAGCCTGGGCATAGCTATGAGGGGAGTTGTACATTGTGTTTGGTGAGATGGAAGGACGCACCCTGGCTGTAGGCAGCTCTGCACACTGGCTGGGGTCTGGATTGAATACAAGGAGACCAGGAGTACAGTCCCAGCATGCACCTCTGTCTGCTTCCTGACTGTGTGTGCCCTACAACCAGCAGCCTCACACTCTGTCCCGTGCTCCGACTCCCACCCTGATTGACTGTGAAGCAAAACAAACCCTTCTTAAGTTTGTTTTTATCAGTTACTTTATGACAGTGATGAGAAAAGTAACTATAGGGTATTTATTGAGATTAAGAATAGAACCGTCACCGGGTGTGGTTGCGCGTGCCTCTAATCCCAGCACTGGAGAGGCAGAGGTAGGTGGATCTCTGTGAGTTCAAGGCCAGCCTGGTCTACTAGTGAACTCCAGGCCAATCAGAGATCCTGTCTCAAAAAAAAAAAAAACCCTGTCTCAAAAATACTAAAAACAAAAAATAATACTAAATAAATAAATAATAATATAAACTTTCGCACCAAGCCTGTTACATTTGCACCTATAATCCTGGAATGTCGGAGTATTTACCCGCCGAGGCGGCCCGGCCAGCCTTGCCTACTCCTCATTTCCAGGCGAGTACCGGCATGGGGAGACCCTGCTCACACAAATAAAATAATAAGTAACGTAAACAAAAGCCCAAAACAGACAATCAAACAAACTGTCATATATTCGGACTGATTCATGAATTATACAGATTTTGCTTACGTCCTTCTTTTATTTCTCAGCTGCTTTAATCCTAGCACACTTGGATGGCAGAGAACAGTCTGCTCTTTTGTGAGTTCAAGGCCAGCCGGGTCTACAATGTGATTTCCAAGACAGCTGGTCTACATGAGACACTGTCCTCGAAAATACCAAAAAAAAATTAACACACACACACACACACACACACACACACACACACACACAGGACAGACAGGGCAAAACTACAAAGACTAGCAGTGTATTTTGTGTTCCCTAGATGGACATTTTTTCAGTAGCTTTTCAGGGGTTACAGGATCTGGGTGACATTTTCTGGCATGCAAGGCTTCCAGACAGGGTGTTACCATTAGGAATTGAATTTCAAGGGGAAGAAATGACCAATCAAATGCTAGGATTAGAAAGAAATACGTGAAAACTCTGTATCATAGTGATTTTTGTTTATTTGACTAAATACCCTGACAAAACCAACTTGGGCCTGTTCTTGCATGGGCCCAGTACAGATAACTGAACAAGAAAGAATTGATTCTGGCTCACATCAAGGGAACAGTCCATCGTGCTGGGAAATCAAGGTTACAGGAGCTTAAAGCAGGTGGTGGCAGACCATCCACACTCAGGATCAGAGACCAACGTATGTCCAGCACCGCTCTGCTCCCTTCTAACACTTGTATAGTTCAAGATTCTCTCCAGACAAAGGTGTCACCTCCAGTGGGTGGGTCTTCCCACTGCGATAAACACCCATCAACATAGTCCCCCACAGGCATGCATGTCTTTTTCATGTTTGTAAATTCTAGCAGAGGCAGGCAGTTCTCTGTGAGTTCAAGGCCAACTGGGACTAAAGGAAAACCCTGTCTCAAAACAAAACAAAACAAAACCCTGGCTCAGTGGTAGAATACTTGCCTAGATGATCTGATACACACACACACATATATATAATATATACAGTCTACAATATGTATATGTATATATATATACAGTCTACAATATGTATATGTATATATATACATATATATATATGTGTGTGTGTATATATATATATATATACATATGAATGAATGACTTCCCTATCACTTTCAGATATCATGCATTTCTATGGTTTATCCCTATGTTATCAAACATAGGAAGGAGGAGCCACAGTATTTTAATTTAAATTGGCTCAATAAATAATAGATCAAAAGAGATATCGGTATAAACAGAAAACAAACTCATAAGCAGCTAAAGTTTTAAGAATTAAAAAATTAAAACACAAGGACTAGAGAGATGGCTTTAGCGGTTTAGAGTACTGACTGCTCTTGCAGAGGACCTGGGTTTAATTCCCAGAACCCACATGGCAGCTGACATACATCCATAACTCCAGTTCCAGGAGAATTCAACACCGTTCTCTGACTTCTGCAGGCCTTACAATACACAATTGCACTTTGTATACATGTAACCAATATACTCATACACATAAAATTAGAATGATAAATAAAATATTTTTTAAAAAATATTAAAGTACAAACCAAAAACCTCTTAATCATGAAATAACTTTTACTTAACTGGATGACTGGGAAAGATAAAAGCAAGATCAAACAAATAAGTAACTCATTTCATAGCAAATCACATTTTCTATTTTTCGGTCTTTTCAAGACAGAGTCTCCCTGTAGCCCCAGCTGGCCTGGAACTCACTCTGTAGACCAGGCTGGCCTTGAACTCACAAAGATCCGCTTGCCTCTGCCTCCCAAGTGTTACATTTTTAATTGATATAATTAGCTGCCCTATTTATATTTTCCAGATTTCAAGCAATGGTTATCATAGTGATATGTATATAAACATGCTTTCTCCTGAAAAGTCCTCAATGTGGAATAGGACCTTTACTTTTTGAATTATTGTAACAGAATGGAGAGCCACTTTGGGTGCTTTTCAGCAGTATCATAAAATGTAGTCTAAACAGGAGAATGCAAATTGCTTTTATAATGTTCAACATTTTTTTTTTTTTTTTTTGGTCTTTTTGAGACAGGGTCTCCCTGTAGTCCCAGCTGTCCTGGAACTCACTCTGTAGACCAGGCTGGCCTTGAACTCACAAAGATCTGCCTGCCTCTGCCTCCCAAGTGCTAGGATTAAAGGCGTGTGCCACCACGCCCGGCCCTAAAAAATTTATTTTTATTTTTTATTTTTGTATGTGTATGAGTGTACTGTCTACATGTAGGTTTGTGCACCTGTGTCGTGCAATGCCTCGGAGGTCAGAAGAGGGTCTCAGATTCCCCTGGAACTGGAGTTCTCCTGGAATTGGAGTTACAGACGGTTCTTAGCTGCCATCTGGGTGCTGGGGATCGAACCCTTGTCCTCTGCAAGAGCAGTCGGTGCTCTTAACTGCTAGGCTATCTCTCCAGCCCCTAAAACTGATTACTATATAGAGTAGCTTGCTGAGGATACAAGTTAGATTTAAGATTTGGAAGAAATCCCAGGCATGGTAGTGCACACCTTTAATCCCAGTGTTTGGGCAGCAGAGTCAAGTAGATGTCTATAGGATCAAGTTCAGCCTGGTCTACATAGCAAGTTCTAGACCAGCTGGGCCTATAGCTGTCTCAAAAAATACCTAAAGTTTCTGTGTCATACCTAATCAAATATGTTGTAAGATATTCAAATTATACGCTTGCACCGCCTCCTAACATGGGGAGTTACTGGGCCTATCATCCTGCGCTGGAAGTGTGTCTTCAACCTGTGACTGTATCCTTCTGTGCGTGACTAGAAGTAATATGGGAACAAAAATCCTGCCACAGCCATTAATGTGACAAGGAAAGACTAAGGAGCAACTCTGACACACAAGTATGATCATGACACAGGGACATGCTAGTGCTGCCAGGGAGAGAGCCTCAGGCCCCAGAAGTACCTTCTAGCTCTGGTAGGGTGGCACATGACTTGGACAATGTCCCACCACCACTTCTAGTCAATGCCTAACCTCCCTTCCAAAACCTGGCCCAGCTTTCCTGGAGAAAACATCTGACCCCAGAGAGTCCATCAGATCCTCCACGAAAACAGTTTAATTTTTTTGTTTTGTTTTTTTTTTTTGTCTTTTGATTTGGGGAATGGGAAAGGGTCTCATGCAGACCAAGCTGGACTTGAATTCACTACGCAGACAAGCATGGCCTGAACTCCAATTCCGGCCCGCAGTGTAAGGTTACAGGTGTGGGCCATCACACCCATTTCAGGCAGAACTCCAGGTTAAGCCCGGACTTCATGCGCACTACGGAAGCTCTCTGCCGAGCTGGATCCTGAATCACCAGGCCTGGAAATTTTTAACTTTAGAATGGGAAGAAAAAAAAAAAAACCCTTACAGGAGGCTTTGTTACTTTTTCAGGTTATATAGACTAGGCTGGGCTCGATTTCATAGAGATTCACCTGCCTCTGCCTCCCAAGTGTAGGATTAAAAGTGTGTTCTATCATACCTGGCTGCCTTTTTTTTTTAAGGTTTTTGTTTTTATTTCTGTGAATATGTATGCCTCTGTGTGTGAGTACAGGTGCCCAGAGAAGACAGTAGCGGACACCAGATCCCTGGAGCTAGAGTTCCAAGCAGTTATGAGCCTCCCTGACATGGGTGGTCGGAGTCAACTCTGGTTCTCTGGAAGAGCAGAAAGCACACAACCCAGCATCACCTCTCCAACCCATCCATATTGGAGGTTTAAAGGGACCGGTACAAGCTTTCCCCCAAGTTAATTTTGTTCCTAACTCTACACCTTAAAAGTCTTCCCAAGCCGGGCAGGGTGGCGCACGCCTTTAATCCCAGCACTTGGTAGGCAGAGACAGGTGGATCTCTATGAGTTCAAGGCCAGCAGGGACTACATAGCGAGTTCCAGGACAGCTGAGACTAAAGGGAGACCCTGTCTGAAAAAGACCAAAAGAAAAAAAAAAGTTTTCCTAAGTCTGTAACAACATTCTAAGTCAAAGGCAGGATCATAGTTCTTTTAATTAAATGCACTATTTCATATTTCAAAATTGGGCCTTTTACCGGATTTGCTTTAAATAATGCAAAGTAACCAATATTCTTCATAATAATTTTTAAAAATCTTGGTTTTTGAAAAAAGCTAATGAAGTCTACAAATATACTGCAAAATATATACTGTGTGTGTGTGTGTGTATCATGACATTATTTTTCTAATTCTTTGTGGTATAATTCCTCTAAGTAAAGAATGCCCACATACACTCACAAGTGGCCATTTTGTAACGCAATCCTTGGTTATATTTCTATGATAAACCAGACAATTTTTAAGTTGGGGGGGCTGGAGAGATGGCCTAGCGGTTAAGAGCGCTGACTGCTCTTGCAGAGGACCCAGGTTCCATCCCCAGCACCCACATGGTGGCTGAGAACCTTCTTTAACTCCAGTTCCAGGGGAATCCGACACCTTCTTCTGACCTCTGAGGCATTGCACAACACGGGTGCACAAACCTGCATGCAGACAGTACATTCATACACACAAAAAAATAAAAAAAAAATAAATTAAGTTACGGGGGATGGAGCCAACAGTAGGTGAAGCCGAATTCTTTTTTTTTTTTTTTTTTTTTTTTTTTTTNCCCCTTCTGCTGCTTCTTTGCCATCTAACCAGCCGTCTAGTTTGATTTTCTGTCGTGTCTTGATTTAAAAATTAGACATTTTTCTTAAAAAGCATAGTCTATTCTGTAGCCCAGCTAGCTCAAATGATCTCTGTAGGCTGATCGCTGCTGTGACCCCTGACTCACCTGCCTTCCCTTCCCAAGTGCTGGGGCCGCAGGTGTACCAACCATGCTCAGCTAGCAGATAGAACTTGTAACATTTATTGGGCTGGAGAGAATGCTCATAGCGTTTAAGAAGCGCCAACTGCTCTTCAGAGGACCCAGGTTCGATTCCAGCACCACATGGCAGCTAAGACACTCGTCTTTTATATCTGACACCCTCTTCTGACCTCACACATCCATGCCCATACACGGGCACACCTACCATACCATGAAGAAGTTGACACCTCAACACATTTTTTAAAAATCACAGAAAAAAAAA
This sequence comes from Rhizomys pruinosus, assembly GCA_009823505.1. Lineage (NCBI taxonomy): Eukaryota > Metazoa > Chordata > Mammalia > Rodentia > Spalacidae > Rhizomys > Rhizomys pruinosus. Next base: position 57,629 of record VZQC01002797.1, read on the forward strand.
TTTTTTTATTTTTTGGTGTTTTTGTGTGCACATGCTTACATTCCACAGTGCATTGTGGGGCTCGCAGAGTGACAGCTTGCAGGAGCTAGTCCTTCTTGTCAGCCATGTGGAATTGTGGGGATGGAACTCAGGTTGTTATACTTGGGGGCAGGGCCTTATTATTTATATCAGTCATCGCACTGACCTGATAGTGACTTTTTTTAAATGTGTAATCAGCGTATATCGTTCTGAGTGCCTGTTCGTGCACCCATCCGCAGTGCTCATGGAGCGCTACGAGGGTTGGGTTGGACATCTTCTTGGAAACTAACCGGACGTTATGAATGGTTGTTTAGCCAGATCGTGGTGAACTGAGAACTAGCTCAGTGCCCTGGCAAGAACAATAGCCCAGTACTTTACTGTGTGTGAGCCATCTTTCCAGCCCCCGTGACGTGATTTTTGTGAGAGTCACTTGGGGAGTAGGGGATGCTGAGACGGGGTCTCACACACCCAGACATCCCCCAAAGGCTGGTACTGGGAACCCCACAAAAAAACTGACCGTATACGGGCTGGTAGCCTGACGAGGACAACCTTGGCCTTCCCCAACCACTCTGTCTCACCCCAAGTAATATTTTTTCTACTGTAACTTTTGAAATATCCCAGCACTTGGGGGGCAGGCAGGTGGGTTTGTTCATTGGAACATTCGTTGTTGCCCCGAATGGATCAAACTTATGAAGCCAATGCCCTCATATTGGAAACAATTTGTCTTAGTATCGTAGTTTTACGATTTTACGTCTTGCGTGTTACGGAACGCACCCCTTGTAGTCGTACGGCCGAGTGCTCTTGCTACTTACGCTCATAAACCCAGCCTGAGTGATACTTACATTACTCGTTACGCTTCTCAGTTTATTTCTTTCTATCCTGAGTGTTCATTGTGTGTGCTGATGGAGCTGTGAACCCCTGTGCTACTGCGCATTGTTGATGGAGGGCCAGAAGGTATCAAACCCCCCTGGAACTGGCGTTGGTGGCTGTGAGCTACCTGGTATGGGGATGTTGTGACACCAACTCTGGGGTCTTCTGTAGACACGGGCCCTCTTTCTGCTGAAACCCTCATTTTAGTAGCACTAAACTTGAGTTTAGCCTTTATTCTCTTAGATGTCTTCTCTTTAACCAGTTCGGACATGATTAATATAGCAATTCTAATAGTGAAATAAACCCAATTCAAATAAGGCTGTGCAAAGACAGCACTATCTGTTATGACTGATTCCTGAGGCTTTTCACCTGAACTCTGCAACATGCTCATTCAAAAGTCACTTCAGGGGTGGAGAGATGGCCAAGCGCGTGTTCAAGAGCAGACTCCTTACAGAGGAGACCCGGGTCAATCCCCGCATCACACCATCCATGGACGTGCTGAAAACATCTGTACTCCAATTTACAGGAAAACAAACTCAGTTTCGGGCAATTCAACACCCTTCTCTGACTCTGCTGGTCATTGACATGACACAGGAATGTACTTAGATCTACTCGGCAACAGGTCATCACTAGTATATAATAATAAATATAATAAGAAATACAATAAATAAATAAATTAAAAAATTATTTTTTTAAAAGTCCTTCAGAGGTTGGTAACAATGGTTTCATTAACAGCAACCCGTATGTGGTCTTGCAGAGGAATCTGGGTTATAAGTCCTACCACCTATATGGCAGTGTTACCAACCAGTCCCTAAGTTCGAGACCTCTGTGGGCATACACGACATGGGTGCACTCACAAAAATGCAGGAAATATACCACAATAAAAAAAATAATAATAAGATAATTTTTTTTAATTAAGTCACTTCATGCTCGTGGTATAGCCCCAATTTGTAGAGTGCTTGGTTCTCGCATGCGTTAAAGCCCTGAGTTGTGGATCTCTAGAGCGCATGACCTGTGGTGAGATGGTGAAGCCTCTAATCTAGTACTGGGAGGAGGGCAGGCAGGAAGATCGGGTTAAAGGCCAGCTTGGGCGTACATGAGCGACACTGTCTCAAAAAGTAAAATAAAAGAACCAACATATCACAGGGCTAGCAATGTTTTTTCTGTAGTTAATATAGGAAATCAAACTACAGGGGCTGGTGGATGATGGCTCAGCTCATTACAGATCACGGGACGTGATCTTGCAGAGAAGGACCCGGGTTCAATTTCCCAGAAAACCCAGCATGGCAGCTAGAAGAACTGTCTTTAACTCCAGTTTCAGGGGAATCTGCTGTCCTGGCTTCTGGCTCTCGTGGGTTTGCAGCACATGCGACTTACAACTACATGCAGGTAGATATTACAAATAAAAATTAGATTAAACAAATTTTTTTTAAAAAAAAAGAAAAATAACCATGTGGAACACCAAACAATTGAGAACACGTTATGAGATATTATTGTGAAGTAAACTATGATGTTGTGGAATCTGCAAAAACATCAATCTTCCAAAAGCTGGTCTTAACTGTGAGTGTCCTATAACTAGCTGTTCTCTCTTTGGTATTAGTAACACGAAAAGGCCACATTGGTTCCCGAACACAAAGAATGCACCCCCTGTTCTGTGTGCGCCTGTTTACTGTCAGCCAAACCCCAGGAAACTTAGCATACGTACCCATCAAAGTACGCGTGTGCCATCATGTAGTCGCACACTGGCATACTCTATGAGAGGAATGAATGAAGTTTGCAACTACCTTTCTCAACGGGGAAAAACTCCTACATGCATGATGTTCATCAAGGAAAGTTGTCTGACCTGCTGGGGGTTAACCTGTGTGTGTCATCCTGTGCAGGACTTTGCTGGGGCTGCGGGGTGATGTAGCTCCAGGACACTGTGCTTGCTTCACTACACAGCACCCTACCTCTATTGGAGCACCAGAAAAAAGGAAAAACAAATTCCAATCCACCTTACAATTAAGCGACTGTGGTGCTCCTCTTCGTATCCTCCACCGTCCACTCCCCCCTCTCCTTCTTCTTTCCTTTTCTTTTCTTCTTTTCTTTTTTTTTTTTTTTTTTTTTTTTTAGGGGAAGCTGAATATCTATGAGCCGCAGAGAAGCCTTGAACCTATATGTAGCTAGGATGTACCTTGAAGTCTCAGTCCTCTCACCTCAACCTCCAGAAATGAACATTGTAAAGAGGGGGTCGTACACCTGACTCTTCTCTAGCTTATCATCCCCCTTATAATAGTCATAAGTGAGTAACGGAGATTTATTATTAAGCTAATAAAATTTACTCCAGTGGCCGGCGTGGGGAGCATGCATTTAATCCTAGCACTTGGGACAGGAAGGCAGGCGGATCTTTATGTGAGTTCAAGGCCAGGACTGGTCACAAGGTGAGTTACCAGGACAGTGGAAGCCTGACATGGTGAGACCCTGTCTCGAAAGGACAACAAAAATGAAAAAAAAAAAAAAGTTTGAGCTTGAAGTACGTGTGATTTGTTGAGTTGTGGTCAGAGTTGCACTCGGGAATTCCCGGTGTAACTCATAACGTTGGAAGTTTTTGCTCAGGTCCTCTTCATCAAAAAACCTGGGGTGGTTCTTCTCTTTGAGAGCAATTTTTTTCTTTTGGCGTCTTTTTTTTTTTTTTTGGTCTTTTAGAAGACAGGGCTCCGCTGTATGAATACTCATAGTAGGCTAGCCGGAACTCACTAGATAGACAGCCTGGCCTTGAAATCCACAAATGATTCCTACCCTACCTCCTGCCGTCCCAAGGGCTAGATTAAAGGCATGTGCCACCGCCTGGCTCTTTCAGACGTTTTTAGACAGGGACTCCCTGTTGTCGCTTTCAAGCTGGCCTGGAAACCCATATGGCCTATATAGACCAGCTGGCCTTGAACACCTAGAGATCCCTTGCCCTCTGCCTCCCGAGTGCTGGGAGTAAAGGGCCTAAGGTGTGTGCCACTGCACCCAGCTGAAGGTCCTCTTTAAATAAGCTTTATATGTGGTAGGCCATGCTTTACGATACTTGGGCAATGTATTATCTACTTATGTATGTTTTGGGCATTATAGATTATTCTTAGTCTGGGCCCATAGTGATATATTCGTGTAATCTCAGTACTTTGGGAGGCCACGGGTGGGGAGGGGAAGAATTACCATAAGTTCAAGTCCAAATGGGCTACACATATGATCTTCCCAAAAGGAAAAAATTAAAATATTTCGGGTAAGAAAAAAAAAGAGAACCCTGTCTCAAAAACACCCATATCAATAAATAAAATAAAAGGACCTTCAGGGAGCCTCCCTTGTCCAGACCTTTTTATAAACCTTTGCACAAAGATAGACCAGACAACTCACTGTGCCGGAAAGGGCCTGGCCTCCATCTCACCGAGATTGCTGTCTCTTGCCTCTGGAGGAGTAGAAAGTGTTACCCAGTTCTCTGGTGACCCTTTTAAGTGAATATTTTACAGCGTACTCCAAAGGCGAGAGGTGCTTTAACTACGAGTTACAGTTATGTGCTACAATTCTGCTTCTCTCCCCAACCCCTTCTTTTGTTTTGGTTGTTTTATTCTGTGAAGTGATTGCACCGTTAGTGTTTGTTTGTGCAGAGCTTTTTCCACAGATTGCTGCTGAGACAGAAAAAATGGCCCTGAGTCTGGAAGATTCAGAAGGAGTTTGTTTTGTTCCATTCTTTTAGTGGATTGACAGTATTTTTTCTTATTTTTTATTTATTGTGATTTGATTTATTTATGTTGTTATCTTTTTGAGCAGGGTCTTGTTGTAGCCCCAGCTCGGTCTTTGGTAACCATGTAGAATTGGCCTTGTTGAACTCACAGCAGATCACGCCTGCCTCTACCTATCCCGCGGATTCTGGGGACTAAGAAGCAGAGTGCTACACACACTGAATGTTGCAGGTATTTTTTTAAAAAGTTTAATGGTCATGGCCGGCAGGGTAGGTGCCGCCTTTAATTCCTAGCATTGTGAGGCAAGCAGTGAGGCAAGTGGATCTTTGTGAATGTCAAGGCCGCGCCTGGTCTTACAGTAGCTGAGTTCTAGGCCGCTGGGGCTAATAGGTAGACTCGTGTCAAAAGTTTGACCAAAAAGACAAAAAAAAAAAAAAAACGTTAATGGTCAAAAAATAAAAAAACAGTATAAAAAAAAAGGTGGGGCTGGAGAGCTGGATCAATTGGTTAAGGTACTGCTGCTAGCACTTGGGAGGCAGAGGAGGCGGCTCGTTTGGGACGTGTCAAGGCCAGCCTGGTCGTACAGAGGAGTTCCAGGACGGCTGGGGCTACAAGGAGACCCTGTCTGTGAAAAAGACCAAAAAATTAAAAGAGTACTTGGCTGCTCTTTCAGAAACCGGGTGGTCAAATACCCAGGCACCACATGTGGCAGCAAACCAACATACCATAACTTCAGGTTCTCAGGGGATCCTGTGCCCAAGTCTGTCCTCGTGGATTACTGCGCACCTCAAGTGCACGTACGTAATACAGGCATAACCCACACAACCACTTATATATATATTATATGATATAGTAATATCTATATATAGATAGATATTATATAACATATACTATATAGAGTGTTTGCAAAAGCTAATGGCATTTCCAAATAGTTTCTTCTCCTCAGACCCCAAATTTTGTGTCTCTCATCTTTTACCTGAAAAATTGGGGCATTGAATAGAATTAACATGAGGTGACATTCTAGGACTGGGAAGTTGTGGCCTGCTGCTTTGGCCCAGCACTAACAGAATTCAGCTTCACAGGGCTGCAGAGGATGGCTCATGAGTTATAAGAGACACTGACGTGCCTTTGCAGATGGACCTGGGGTTGTATTCCCAGCACCCACATGGCAGCTAATAACATCTTTAAGCGAGCTTGTGGTGGCACATGCCTTAATTCAGCACTCAGGAAGGCAGAGGAAGCAGAATCTCTTTTGTGAGTTCCAATGGGTCCGTGGCGTGGTCTACTTATGGTGAGCTCCAAGGCCGCTGGGATCTAAAGGGAGACACGTCTCGAAAAGACAACCATTCAGGTGTGGTAGCACATGCCTTTAGTCCCAGAACTCGGGAGGCAGAGGCAGGTAGATCTCTGTGAGTTCAAGGCCAGCCTGGTCTACATAGCAAGAGGCTGGGGCTACAGAAGACCCTGTCTCAAAAAGATCAAATAAATAAATAAATAAATAAATAAATAAATAAATAAATACCTGCAATCCACTAAAAGATGGAACAAAACAAACTCCTTCTGAATCTTCCAGACTCAGGGCCATTTTTTCTGTCTCAGCAGCATCTGTGAAAAGCTCTGCAAAAACAAACACATAAACAATAACAAAACTAAACAAAAAGAAGGGGTTGGGGAGAGAAGCAGAATTGTAGCACATAACTGTAACTCGTAGTTAAAGCACCTCTCGCCTTTGGAGTACGCTGTAAAATATTCACTTAAAAGGGTCACCAGAAACTGGGTACCTTTCATCCTAGCAGGAGGCAGAGGCAAGCAATCTCTGTGAGATGGAGGCCAGCCTTGTCTGCACAGTGAGTTGTCTGGTCTATCTTTGTGCAAAGGTTTATAAGAAAGGTCTGGACAAGGGAGGCTCCCTGAAGGTCCTTTTATTTTATTTATTTATTGGTGTTTTTGAGACAGGGTCTCCCTGTAGCCCAAGGAGAATACTTTTATTTTTTCCTTTTGAGGCAAGATCTCATTATGTAGCCCATATTGGCCTTGAACTTATGGTAATTCTTCCCCTCCCCACCCGTGGCCTCCCAAAGTACTGAGATTACACGAATATATCACTATGCCCAGCTAAGAATAATCTATAATGCCCAAAACATACATTAAGTAGATAATTTACATTGCCCAAATATCTTTAAAGCATGGCCTACCACATATAAAGCTTATTTAAAAAGACCTTCAGCTGGGTGCAGTGGCACACACCTTTAGCCTTTACTCCCAGCACTCGGGGAGGCAGAGGCAAGTGGATCTCTGTGAGTTCAAGGCCAGCCTGGTCTATATAGCCATATGGAGTTCCAGGCCAGTTGAAGCTACAACAGGGAGTCCCTGTCTCAAAAAGTCTGAAAGAGCCAGCGCGGTGGCACATGCCTTTAATCCTAGCACTTGGGAGGCAGAGGTAGGTGGATCTTTGTGAGTTCAAGTCCAGCCTGGTCTACAGAGTGAGTTCCAGGACAGCTGGGGCTACAGGGAGACCCTGTCTCTAAAAGACCAAAAAAAAGAAGGACCTCTGGTTGGCAGTTGCCTGAGTTAGCGTCCTAAATATCTAGAAAAACTTTTATTCTGGTTAAAAATCAACGAATAGGGCTGGAGAGATGGCCTAGCGGTTAAGAGCGCCGACCGCTCTTGCAGAGGACCCGGGTTCGATCCCCAGCATCCACATGGCGGCCGAGAACCGTCTGAAACTCCAATTCCAGGAGAACTCCAGTTCCAGGGGAATCTGACACCCTCTTCTGACCTCCGCAGCATTGCACTTCACGGGTGCACAAACTTGCATGCAGACAGTACATTCATAGACATACAGAAATAATAAATAAAATTAAAAAAAATCAATGAATATTCTAGGAAACATCGAAGCTGTACTTCGTGGTTGGCAGAGGCAGGCTGTGGGACTGGTCTACATAGTGAGTTCCTGGCCAGCTGGGGCTACAGGGAGATACTGTCTCAAAAAGAAAAAAAAA
>VZQC01002797.1:65245-97020 GCA_009823505.1 Rhizomys pruinosus
AAAAAAAAAAAAGAAGAAGAAAAGAAAAAGAAAGGAAAGAAGGAAGGAGGGGGGGAGGGACGGGGAGGAAGAAGAGGAGCACAAGTCTTAAGTGTAAGGTGGATGAATTTGTTTCCTTTTTTCTGGTGCTCCAGATAGAGTAGGGTGCTGTGTGTGAAGCAAGCACTGTGTCCTGGAGCTACATCACCCCTCAGCCCCAGCAAAGTCTGCACAGGATGAGCACACCCAGGTAACCCCCAGGCAGGTCAGACACATTTCTCTTGATGAACATCATGCATGTAGGAGTTGTTCCCGTTGAGAAAGGTAGTTGCACTTCATTCATTCTCTCATAGAGTATTCCAGTGTGCGACTACATGATGCACACGCTTACTTTGATGGGACTATGCTAAGTTTCTGGGGTTTGGCTGACATAAACAGGCCACACAGAACAGGGGTGTGCATTCTTTTCGGTGGAAATATGTGAGCTTTTCTGTTTACTAATACCAAAGAGTAGAACAGCTAGTTATAGGACACTCACATTTAAGACCAGCTTTGGAAGATTGATGGTTCAAGATTTCCAGCAACATCATATTCTTCACAATAATATCATCTACGTTTCTCATTTTAGTGGTTCCCATGGTAGTTTTTCTTTCTTTTTTTAAAATTTTTTAATTATTTTTTATGTGTACTGTCTGCATGTAGGTTGGTGCGCCCATGTCGTGCAATGCCACGGAGGCCAGAAGAGGACATCAGATTCCCCTGGAACTGGAGTTAAAGATGGTTCTTAGCTGCCATGTGGGTTCTGGGAATTGAACCTGGGTCTTCTCTGCAAGAGCAGTCAGTGATCTTAATGACTGAGCCATCTCCCCAGCCCCTGTAGTTTGATTTCCTATATTAACTACATGAAAAACATTGATATCCCTGTGTATGTAGTGGTTCTTTTATTTTATCTTTTTGAGACAGGGTCTCATGTAGCCCAAGCTGGCCTTGAACTCCTGATCTTCCTGCCTGCACCTCCCCAGTACTAGGATTAGAGGCTTTCACCATCTCACCCAGGTCATGCAGCTCTAGAGATCACACTCAGGGCTTTACGCATGCTAGACAAGCACTCTACAAATTGGGCTATATCCAGCCTGAAGTGACTTTTTAAAAAAAATTATCTTATTATTATTTTTTTTTATGTGTATTCCCTGCATGTAAGTGCACCCATGTCGTGTAATGCCCACAGAGGTCTGAACTTAGGGATGGTTGTTACCTGCCATATAGGTGGTAGGAATTAAACCCAGATCCTCTGCAAGACCACATACAGTGCTGTTACTGAACCATGTTACCAACCCTTGAAGTGACTTTTTAAAAAAATATTTTATTTATTTATTTATTTATTTATTTATTTATTTATTTATTTATTTGTATGAATGTACTGTCTGCATGTAGGTCTGTACACCCGTGTCATGCAATGCCGCGGAGGTCAGAAGAGGGTGTTGGATTGCCCTGGAACTGGAGTTCTCCTGTAATTGGAGTTACAGATGGTTTTCAGCCGCCATGTGGGTGCTGGGGATTGAACCCGGGTCCTCTGTAAGAGCAGTCAGTGCTTTTAACCGCTAGGCCATCTCTCCAGCCCCTGAAGTGACTTTTGAATGAGCATGTTGCAGAGTTCAGGTGAAAAGCCTCAGGAATCAGTCATAACAGATAGTGCTGTCTTTGCACAGCCTTATTTGAATTGGGTTTATTTCACTATTAGAATTGCTATATTAATCATGAACTGGTTAAAGAAAGACATCTAAGGAGAATAAATGCTAAAACTCAAGTTAGGTACTAAAATGAGGGTTCAGCAGGAAAGAGTGCTTCCTGTTCTTGCAGAAGACCCAGATTTGGTTCCCAGCACCCATACCAGGTAGCTCACAGCCACCAACTCCAGTTCCAGGGGTTTTGATACCTTCTGGCCTCCACACACAATGCAGGTATGCACATGGTGCACATCAGCTCATGCAGGAACACACATACACATGAATAAAATAAATAAACTTAGAATGCTTAAAGTTAATTAAGATCACTCAGGGCTGGGTTTATAGCTAAGTAGCATAGCACTCTGCCTAGAAGCTACAAGGGTTGCTTCCTAACACTGCAATAAGTAAAATAAGTAAACAGATAATAACTACAAATTTTATTCAATATGATGGCATTGGCTTCATAAGTTTGATCCATTCGGTCAGAATGTTCCAAATGACAAACCCACCTGCCTCTGCCTCCCAAGTGCTGGGTATTTCAAATTACATAGAAAAAATTTACTTGGGGTGGAGACAGAGGGTTGGGAAGCCAAGGTCATTCTCAGCTACACAGCCAGTTTGGGATCAGCCTGGGGTGTGTGAGACCCTGTCTCAGCATCCCCTACTCCCTCAAGTTGACTCTCACAAAAATCACGTCAAGGGGGCTGGAGAGATGGCTCAACAGTTAAAAGTACTGGCTTTTCTTCCAGAGGAACTGAGCTAGGTTCTCAGTCTCCACTTGGTGGCTAACAACCATTCATAACTCCAGTTCCAAGAGATCCAACACCCTCTTCTGACCTCCATGAGCACTGCGAGATGGGTGCACGTACAGGCACTCAGACAATATACGTATACACATTTAAAAAAATCACATCAGGGCCAGTGCGATGACTTGACTGATAAAAGCACCTGCCCCCAAGTATAACAACCTGAGTTCCATCCCCACAATCCACATGGCTGACAGAAAGAACCAGCTCCTGGCAAGCTGTCCTCTGAGCCCCACAATGCACTGTGGCATGTAAGCATGTGCACACACATAAATACACTAAAATTTTTTTTTCTGTGATTTTTAAAAAATGTGTATGAGTGTACTGTCTTCATGTAGGTAGGTGTGCCCGTGTCATGGAATGCTGTGGAGGTCAGAAGAGGGTGTCAGATTAAAGACGGTTCTTAGCTGCCATGTGGGTGCTGGGAATCGAACCTGGGTCCTCTGCAAGAGCAGTTGGCGCTCTTAACCGCTGAGCCATCTCTCCAGCCCAATAAATGTTACAAGTTCTATCTGCTAGCTGAGCATGGTGGTACACCTGCGGCCCCAGCACTTGGGAAGGGAAGGCAGGTGAGTCAGGGGTCACAGCAGCGTCAGCTACAGAGATCATTTGAGGCTAGCCTGGGCTACGAAAGACTATGCTTTTAAAAAATGTCTAATTTTTAAATCAAGACACGACAGAAAATCAAACTAGACGGCTGGTTAGATGGCAAAGAAGCAGCAGAAGGGGCTCTCCATTCACGCTCCTCACTGTTCTGCTGCTTCCTGAAGAATTCTCTACACAGTCTTCCATTTAAACTGTTCTCCCGTGGACTGATAAAGGCTGAATGAACATGTCTGCTCCTAGTCTCCCACTGAATGCATTCCTGAGTCCCACGTGGAATTCCAGGGAAAGCTGAGGACTCTGGGAAACAAGCTGGCAGAGGGTGAGAGGACACAAAGTGCCACCAGATTGCTGGGCCGCGTCCTGTTTCATTTTCTCTGGTGTCTCCTGGCCTAAACCCAGGCATAGTTTGAAACCTGAAACCTGAAACCCGATCTACACTGGCCTCAACTCCAAAGAGCTTCAGGAGCATCACAGTCCCCAAGTGGGGGGCAGGGGTGGGGTTCTCCAGGAGCATCACAGTCCCTGAGTGGAGGGCAGGGGTAGGTTCTCCAGGAGAATCACAGTCCTCTCGTGGAGGGCAGGGGCGTGGGAAGCCCCATCCTTGCTCTAGGATTTTCCCCCTCCTGCTCAACCTCCATGGCAACAGCAACTGCAACTCTGAATGAAGCCCAGGATACACTCGCCAGCCCAGGGGGAGCGAGATCGTCCAGGGGAGACAGCCGGTCCCCACCCAGGCAGTCGTACGGCTGCCAACACACATGGAGGAAGGCCTGACAAACACTCAGGATAAGGACTGGGGCGGTGGCTCAGTGGGTGACTGTGCAAGCTGAGGACCCCGACCTTCTGCCCACGTAAATCTAGGTGTGGCTTTACATGGCCATAACCGCAGCACTGGGAGCTCTCTGGCCAGCTAGCTTAGCTGAGCGGGAAGCTTCAGCTCTGTGAGACCTGTCCTAAAAGAGTAAGGCAGAGAGTGATAAGAGGAAGAAACCTGAAGTCTTTCTCTGGCCTCTGAACACACACACACACACACACACACACACACACACACACTGAAAAAGAAAAGGTGTTAAGCCACACACAGTGGCACATATCTTTTTTTTCCCCTTAAAGCATTCTGATTTCTTTTTTTTTTTTTTAACATTTTTTCTTTTATTCATTTTTATTTCATGTGTATTGTGCAATGCTTGAGGAAGACAGAAGAGGGTGTTAGATCCCCTGGAAATGGAATTATAGACAGTTGTTAGCTGCCATGTGGGTGGTGGGATTTGAACCTGGGTCCTCTGTAAGAACAACCAGTGCCCTCAACCACTGAGCCATCTCTCCAGCCTAGCACATATCTTTAATCCCAGCACTTGGAAAGTAGACTTGGATGGATTTCTGTGAATTTAAGGCCAGAGCACTCTACACAGTAAGTTCCAGGTCAGCCAGGGAAACTTAGGAAGATCCTACCTCAAAACAAAACAAAACAACCAAAATTGGTCTTTTTTGAGACAGGGTCTCCCTGCTGTAGTCCCAGCTGGCCTGGAACTCAGTATGGAGACCTGGCTCATCTTGAACTCACAGAGATCTGCCCACCTCTGCCTGGGATTGAAGGTGCACACCACCATGCCCAGCATCCACCATGCCCAGCATCTCCCTTTCCCCCTCAGCCTCCTGCCACTCGGGAGGAATTAGCAGCGGAAGGTGCTGGGCAGAGGAAGGCGAAACCACACGGCCTGGCCAGAGCCCAGGGAGATCTCTGAAAACAGGCATGATTCAGGAAAATGACTTCATAAACAGCATTTAAGGTCCTGGCCTCCCCACACCCCAGTGCTGCCCAGACAAGATGTGACCCTAATAATGAACCAGAGGCACTAAGATCTGATCTCTAGGCAGAACAGTGCCAAGATTGGCCAGTGGGTGGCACAAATGCACGACACAAACAGCAGCCAAAGAAGACCATGGGGGCTTGCGGTCCAACACATCCAGTTACTACTGCCTGCAAGAACAGCTTGAAATAGCCAAATCCTACAGGACTGAAACAAGAGTCTCATAGAATCCCGTTGTTGGAAATAGTTTACAACTGATGGTCTCAAGCAATTCCAAGAGAATAGGTGACAGACCCCAAGGTGTCACAGAAAAACTCTAAGACAGCTAACCCAGTCAGATCCCCTGGAACTGGAGTGAGGGACAGTAGTCAGCCACCACGTAGGTGCTGAGGACTGACCCCAGGTCCTCTGGAAGAACAGCCGGTGCGCTTAACCACTGGGCTATCTCTTCAGGTCCCATTTCTTTTTTTCTTAAAAAAAAAAAAACGGGGTCTCATGTAGCCTTAAGCTGGTCTCCAACTCATTGTAGCTGAAGGTGACTCTGAACTCCTCATCTTCAGGGCCTTCCCTTCCCACATGCTATAATTATCGGCATGCCCCAATAATGCATACATTTTTATGGCTTTTTGAGGTGTTGCAGCTCGAACCCATGGCCTCACTATTAGGGAAATGCTCGATTACCAACTACACTCCAAGCTTCTGTATTTTTTTTGTGTGTGTGTGTATGAATGTACTGTCTACATGTACATTTGTGCACCTGTGTCATGCAATGCTGCAGGGGTCAGAAGAGGGTGTTGGATTTCCCTGGAACTGGAGTTAAAGAGAGTTCTTAGCCGCCATGTGGGTGCTGGGAATTGAACCCGGGACCTCTGCAAGAGCAGTTGATGCTCTTAACTGCTGAGCCATGTCTCCAGCCCACTTCTGTATTTTTATTATCAGTTAAAAACAATAGGAAATTCTAATCTGAGTGTGGCAGTGCATGTGTGTAATCTCAGTACTTGGGAGACTGGGACAGGAAGAACACAAAACTACGCAACCACTCTGGGGGAGAGAGAGAGAGAGAGAGAGAGAGAGAGAGAGAGAGAGAGAGAGAGAGAGAGAGAGAGAGAGAGAGAGAGAGAGAGAGAGAGAAAGAAAGAGACACAGAGAGAGGTGAGGGGGACTCTTAAGCAAACAAAACAGAAAACTGTAAGACCACAGTCAACTTGGACCTGGAGACCCCTGGAAGTGTTCACCTTGGCATGTCCTACTCTCTGGGAACAAGGTCGCTGTAACCTTGCTTGGCCACTGTGAGAGAGAAGCACCCATGGCAACTGCCTACTTCCCTCCAAGGACCCCACACCCTATCTTCTACGTCTACTTCCCCTATGCACTTGTGCCCTACTGTCCACACACTACTGCCTACTTCCCTCCAAGGACCCCACACCCTATCTTCTGTGTCTACTTCCCCTATGCGCTTGTGCCCTACTGTCCACACACTACTGCCTACTTCCGTCTAAGGACCCCACACCCTATCTTCTGTGTCTACTTCCCCTATGCACTTGTGCCCTACTGTCCACACACTACTGCCTACTTCCCTCTAAGGACCCCACACCCTATCTTCTGTGTCTACTTCCCCTATGCGCTTGTGCCCTACTGTCCACACACTACTGCCTACTTCCCTCTAAGGACCCCACACCCTATCTTCTGTGTCTACTTCCCCTATGCACTTGTGTCCTACTGTCCACACACTACTGCCTACTTCCCTCCAAGGACCCCACACCCTATCTTCTACTACTTCCCCCTATGTGCTTGTGCCCTGCTGTCCACACGCTATTGCCTACTTTCTCGTGTATTAGTCACTTTTCTGTTGCTGTGATAAAACCACCATGACCAAGGGAACTTAAAAAAGGAAGTTTATTTGAGCTTATGATTGACAGTTCCAGGAAATTAGAGTCCATTGTGGTGGGAGGCATGGTGGCCGGGGCTGGAGCAGAAAGCTGAGGTTCACATCTTGCAATGAGTACAGGAAGTTAAGAGAGAGCGAGATTGGAGACTGCAAGGCTTGTTAAACTCACTAAGCCCACCCCCAATGATGAACTTCCTCCAGCATGGCCATAGCTTCTAAGACCTTTCAGAACAGTGCCACCAACTGGGAACAAAATGTCTGAATACTTAAAGCCTATGGGAGACACTCTCATTCAAACCACCACATCCCTTAAGAGTCTGCCAAAGCAGCCATACTATTGCTTCCCGTCTAAAATAAAACCTGAGTTATCTTTAATGGAGTTCTGAATATTTTCGTGTGCTGGAGTCTCCCCTCGAAAAGAACCTAGCAAAAATCAACACAAACTTCAAACAGAAAGAATTCGATGCTTAGATACATCATGCTAGAGCTGAAAGCCAACAAATAACAAAAACCATGAAAAGCATCCAGGCTACATACAAAAGGAGGCACAGACATTTAAATAACTGGACTGTGCATTTCTCAGCAGCAACCTTGAGACTAAAAGGTAGTAGAACAATACTCCATTTTAGTAAGTAATTGGCCGTACGAGGGATCAAGCCCAGGGCCTAGCACATGGCAGGGAAGTGCTCTGTCATTGAGCTGTCCCCTACCCCAGAACATCTTTTTTTTTTTTTTTTCTTTTTCAAGGCAGGGTGTCCCTTTAGTCCCAGCTGGCCTGGAGCTTACTCTGCAGACCAGGCTGGCCTTGAACTCATAGAGATCTGCCTGCATTTGCCTCCCTAGTGCTGGGATTAAAGGCATGTGCCACCACCCAGCCCAGAACATCTTTTAAATAATAAAAGAAAAAGAACTATCGTCCCAGAATTCTACCTCTAGCAAAAATAAACTGCAGAACAATGAAAAACAACAGGATCTCCAGTGAAAAGGAAGGAAGGAAGCTCAATAACAGTTTTAAAATGCATGCCGGGC
Organism: Rhizomys pruinosus; assembly: GCA_009823505.1. NCBI lineage: Eukaryota > Metazoa > Chordata > Mammalia > Rodentia > Spalacidae > Rhizomys > Rhizomys pruinosus. The sequence continues at coordinate 73,092 of VZQC01002797.1, forward strand.
ATGGTGGCATGCCTTTAATCCTAGCACTGGGAGGCAGAGGCAGGCGGATCTTTGTGAGTTCCAGGCGAGCCTGGTCTACGGAGTGAGCTCCAGGCCAGCGTGGGAACTAAAAGGGAGTACCACGTATCTCAAAAAAAGACAAAAAAAAAAAAAAAAAAAAAAAAAGTAAACGCCTAGCAGAGTGGCTCAGCTAGCAGAGGTCGATAGTCTAAGTTCAATTCTCAGATCATGAAAGATGGAGAATCAACTCCAGGAATTGTACTCTGACCTCTACATGTGTGTCTTGGCATATGCAAGCCCAAACATGTGCATGCATGCAAACATAAAATAAATAAATTAAACATAAATGATTTTAAAATGCAAAAGACAGAGAGAGAGAGAGAGAGTCCCAGCCCAGCTTCAGGTATGTATTTAGACTGTCTCAAACAAAACAAAACAAACAAAAAAGCAAAACAGGAACCATGAGGTAAACCACACACTGGATGCAAACATGAACTCAGCGTAGCTGGGATGAAGCTCAGGTGGGAAGCACTGGTCCAGCAGGCGTGAGCCTCGGGATCAATCCTCAGTACCACAGAACAGCCACCAAAAAACTGAAGGTGGGTCATCCATCTAAATGTAAAACATAAACTAAGACTTTGATTTGACAAACAACTCTTAGAAATACTGCTCCAAACACAGTCTATAAAACAAACGGGGGCTGGAGAGATGGCTCAGTGGTTAAGAGGACTGACTGCTCTTGCAGAGGTCCCAGGTTCAATCCCCAGCACCCACATGGAGGCTAAGAACAGTTTTTTAAGCGGGATGTGGTGGTGTACACCTTTAATCCTAGCACTCGGGAGGCAAAGGCGGGCAGATCTCTGTAAGTTCAAGGCCAGCCTGCTCTACAGAGTTCCAGGACAGCTTGGGCTATAGGGAGACCCTGTCTCAAAAACAAAGCAAACAAACAACAAAAAACTGATAGATGGGATGTCACCAAAATGTTGAGGGCAGCAGCTCACGCCTGTAGTCTCAGTGCTTAGGAAGCAGAGGCATGAGGGCCAAGGGCACAAGGTCCTCTCAGCTCCACAGCAAGACCTGCCTGGGCTACACAAGACCCTGTCTCATAAACAAAAACAAAGCCAAAAAACCCAAGCACAACAACAACAACAACAACAACAACCAGGGCAGGGGTCGAGAAGACTGCCCAGAGGCTAAGAAGTTCTTATGATGGAAGTGTGGGGTCCCAAGGTCAAATTCCCAAAGCCCATTAATCAGTCACTCTTTGACAAAGCAACCTCATTTCTGTAAAGTTATTCTTGAGACAACCCTTCAACAACATGAAATGATCCATACGTATATTCAATATAGCACCATCTGTATTTCAAATACTAGAAACTGCTCAAAGGCCCAAATATAGGACATCCCGTGACCCCCATGCATCACAGCACCGTGAAAAGGATGGTGTCTGCATGGTGACAGGACAGAACTCCCAGAACAAATTCAAGTATAGGACATCCTGTGACCCCCACTGCATCACAGCACTGTGAAAAGGATGGTGTCTGCAGAGTGACAGGACAGAACTAGAACAAATTCAAATGAAAAGACAAAGAACACATGTAGGACACTGCACCTGCGTAGGAAGGAGAGGACAGGCTGAATTTGCATCTGGCTTTATTTTACTTTTTTTTTTTTTTTGTCTTTTCGAGACAGGGTCTCCCTGTAGCCCCAGCTGGCCTGGAACTTGCTCTGTAGACCAGGCTGGCCTTGAACTCACAAAGATCCACCTACCTCTGCCTCCCAAGTGCTAGGATTAAAGGCGTGCGCCACCACGCCCGGCTATTTTCCTTTAACTTAAAAAAAAAATCATACATATGAGTGTTCTGCCAGTGTGAAGGGAAGTGCGCATGTGTGTGCAAGCCCACAAAGACCAGAAGAGGGCATCACATCCCCTGCAACAGGAGTTGGAGATATTGTACCCACCATGTGGGGGCTGGGAACCAAACCTAGTCCTTTGCAAGTGCTCTGAACCGCTGAGCCACCTCTCCAAAAGAAATAGGCAGGATAAAAAAAATAGTTAAGTGAATATTTCCAAGAGCGGGTGACAAAATGAAGGGGCGGAGGAAACCAGCTTGGCTGTCACAGCTCTGCTTCTGAGAAGCATGCTAAAGTTCTACATGTAAGAAGTAAAACGATCCTGGCATGGTGGAGTACGCCTGTAGGCCTGGTACTCTGGAGGCTGAACTAAGAGGTTTCAATGCCAGGCTGGGCTACAGAGTAAATTCCAGACTAGCCTAAACTACACAGCAAGACCCTGTCTCTAAAATCCAAGAAAATAATTAAAAAGTAACTCATGATATTTATTTATGCATGTATTTATCTCGGCAGGGTCTTTAATGCAAGCTGACCTGGAGCGCACTCTGCAGCTCAGGCCGGCCTTGCACTCCCTCCCACCTCTGCTTCTCATAAAAGCAAAACAAACAGAACTCCTCTAATGAGGTGGACCTGACCTCTCTTGGGAAGGAACCAGAGAGAAGGGACCGTTTATTCTAGTAAACAGTTTTGAATGTGTGCTTACAAGGAAGTCTACTGGGTATTGCTTGAGGCAGGAAGACCTGACAAGGAAGAGCAATTAAAGTCTCCCAGACCTTTGTTAACATGGGAGCCCTCAGAGCTGAGACCCGCAAGGCCACGCTTGCCTTGCTCACCCTCCTACAATGATCCTCTGAGCTTGGACCACTCCTTGACCAAAGACCCCACACATCTGCCCAAGCATCCGATTCTTTTCTTCTGCCTTCAGCTAACCACACTCCTTCAAAGAAGCTTTCCATCCTCCCAGTAGAAAGGGCTCCCTGACTGTGCGCTGCCTCTATCTCAGTGAACACTGACATATATGCATGAAGTAATTATTTGTAAATATATGTGTGCAGTTCTTTTTAAATCTTTCATTTTCACAATGGTTTAAACTCGGGACGCTGAACACGGAAGGGGCACTCTACCGCTGTACGGTGTCCCCAGCTTTTTATTTGTTGTTTACATGCTAACTCATGTATTATGGCCTAGTACTCCTTCAGAAGCCTCCAGCATGCCAGAATTACAGGTGTGCTTCTCCACACTCAGGTCACTTTTTTCTTTTCTTTTTTTTTTTTTTTTTTTTTTTTTTTTTTTTTTGAAAGGATCTCCCCTTTTTCCCCGCTGGCCTGGGGCTCCCTATTTAGACCAGGCTGGCCTTGAACTCACAGGGATCCGCCTGCCTCTGCCTCCCGAGTGCTGGAATTAAAGGCGTGCGCCACCACACCCGGCGCCATTGGCTTTATAACTTTAATAATTTACAAAATGTGCCATTATCAAAATATTAGGACTCCACGTAAGGGAAAACATAGGGAAATGAATATTCATTAATCGATTTTTTTTGTTTATACAATATGAAATGTATTCTATATCAGGGCACACACAGAGTAATTTTTGGTCTTTTTATAACCACAAATTTTCTAGCAAGCTTATAACAAAAAGAAAAATTCTTTAAAAACCTCTCCGATTTTAGAAAATTGAGTATCTTCAAGTGGAAATTGCATGATCAGAATCTTCAAAGAACTTGGTCGTCCAAACAACTTAAGCTAAATTGATACGTTAGAACATGTACTATCCGATCAGGANTTCTCCCCTTCCTCTCTCCCCCTCTCCCCCTCTCTACCTCCTTACCACACTAATTTCCCTTAGTCCCTACAAGAATAAACCTCCCACACCCCTATCCCCGTGTGGCCCTGTGTGGGCCTTTGTGGTTGTGGTGGGCCCCCCAGCCCCCCATGGTTGCCTGTGTGGACCCAGAGCTTTTGTTGTGGCCCTGTGTGGTGTTGTTGGTTGGGCCCCAGCCTTTCATGGAGAAAAACATCTGACCCCAGAGACAGAGAGTCCATCCAGATTACTCCCGCAACAGTTAATTTTTTTTTTTTTTTAATTTTGTTTTGTTTTTTTTTTTGTCCTTTGATTGGGGAATGGGACAAAGGTCTTTGCAGACCAAGCTGGACTTGAATCACTACGCCAGACAAGCATGCCTTGAACTTTCAAATTTCCGGCCCGCAGTGTTATGTAATGGTTACAGGTGTCGGGCCATCACTCAACCCATTTCAGGGGCAGAACTCCAGGTTAAGACTGGACTTCATGCGATTACGGAGCTCTTGCCGAGATGGTCCTGAACCTCACCCAGGCTGAAATTTTAACGTTGAATGGGAAGAAGAAAAAAAAAAAATAATACCCTACAGAGGCTTTGTTACTTTGTCAGGTTATGTAGACTAGGCTGGGCTCGATTTCATAGAGATTCACTGCCTCTGCCTCCCAAGTGTAGGATTAAAAGTGTGTTCTATTCATAATGGCTGAATTTTTTTTTTTTTAAGGTCTTGTTTTTTTATTTTCTGTGAATATTGTCTGCCTCTGTGTGTGAGTTACAGGCTGGGCCAGAGAAAGACAGTAGCGGACACCAGCATCCCTGAGCTGGAGTTCCAAGCAGTTATGAGCCTCCCTGACATGGGTGGTCGGAGTCAAACTCTGGTTCTCGTGGAAGAGCAGAAAGCACACATACCAGCATCACCTCTCCACCCATCCATATTGGAGGTTTAAAGGGACCGGTACAAGCTTTCCCCCAAGTTAATTTTGTTCCTAACTCTACACCTTAAAAGTCTTCCCAAGCCGGGCAGGGTGGCGCAGCCTTTGTAAAGCAGCTTGGTGTCGCGAGTAACAGGTGGATCTCTATGAGTGCAAGCCCAGCCTGGGATACTACATAGCAGCAGTTCCAGGACAGTGAGACCTAAAGGGAGGGACCCTGTCTGAAAAAAGACAAAAGAAATAAAAAAAGTTTCCTAAGTCTGTACAACAACATGCTAGTCATAAGGCTTAGGATCATAGTTCTTTTCTAATATGCACATTTAAATTTTGAAAAATTGGGCCTTTTACCGGATTTGCTTTAAATAATGCAAAGTAACCAATATTCTTCATAATAATTTTTTAAAAACTTGGTTTTTGAAAAAAAGCTAATGCATGAAGTCTACAAATATACTGGCAAAATATATATGTGTGTGTGTGTGTGTATCATTGAACTAATTTCTCTTAATTCTTGTGGTATAATTCCTCTAAGTAAAGAATGCCCACATACACTCACAAGTGGCCATTTTGTAACGCAATCCTTGGTTATATTTCTATGATAAACCAGACAATTTTAATGGTTGGGGGGGATGGAGAGATGCCTAGCGGTTTAAGAGCGCGACTGCTATTGAGAGGACCCAGGTCCATCCCCAGAACCACATGGTGGCTGAGAAGGAACCTTCTTTACACTCCAGTTCCAGGGGAATCCCCTGTACACCTTCTTTCGAACTCTGGGCATTGCACACAAGGGTGCACAAAACCTGCATGCAGACAGTTACATTCACTAACACACAAAAAAATAAAAAAAAAAAAATAAATAAGTTTAGTTACGGGGGGATGGAGCCACCAGTATGGTGAAGCCGAATTTTCTTTTTTTTTTTTTTTTTTTTTTGTCTTTTCGAGGACAGGGTCTCCCCTTCGTCCACGCTGGCTTGGAGCTCTATGTATAACCATGCTGGACTTGAACTCACAGGAGATCGCTTGCCTCTGCCTCCTGAGTGCTGGAATTAAAGCATGTGCCACCACAGCTCGCTAAAGATGGTTATAGCTGCCATGTGGGTGCCGGGAATCCAATCCAGGTCCTTCTTCTGCCAGAGCAGTCAGTGTCCTTAAATACTGAGCCCTTGCCGCCCGTGAAGCTGAATTCCGTTAGTGTGGGGCCAAAGCAGCGGCCCACAAACCTTCCCCGTTCTAGAATGTCACCTCATGTTCCTTCTATTAAATTGCCCCAATTTTCATGGTTAAAACCAGAGTGAGAGCACACAAAATTTGGGGTCTTTGCAGGCAGAAAACTATTGAATGCATTTAGCTTTTCCAATAAACACTTCATGTATATGTATAGGTATATATATAATATATATAACTTATATAGACATATATATTATTCATAGTAAAGGTGTGTTTGTTATGCCTGTATTGTAAGTAAGGGTACTTGGTGTGCGCAGTCTCCCACAGAGGACAGGGACTTGGATAGGATCACCCTAACAACTGATGTTATGGATGGTTGTTTTAAGAGCCACAACTGGGTGCTGGTATTTGAACCCAGTCTTTCTGAAGAGCAGCCAGTACTCTTTTTTTTGGTCTTTTTCAAGACAGGTTTTTTTTTTTTTTAGCCCCAGCTGTCCTCGAGCTCACTCTGAGACCAGGCTGGCCTTGAACTCACTAAGATTCCGCCTCCTTCTTCTGCCTCCCAAGTGTGCTAGCAGCAGTACTCTTAACCAATGATCCACTCTCCAGCCCCAAGTACCATTAACCTCTTTTTTTTTGGACCATTAACTTTTTTTTTTTTTATTTGGTCCTTTCGAGACAGAGTTCTTCCCTTGTAGCTCCAGCTGTTCCTGGAACTCGGCTGGTAGACCAGGCTGGCCTTGAATTCACACAGAGCCACCCGCTCTCTGCACTCCACAGTCCGCACTAGCGCCCACCCGCCGCCATACAGCCGCAGGGCACCACCCCATGCCCGGCTGACCATCAACTTTTAAAACATACATGCAATCCATTTCAGGTGTTTGGTGTTAGCTGGTTTTTTTAGCACATGCCTTTAGTCCCAGAACACTCGGGGAGGGTCAGATTGTTTGTTTTGGCAGGTGGATCTCTGTGAGTGAAGTGGTGCAAGGCCAGCCTGGTCTACATAGCAAGAGGTGGAGCTACAGAAGACCTGTTCCTCCAAAGATCAAATAAGATAAAGAAATAAATAAACAATAAAAAAATAAATACCTGCAACACTAAAAGATGGCACCAAAACAAAATCCTTCTGAATCCTTCCAGTACTCAGGGCATTTTTTATTTCCTACGACAGCAGCATCTGTGAAAAAGCTCTGCAAACCAAACACATATAAACAATAACAAAATAAACAAAAAGAAGGGGTTGGGGAGATAGCAGGGAATTTGTAGCACATAACTGTAAATCGTAGTTAAAGCACCTCTAGCCTTTGGTAGTACCGCTGTAAAATATTCACGTTAAAAGGGACCATGAAACTGGTTTACCCTTCACTCCTAGCAGGATGGCAGAGGCAACGCTAAATCTCTGTGAGATGCGAGGCCAGCCTTGTCGCCACAGTCGAGTTGTTATGGTCTTATCTGTTGGCAAAGTTTTATAAGAAAGGTTCCTGGACAAGGGAGGCTACACTTGAAGGTCATTTTATTTTATTAATTTATTTGTTGTTTTTTTGAGAACAGGGTCTCCCTGTAGCCCAAGGTAGAGAATACTTTTATTTTCCTTTTGGAGGAAAGATTCTTATTATGTTAGCACCATATATAGGGGCTCTTGCATACTAATGGGAAGGCTTTCCTAATACCCACCCGTGGCCTCCCAAAGTACTGAGATTACACGAATATATCACTATGCCCAGCTAAGAATAATCTATAATGCCCAAAACATACATTAAGTAGATAATTTACATTGCCCAAATATCTTTAAAGCATGGCCTACCACATATAAAGCTTATTTAAAAAGACCTTCAGCTGGGTGCAGTGGCACACACCTCTTAGTCCCTTCACTCCCAGCAATCGGGGGGTGGCACAAGTGGATCTCTGTGAGTTCAAGGCCATGCCTGGTCTATTATAGCATTGGAGAGGTCTCAGGCCAGTTGAAGTACAACATGGAGCTTCCCTGTATCACAAATGGACTGAAACACGAGCCGCGCTGGTGGTGGCACATACATTTAATCTAGCACTGGGAGGCAGAGGGTAGGTGGATCTTTGTGAGTTCAAGTCCAGCCTGGTCTACAGAGTGAGTTCCAGGACAGCTGGGGCTACAGGGAGACCCTGTCTCTAAAAGACAAAAAAAAAAAAAAGACCAAAAGAAAAAAATTCTCTCAAAGAGAAGAACCACCCCAAGTTTTTGATGAAGAGGACTGAGTCAAAAACTTCCAATTTAATGAGTTCTCAAAGGGAATATTCTAAAGGTCAATCTTAGAAACAAACTCAAAAAGAATCAAGACTTAATTCACTGAGTAAACTTTTTTTTTTTTTTGGTCTTTTTTGAGACAGGATCTCCCTTTAGTCCCAGCTGGCCTGGAGCTCACTATGTAGACCAGGCTGGCCTTGAACTCACAGAGATCCACCTGCCTCTGCCTCCTTGAGTGCTGGGATTAAAGGTGTGCACTACTATGCCCCGTCTCACTTACTTTTTTTTTTTGGTCTTTTTGAGACAGGGTCTCCCTGTAGTTCCGGCTGTCCTGGACCTCACTTTGCAGACCAGGCTGGCCTTGAACTCACAGAGTTAGGGTTAGAGATCCACCTGCCTCTGCCTCTGAAGTGCTGGGATTAAAAGTGTGCGCTACCACGCCCAGCCTCACTTACTTTCTTAAGACAAGGTGTTGCTAACTGCCTAGGCTGGCCTGGAGCTTCTAGACAATAATCCTCCTGTCTCAGAAGCTGGGCCCGAAGGTACATACCACTGTACCCACTTTTTACAATATTTTGGTTGTTTTTGTCTTTTGAGACAGGGTCTCCCTGTGGCTCCAGCTGGCCTTGAACTCACTCTGGAGATCAGTCTGGCCTTCAACTCAGAGATCTGCCTGCCTCTGCCTCCTGAGTGCTGGGATTAAAGGCTTGTTCCACCATACCTTTATTATTTTTACTTTATGATTTTTACTTTATGTGTATGACTGTATTGCCTGCATGTGTGTCAGTGCACCTGTGATGGGCAATTCCCATGGAGGTGAGAAGAGGGGGTCGGATTCCCTGGAACTGGAGTTACAAGCAGTTGTTAGCCAACAAGTGGGTGCTAGGATTTGAACCAGGTTCTCTGCCAAGAACAGTCAGTGCTCTTAATGGCTGAGCCATCTCTCCAGCCCCAACTTTCTTTCTTTATGTTTTTTTTTCCTTTGTTTTGGGGTATATATGTACTACAGTGCCTGTGTGGAGGTCAAAGGACAGCCTGCTTAAATCAGTTCTCTTCTTCCACTGGATAGGCTCTAGAGATGGAGATTAATCTTCAGTGTTGGCCACAAGCACCTTTACCCCTCACCCATTTCTGCTGGTTCTCCTAGATTTTTTTTTCTTCTTGAGACAGGGTCTCCCTGTAGCCCCAGCTGTCCTGTGCTCACTATGTAGACCAGGCCAGCCTTCCTTCTGAGTGCTGGGATTACAGAGTGCTGGGGTCACAGGCGTATGCCACCACACCTGGCTCAGACCATTTTATTTTATTTTTTTGTCTTTTTGAGACAGGGTCTCCCTGTAGCCCCAGCTGTCCTGGAACTCACTCTGTAGACCAGGCTGGCCTTGAACTCACAAAGATCTGCCTGTCTCTGAGACCATTTTTTTTTTTAAGATACTGTGTCTAGGCAAAGAAACAGACTTAAGGAAAATACCTCAGTGAGAAAAAGCTCTGAAATAAGCTGGTTTTTATTGATAAGTAATTGCATGTGTATAATGCAGGTTACAGCCTCAAAGAGAAGGGGGTAGGGAGAGATGTAGCTTGTGGTAGAGTAACAGCCCAGCATGCACCAGGCCCTGGGTTTGATCCCAGAGAGAGGAAAAAAAAGAGAAAAAAAAAATCACCTGGCAGAAATGGTTTCTGCAATGAACTATTTTTTCTTTAAATAAATCAGCTTAGTTTAACAGCAGTCACAGCCTACATCAGACCTTAATCATGAATGATTAATAATCACTATTAATAGTCTGGTATTTGCAAAAAAAAATTTAAGGCTGGGCGTGGTGGTACATGCCTTTAATCCCAGCACTTGGGAGGGAGAGGCAGGTGGATCTCTGTGAGTTCAAGGCCAGCCTGGTTTACATAGTGAGTACTGGAACTAAAGGGAGAACCTGTCTCAAAAATGCCATGCAAAAAACCAAAAACAAAAAAGTCTGTATATATTTCACACGTCTCATGCATAAAATATGGTTTTATAATATGCAAGCTTTTCATTATTCATAATGGTCAAAAGACAGAAAACAGTGGCTGCTAGCAAGATGTACGTGGTGCAGGAGGGGAAGTGAGAGCCGGGGACTCCAGATGAAGGCACTTCCCACCGAGCTTAATCCGGAGAGAACCAGCTCCCGTGGGCTGCCTCCTGACCTCGACCATGTTCACTCACACCCCACAGAAACACGTAAGCAAAGAGAACTGACTCCCACGAGATGTCCCCGACCTCCATTCACACGCCATGGCATTCCTGCCAAAAATAAATAGAAATAATAACTAAAAATTAAAAGAAGCCAGGCTTGGTTGGCACATGCTTTAGTCCAGCACTGGTCTACATCAAGTTCCCGAGAGCCTGGCTATATGGAGACCCTTTCTACAATAAATAAATAAATAAAAAATAAAAAATAAATAATAAATAAAGTAACCACAATCACATGACCCGGAACACACAATGTTCAGAATAAGCAATCCATAGCTACAGATGTAGAAAGATGGTAGTAACTTAGCACCAGGAGTAGAAGGAATGGGAGGTCGGGGGTGAAAGGGAGTGTGCTTCCTTTAGGAGCCAAAAACCCTGTTTGGTAGGGTGTGTTGTTCTAGTTAGCTTTCAATTGCTGTGACATAAATACTCTGACCAATACCAACTTGGGGAGGAAAGGGTTATTCCTTTTATCTCCTGGGTCACAGTTCAGCACTGAGAGAGCCCAAGGTCAGAGGCCTGGAGGCAGAGCTGAAGCACAGGCCATGGAGGAATGTGCTTACCGGCTTGCTCTCCTGGCCCACGCTCCACATGCCTTTTTTTAAATTTTTATTTTTTATTTTTTTTGTATATGCTATGAATGTACTGTTTGGTGTTTGTGCACCTGTTGTCGTGCAATGTCGCAGACGGTCAGAAGAGGGTGCTCGATATCCCTGGACTGGAGGTTACAAGACATTCTCAGCTGCCTATGTGTGTGCTGGGATCGAACCCAGGTCCTCTGCAAGAGCAGTCCGTGCTCTTAACTGCTAGGCCATCTCTCCAGCCCTCCACCCATGCCTTCTTTACCATTAAGGAACAAACTTGCCCAGGGCTGGCACTAACGCTATCCAGCACAGGGGCTGGAGATGCTCAGTGGTTAAGAGCACACTGCTCTTGCAGAGGACCCAAGTTCGATTCCCAGCACCACACATGGCGGCTAAGAACCATCTTTACACTCCAGTTCAGGGGAATTGGACACCCTCTTCTGACCTCTGTGGCACTGCACAACAACGGGTGCAACCAACTACATGCACGGTACACTCAATACACAAAAAAAAAAAAAAAGGTTTAGCCGGGCGTGGTGGCGCACGCCTTAATCCTAGCATTGGGAGGCATAGGCACGGCGGATCTTTGTGAGTTCAAGGCCAGCCTGGTCTACAGAGTGAGTTCCAGGACCAGCTGGGGACTACAGGGAGACGTCTCAATAAAAAAAAGAAACAACAAAAAAAAAAAAAACAAAAATCAAGCTATCCAGCACAGTATAAAGGTGTTTGTACTGCTGTATGGAAAACTCTTTAATCACTGAATTACACTTTTTTGGAGACAAGCTCACATAGTCCAGGGTAGTTTCAAACTTCATATGTTAGCTGAGGCTGGTCTCTCGCTTCTCTTCCTGAATGCTGGAGAGTTAAGGTAGAGCTCCAGCCTAGCCAAATTATTACACTTTTTTTTTTTTTTTATTTCCAGTCTTCTGTTGTTGTTCTTTTTTTTTTTTTTAATTAGTTTTTTATTGTGTGCTTTGTGCATTTCATAATTTTTTTCCAATTCAATTCAGGCTTTTTCCCTTTCCTCCCCCCCACCCAGACCCCATCCCAGATTCCTGATTCTGCCATAACTGTCCTGCATCCTTCCTCAGTTTTTTTTTTCTTCCTTTTTAGCTTAAGTTAATCCATGAGTACAAGCATCCTTCATGCAAAACCTATCTGCAGGCTGTTGTGCCCAAACACCACAGCCCCAACCATCCAGGGGGGGGTGACAGGTTGTTGTTCAATCAAGTTGATCAAAAGGTGTCCAGCTAATTGTTGTAGTTTCACCATTCACCCCAATCACAGCCCTTACATTCTACCAGCCCCTCTTCTGCAGGCGTGTTCCTAGGCTTAGAAAAGGGGACAGGTGGATGAGAGGTAAAACAGTCCCCTTCTCTGGAGCTGTTGACTTGGACTCTGGTCATTCTGGCTATTTCCTTTCATGGGCTGACAGTTTTGTCCAGGAATAACCTTGCGATGTACTGGCCTGGCGCGTTATGGCCCAAATTATCACTTTAAACAGGTGAATATAAGGAATGAGAATTTCCTCTTAGAGCAGTTAAAGTGAAAAACATGTGAGAGGCTGCGTGGCTAATCCCCGTGTCCCACCGCATGAACGCCCTGGCGTTTTCTTGATGCCCTACCATTAAACAGAACTTAGCTCCAATGGCTGAGCTAAGCATCCTACTCGGCTTTGTACAACTGTATGATTTTCATAAGAAAATAAGAAACCTGCATGCAATGGGTTGTGCTATGTAATGCATTCTGCAAGGCTGTTCTGCAGAAAGCCCACACCAACACTCATCCCAGTCGGAACCAAGAATACCCCTCTACATTTCCAGCAATGTATCAGTAAACTTACTAATCTCTGGAAAAGATTAACAGCAGATGATGGCTGGCAATATTTCAAAGCATACATCACTCTGATTACTGACTATGAATAGCATTTCATAACAGTCATTTAATTATAATACCTATATATCTATCTTTGTCTGTTTCAAGTTTTAATTTTAAAATGCTTACTTATTTTTGTGCACCATGTGCAAGGGCGTGTGGCTGCATCTGTGGCGGTCAGAGGACAACTTGGGGACTAGCTTTCTCTTCCGCCATGTGGGTCCAGGGATCAAACAGTGTTGCTTGGTGGCTGACTCCGGCGAAGCCATCGCGTGGCTCTTTATTTTATTTTTGTTTGTTCTCAGGGGTTTTCTGAGACATATGAAGCCCTGGCTGGTCGGAGACTAGCTACATAAACCACTAGACTCCTATCGTCCTGGGTCTGTCTGCCTATCTAGTGCTGGAATTAGAGGTGTCTCCCACCATGCTGGCTTGTTTCTATCAGTTGGCCTTTCATGCGCTTACAGCACATCTCTATTACATTCTGGTTTTGTAAGATTGCAAAATCCATTTTTCTCTATTTCCTTCTATTTTTTTCTTTTTTTAAAGCCCAGATCTTATTCTATAGCTCATGCTGGGCTTGAACTTGGTAAGGAGTCCAGGCTGCCTTCAAACACTGTGTCTCCAAGTGCTAAGGCATGTGTGATTGTCACATCCAGCTTATTCTTGTTCTTTGTGACTCCTGGCCTCACTCCCTAGCCTTTACATCCTAATATCAACAGATTCTGTATTTTAAAAATTTTTATATGTTGTGTTATCTTTTAACAGTTTCTTTATGAGACCAATCCATTTGTTGCCTACTAATCTATAACCATGGAGTATACTGAATTCCTCAGGTCTGGCCTGGAATTTTGTTTAAAGGTGACTTACCTAATTTTTGAGCCCATATTATGGCAGTACCGGTGTCTCCCGCATTGCCTTCGGCTAAGCAAACAACTTCTTGCCCAATCTTCCACCAATTAATGGATAAAAGCCTTAGAAAGCAAGCCAGCAAACGAACAATGTAGTCACATAAACAAACACATTACTCAATGAGCAACTATCCATGGGGACCATTTAGCTGATACAAAAATGCAAACTGCTCCTGCCGTAAGGCTGCTGAGTTCAAATCCCGGCCTGTCACTGGGTGTGACCTTTTGTGCTTCTGACAAACCCTGAGCTTCTGTAGCATGAACTGAAACACACATAAAAAGAATTCAAGCACAGTGCCTGGTATTATAACATACATAATGTGAAGTTGGAGGGGTTTTCTTTGTTGGTTTTTTTTTGCTTGTTTTTGTTTGATTTGTTGGTTGGGTTTAGGGGCCTGGGGATTGAATCCAAGGCCTTGCAAATGCTAGGTAGGTGTTCTATCACTTCATCATCTAGCCCCCATAAATCTTAGTTATGGATTACAGGCACTCTTATCTCTGTAGAAAATGGCAATAAAATAATTGAGTTGCAAATAAATGTTGCTAGAGGGCTGGAGGGCTGCTAGCGGTTAAGAGCGCCGACCACTCTTGCAGAGGACCGGGTTTCAATCCCCAGCACCCACATGGCGGCCGCAAAAACCATCTGAAACTTCAATTCCAGGAGAACTCCATTCCGGGAATCTGAGACCTCTTCTGACCTCCGCGGCATTGCACAACACATGGGTGCACAGACCTGCATGCAACAGACATTCATACACATACGGAAAAAATAAAAAATTAAATAAAAAAAATAAATGTTGCTGGAGATTGGTTTGTAACTGCACTCTTGTGTTTGTATCTGGTTTCCAAAGCTCAGTCCCGACAAAGTAACCAATGATCAATAAGTTCTAGTAGCTTTGGCTCTCTCCATTAGGGGAAGAGAAGAACCAGTTCTCGAACGGGTGAAAGTAGGAAACTAAAAAAATTTTTTAAATTTCTTTATTTATGTGTATGAATGTATTGTTTGCATGTGGTTTGTGCACTCGTGTGTCAATGCCCAGGAGGTCAGAAGGGGGCTTCAGATTCCCCTGGAACTGGAGTTCTCCTGGAACTGGAGTTACAGCGGTTCTCAGACGCCAGTGTGGTGCTGGGGGATCGAACCTGGTCCTCTGCAAGAGAGTTCGGCGCTCTTAACTGCTAGGCATCTCTCCAGCCAAAAAAAATTTTTTTTTTTTTTAAAGACAGAGGCTTCACTATGAAGACCTGGCTGGCCTGTAACTCATCAGAATCCACCTGTCTCTGCCTCTGGAGTAGGGGACTAAGGGTGTGTGCTGCATGCCATCCCGGACAGCTTCGAGGATGCTTGGGCTGCAGCTCAGTTGGTACCAGCTGATCTAGCACACATGAAGCCCCGTGCTCCATACCAAGCACCACATGAAGCCCCTAAAGCTGTAATCATGCAATGGGGACAGAGGTGGAGGACCTGAAATTCAATCATCCACGACTACCTACTAGTTCAAGGTCATCCACGACTACCTATCATTCATTCACCATCCACCACTACCTACCTATTCAACCTCCACACTACCTATCTATTCGAATCCTCCACCACTACCTATCTATTGTAAATCCTTCACGTACTACCTATCGTAGTTCAAGGCGTCCACGACTACCTATCTAGTTCAAGGCCGTCCACCGCCTACCTACGTAGTTCAAGGTCATCCATGACTACCTATCTAGTTCAAGGCGTCCACAACTACCTACTAGTTCAAGGCGTCCACGACTACCTACGTAGTTCAAGGCCGTCCACGACTACCTAGTAGTTCAAGGCTGTCCACGACTACCTATCTAGTTCAGGTCGTCACGACAACTAGTCGTCCACGACTACCTACGCAGTTCAAGGCCGTCCTAACTACATCATCATCTAGTCTACTAGTTCAAGGTCATCCATGACTACCTATCTAGTTCAAGGCCGTCCACAACTACCTACATAGTTCAAGGTCGTCCACGACTACCTACGTAGTTCAAGGTCATCCATGACTACCTATCTAGTTCAAGGCCGTCTGTAACTACCTATGGTAGTTCAATGTCATCCAAGACTACCTATGTAGTTCAAGGCTGTCTCACGACTACCTTATCTAGTTCAAGGTCGTCCATGATTACTCTATGTAGTTCAATTGTCATCCAAGCTACCTATCTATAGTTCAAGGTCGTCCACACAACTACCTACTTAGTTCACGGCCACTCTGGGCTACATGAGACCTGTCTCCAAAAACTAAGAAACAGACCCTAGCTTGTATTTGGCAATTACCACCCCCCAAAAGTTCACAAGTGAGCACATTTTCCACGTGCCTTTTTTCTAACAACAGAAAAAGAAATTGGGGTTGCAGTTCAGTGGTACAATACTTGCATATAGGCCTGAGTTTGATCCCTGAACCCCACAAACATACACACTGGAAAAGAGAAAGAGGAGGAAAGTAGAGAGGGTAGAAAGACGAAGAGAAAGATAGAAGAGATCAGAGACAGAGACAGGAGAAGAAAAAGACAGACACATTTAGAGTTCAATAGGTAATACAAATAAATATTTGGAAAGCTACCAAATTACCCTGATCCTTATGAATATTTTTCTGTTAATATCTTTATTTGTTTATTTATTTACTTAATTATTTATTTATTTTTATGTGTATGAGTGTAGTGTCTGCTGCACGGTTGTGCACCCATGTCATGCAATGCCATGGAGGTCAGAGAGAGGGCATAGATTCCCCTGGGAACTGGAGCAGTTAAAAATGGTTCTTAGCCGCCTCATGTGGGTGCTGGGGATCGAACCCGGGTCCTCGGCAAGAGCAGTGCACTCTACCCGCTTAGGCCCTCTCCCCGCCCCAATATCTTTGTTTTTAATGCTGTTAATTTAATCCTTTGAGTTTGAAAAAACAGAGATTGTCTCTAAGAATAATAATCTATTAAAGAATATCCTTTCCATAAAATGGGAAATGATGTTGTATGTAATTATTAAAAGCAGGCGGATTTGAGTCTCCTGAGCCCAGCGGCAGGAAGAGGGGGCAAGACAGGAGGAACTGGGTGCCTGGCGAGCTGATTGCTGGATGTTTGGTCCTGCTGTCTTTGGTTTGGATGGCCTTTGTGGCTGTTAGGTTGGAGTTATCCCCCCAGCTGGATTAAAGGTGTGGTCTTTGGCTTGATTAGATCTAGTGGTGTGGGGGCGGGTTATCTCCCAGCGGTATTAAAGGGCACGCTTGTGTGACTCTTGGATTTGAGATTCATGAGTTGCCCAGCGGCAGGTGCGGGCTGAACGAGCCCCCCCACCCCCCACCCCCCCCCCCACCCCCCCCCCCCCCCCCCCCGCCAACTGAGATTACGAAGAAGGATCTGAAGAGGCAAGCAAAGCAAGCCTTCAACACAGTGAAGAGGCATTAGGACTCACATTGTGAATACAGCAAAGGAAACCCACATTGCCAGATCACAGAAGAAGAGACTAACTGGAAAGGTGCAGGATAAACCCACGCCAAGCTTTACCAAACCCTATGGATGACTCCTGCAGTGGGATCCCCCCGGGGATGCCCTAGGCACCACAGACATCAGAAACACACATTGGGAACATACTTAAAGAACTACAAGATCTAAAAAAACAAATTAAAAAAAACTAAGAAAAAGAAGAATGAGGACGAGAGGAGAATGACAAGCTTCGGAAGGAAGTAGAAACACTGAAAAGATCCCATGCTGAAAAGAAAAAGAAACCACCAGCAACAAAAAGAGCTACAAAAAGAGATCAGAAGCTCCAAAAGAATAGAAAACTAAAAATCAAAAGAAATAAAAAGGAAATCAAACACTCATCCATTCAAAGAGGAAAGAATGAAAAAAAGCCTCAGAAGTAGAAGGAGGAGCAGAAAAAAGAATATCAGCCTGGAGGACAACACAGAACAACTAAAAACCTCAAGGAAAGATTATGAAAAATTTAAAATACACAAAAATGGAACAACCAGGAGAGTGGGACACTATGAAAAGATCAANAAAAAAAAAAAAAAAAAGTCTGGTATATATTTCACACGTCATGCATAAAATATGGTTTTATAATATGCAAGCTTTTCATTATTCATAATGGTCAAAAGACAGAAACAGTGGCTGCTAGCAAGATGTACGTGGTGCAAGGAGGAAGTGAGAGCCGGGGACTCCAGATGAAGGCACTTCCCACCGAGCTTAATCCGGAGAGAACCAGCTCCCGTGGGCTGCCTCCTGACCTCGACCATGTTCACTCACACCCCACAGAAACACGCTAAGCAAAGAGAACTGACTCCCACGAGATGTCCCCGACCTCCATTCACACGCCATGGCATTCCTGCCAAAAATAAATAGAAATATAACTAAAAAATTTAAAAGCAAGCCAGGCTTGGTGGCACATGCCTTTAGTCCCAGCACTGGTCTACATATCAAGTTCCAGGAGAGCCAGGGCTATATGGAGACCCTTTCTACAAATAAATAAATAAATAAATAAATAAATAAATAAATAAATAACCACAATCACATGACCCGGAACACACAATGTTCAGAATAAGCAATCCATAGCTACAGATGTAGAAAGATGGTAGTAACTTAGCACCAGGAGTAGAAGGAATGGGAGGTCGGGGGTGAAAGGGAGTGTGCTTCCTTTAGGAGCCAAAAACCCTGTAAGGAGAGTGTGTTCTAGTTAGCTTTCAATTGCTGTGACAATAAATACTCTGACCAATACCAACTTGGGGAGGAAAGGGTTAATTCCTTTTACATCTCCTGGGTCACAGTTCAGCACTGAGAGAGCCCAAGGTCAGAGGCCTGGAGGCAGGAGCTGAAGCACAGGCCATGGAGGAATGCTGCTTACCGGCTTGCTCTCCTGGCCCACGCTCCACATGCCTTTTTTAAATTTTTTATTTTTATTTATTTTTGTATATGTATGAATGTACTGTTTGGTAGGTTTGTGCACCTGTGTCGTGCAATGTCGCAGAGGTCAGAAGAGGGTGTCGGATTTCCCTGGAACTGGAGTTAAAGACAGTTCTCAGCTGCCATGTGGGTGCTGGGGATCGAACCCAGGTCCTCTGCAAGAGCAGTCCGTGCTCTTAACTGCTAGGCCATCTCTCCAGCCCCTCCACATGCCTTCTTTACATTAAGGAACAACTTGCCCAGGGCTGGCACTAACGCTATCCAGCACAGGGGCTGGAGAGATGGCTCAGTGGTTAAGAGCACCAACTGCTCTTGCAGAGGACCCAAGGTTCGATTCCCAGCACCCACATGGCGGCTAAGAACCATCTTTAACTCCAGTTCCAGGGGAATTGGACACCCTCTTCTGACCTCTGTGGCACTGCACAACACGGGTGCACCAACCTACATGCACGGTACACTCATACACATAAAAAAAAAAGGTTTAGCCGGGCGTGGTGGCGCACGCCTTTAATCCTAGCACTTGGGAGGCAGAGGCAGGCGGATCTTTGTGAGTTCAAGGCCAGCCTGGTCTACAGAGTGAGTTCCAGGACAGCTGGGACTACAGGGAGACCCTGTCTCAATAAAAAAAAGACCCCCCCAAAAAAAAGTTTATATAAAAAAAAAAAAATCAAGCTATCCAGCACAAGTATAAAGGTGTTTGTACTGCTGTATGAAAACTCTTTAAATCACTGAATTACACTTTTTTTGGAGATAAGGGCTCACATAGTCCAGGGTAGTTTCAAACTTACTATGTAGCTGAGGCTGGTCCTCTGCTTCTCCTTCCTGAATGCTGGAGTTACAGGTATGAGCTACCATGCCTAGCCAAATTATACACTTTAAACAGGTGAATTATAAGGAATGAGAATTTCCTCTTAGAGCAGTTAAAGTGAAAAACATGTGAGAGGCTGCGTGGCTAATCCCCGTGTCCCACCGCATGAACGCCCTGGCGTTTTCTTGATGCCCTACCATTAAACAGAACTTAGCTCCAATGGCTGAGCTAAGCATCCTACTCGGCTTTGTACAACTGTATGATTTTCATAAGAAAATAAGAAACCTGCATGCAATGGGTTGTGCTATGTAATGCATTCTGCAAGGCTGTTCTGCAGAAAGCCCACACCAACACTCATCCCAGTCGGAACCAAGAATACCCCTCTACATTTCCAGCAATGTATCAGTAAACTTACTAATCTCTGGAAAAGATTAACAGCAGATGATGGCTGGCAATATTTCAAAGCATACATCACTCTGATTACTGACTATGAATAGCATTTCATAACAGTCATTTAATTATGAAATACCTATATATCTATCTTTTGTCTGTTTCAAGTTTTTAATTTTAAAAATGCTTACTTATTTTTGTGCACATGTGCAAGGGCGTGTGGCTGCATCTGTGGCGGTCAGAGGACAACTTGGGAGACTTAGCTTTCTCCTTCCGCCATGTGGGTCCCAGGGATCAAACAGGTGTTCAGCTTGGTGGCTGACTTCCGGCGAAGCCATCGCGCTGGCCCTATTTTTTATTTTTGTTTGTTCTAGGGGTTTTCTGAGACATATGAAGCCCTGGCTGGTCGGAGACTAGCTACATAAACCACTAGACTCCTATCGTCCTGGGTCTGTCTGCCTATCTAGTGCTGGAATTAGAGGTGTCTCCCACCATGTCTGGCTTGTTTCTATCAGTTGGCCTTTCATGCTGCTTACAGCACATCTCTATACATTCTGGTTTTGTAGATATGCAAATCCATTTTTCTCTATTTCCTTCTATTTTTTTCTTTTTTTTAAAGCCCAGATCTTATTCTATAGCTCATGCTGGGCTTGAACTTGGTAAGGAGTCCAGGCTGCCTTCAAACACTGTGTCTCCAAGTGCTAAGGCATGTGTGATTGTCACATCCAGCTTATTCTTGTTCTTTGTGACTCCTGGCCTCACTCCCTAGCCTTTACCATCCTAATATCAACAGAAATTCTGTATTTTAAAATATTTTATATGTTGTGTCATTTTCTTTTAACAGTTTCTTTATGAGACCAATCCATTTGTTGCCTACTAATCTATAACCATGGAGTATACTGAATTCCTCAGGTCTGGCCTGGAATTTTGTTTAAAGGTGACTTACCTAATTTTTGAGCCCATATTATGGCAGTACCGGTGTCTCCCGCATTGCCTTCGGCTAAGCAAACAACTTCTTGCCCAATCTTCCATCCAATTAATGGATAAAAGCCTTAGAAAGCAAGCCAGCAAACGAACAATGTAAGTCACATAACAAACACATAACTCAATGAAGCAACTATCACATGGGACCATTAGCTGATACAAAACTGCAAACTGCTCATGCAGTAAGGCTGCCTGAGTTCAAATCCCGGCCCTGTCACTGGGTGTGACCTTTTGTGCTTCTGACAAACCCTGAGCTTCTGTAGCATGAACTGAACTAACACATAAAAAGAATTCAAGCACAGTGCCTGGTATATAACATACAATAATGTGAAGTGTGGAGGGGTTTTGCTTTGTTTTTGCTTGTTTGCTGTTGATTTGTTGGTCTGGGTTTAGGGGCCTGGGGATTGAATCCAAGGCCTTGCAAATGCTAGGTAGGTGTTCTATCACTTACATCTAGCCCCCTAAATCTTAGTTATGGATTACAGGCACCTCTATCTCTGTAGAAACATGGCAATAAATAATTGAGTTGCAAAATAAATGTTGCTAGAGGGCTGGAGAGATGGCCTAGCGGTTAAGAGCGCCGACCACTCTTGCAGAGGACCCGGGTTCAATCCCCAGCACCCACATGGCGGCCGAAAACCATCTGAAACTCCAATTCCAGGAGAACTCCAGTTCCAGGGGAATCTGAGACCCTCTTCTGACCTCCGCGGCATTGCACAACATGGGTGCACAGACCTGCATGCAGACAGTACATTCATACACATACGGAAATAAATAAAAAATTAAATAAAAAAAAATAAATGTTGCTGGAGATTGGTTTGTTAACTGCACTCTTGTGTTTGTATCTGGTTTCCAAAGCTCAGTCCCGACAATGTAACCAATGATCAATAAGTTCTAGCTTTGGCTCTCCCAGTTAGGGGAAGAACCAGTTCTGAACGGGTGAAAGTAGGAAACTAAAAAAATTTTTTTAAATTTCTTTATTTATGTGTATGAATGTATTGTTTGCATGTAGGTTTGTGCACTCGTGTCGTGCAATGCCACGGAGGTCAGAAGAGGGCGTCAGATTCCCCTGGAACTGGAGTTCTCCTGGAACTGGAGTTACAGACGGTTCTCAGACGCCATGTGGGTGCTGGGGATCGAACCTGGGTCCTCTGCAAGAGCAGTCGGCGCTCTTAACCGCTAGGCCATCTCTCCAGCCAGGAAAATTTTTTTTTTTTAAAGACAGAGGCTTCACTATGAAGACCTGGCTGGCCTGTAACTCATCAGAATCCACCTGTCTCTGCCTCTGGAGTAGGGGACTAAGGGTGTGTGCTGCATGCCATCCAGGACAGCTTCAGAGATGCTGGGGCTGCAGCTCAGTTGGTACCAGCTGATCTAGCACACATGAAGCCCCGTGCTCCATACCAAGCACCACATGAAGCCCTAAAGCCTGTAATCCTAGCACTGGGGGAGCAGAGGTGGGAGGACCTGAAATTCAAGGTCATCCACGACTACCTACGTAGTTCAAGGTCATCCACGACTACCTATCTAGTTCAAGGCCATCCACGACTACCTACCTAGTTCAAGGCCGTCCACGACTACCTATCTAGTTCAAGGCCGTCCACGACTACCTATCTAGTTCAAGGCCGTCCACGACTACCTATCTAGTTCAAGGCCGTCCACGACTACCTATCTAGTTCAAGGTCGTCCACGACTACCTACGTAGTTCAAGGCCGTCCACGACTACCTACGTAGTTCAAGGCCGTCCACGACTACCTACGTAGTTCAAGATCGTCCACGACTACCTATCTAGTTCGAGGTCGTCCACGACTACCTACGCAGTTCAAGGCCGTCCATAACTACCTATCTAGTTCAAGGTCATCCACGACTACCTATCTAGTTCAAGGCCATCCACGACTACCTATCTAGTTCAAGGCCGTCCACAACTACCTACATAGTTCAAGGTCGTCCACGACTACCTACGTAGTTCAAGGTCATCCATGACTACCTATCTAGTTCAAGGCCGTCTGTAACTACCTATGGTAGTTCAATGTCATCCAAGACTACCTATGTAGTTCAAGGCTGTCCACGACTACCTATCTAGTTCAAGGTCGTCCATGACTACCTATGTAGTTCAATGTCATCCAAGACTACCTATCTAGTTCAAGGTCGTCCACAACTACCTATCTAGTTCAAGGCCACTCTGGGCTACATGAGACCTTGTCTCCAAAAACTAAGAAACAGACCCTAAGCTTGTATTTGGCAATTACCACCCCCCAAAAGTTCACAAAGTGAGCACATTTTCCACGTGCCTTTTTTTCTAACAACAGAAAAAAGAAATTGGGGTTGCAGTTCAGTGGTACAATACTTGCATAAGGCCCTGAGTTTGATCCCTGCACACCACAAACATACACACTGGAAAAGAGAAAGAGGAAGGAAAGAGAGAGGGAAAGAAGAAGAAAGAGAAAGAGAGAGAGACAGAGACAGAGAGAAAGAAGACAGACACATTTAGAGTTCAATAGGTAATACAAATAAATATTTGGAAAGCTACCAAATTACCCTAATCCTTATGAATATTTTTCTGTTAATATCTTTATTTGTTTATTTATTTACTTAATTATTTATTTATTTTTATGTGTATGAGTGTACTGTCTGCCTGCAGGTTTGTGCACCCATGTCATGCAATGCCATGGAGGTCAGAAGAGGGCATCAGATTCCCCTGGAACTGGAGTTAAAAATGGTTCTCAGCCGCCATGTGGGTGCTGGGGATCGAACCCGGGTCCTCTGCAAGAGCAGTCAGCACTCCTAACCGCTAGGCCATCTCTCCAGCCCAATATCTTTGTTTTTAATGCTGTTAATTTAATCCTTTGAGTTTGAAAAAACAGAGATTGTCTCTAAGAATAATAATCTATTAAAGAATATCCTTTCCATAAAATGGGAAATGATGTAATTATTAAAAGCAGAGCCAGCCATGGTGGCTCCAGCCTTTAATCCCAGCACTCAGGAGACAGAGACAGGTAGATCTCTGTGAGATCGAGACCAGCCTGGTCTACAGAGCAAGTTCCAGGTCATCCAGGGCTACAAAGAGATCCTATCTCCAGAAAAAAAAAAGAGATGAATACATATTTTATTTTTGGTCTTTTTTTGATGCTATTTAATTTATTTATTATTATTATTATTATTTTTTTTTGGTCTTTTTGAGACAGGGTCTCCCTGTAGCCCCAGCTGTCCTGGAACTCACTCTGTAGACCAGGCTGGCCTTGAACTCACAAAGATCCACCTGCCTCTGCCTCCCGAGTGTTGGGA